>VWZD01013281.1:779469-858400 GCA_013396695.1 Sakesphorus luctuosus
TCAGGGTTCTTGATTGCATTATTCAATCACAAAATTGTTTTTAGAGCCTGCAAATCAAGTTAGTGATGAGTGGATCAATTGGCAATGATTTCTAGATCTGGCAGTTCAACATATGGACTTCAAAGTAAATTTGAACGTTAGATGTAACAAAGAGAATGATTAAAATAAAGTTATTTCAAGCATCTATACATTAAACATACCATGATTAGAAAGGTGAAATCATCTTTATAAGTTTGTGATGCTCATTTTCTTTTCATTAGAAAAGTATTTCCTTTTAACTTTGTGCAAGAAAAGATACCAGGTGCTGAATTTGTCACAACATCATTAGTACTATCTTTTATTGGTTCAATAGATACTTGAAATATTTTTCCATTTTTGCTCTCATTCTAACCAACACTACACTCATCAGACTATATTTCTCCAGAGGATCCAAACACACATTCAAAATATTCTTCTAAAAGTTCCCTCAAAACTCATCAGGTAATTAAATCAATATAGATGTCCACTGAGTGAAGACATGGTGAATAACAGAGAGAACATAATCGTGACTTTGTTTTCTGTTTTAACTGTCAAACAGTGGTCCCACACTGGATTATGCTGCTCTCTGTAGGCTCGTGTAAAAGCTCAAGTTGTCCCATTTTACTGTCACAAGTCATTAGAAGACTTACCACTGGATCATACTCCCAAAGCTGATTTCCTTTTAGGTGGTGGCACTTGAGCATTGTTACTGGGCCATTAAGTTTAGATACATCTAAACACAAATCATCTGTTCGAATTTCTTTATTGGCAGTGTATGAGAAAACCTAGACAGAAAAGCAATGAGAGGAACTGAAAAAAACCTTTCAACGCAAGGATTCCTGGAAAGGGGGAACATTCATACATTACTTCATTAATACACTCTAATTTTTTCTTTTCTGTTCCCTTCAGCATGTATTGAAAGATTTTTTTATTTTTTAAGGGAACAAATATAAACACCATGTGAACAAGCTCTTTAGTCAAAATAGATTTTTTTTTCTTAATTAGACTACTTCCTGTGAGGGAACAGGAGAATCCTCAAACACAGGTAATCTCTGTACGTTGGAAATCAATTCAACAAGAATCATTAACAAAGTAGAACAAAAAAATAGATGTAAAACAAATCCCACAATTGACAGCCAGAAAAATATATATTAAAACAAAGTTTCAGGCACTTTTTTTAAAGTGACTATGCCAATTGGGAAGTCTAAGCAGAAGGCAGCTCCAGAGAACATACAGGAGGTGAAGTCTAGCTTATAGCAGTCTTCTCCTCCCCTCATTTTGTTTTTGACTTTAGTGTTGCTCTAAAATGTATTGCAATCAGGCCTCAAAAACTTACAAGTACAAACCACCACCAAATCTTCTCATGCATTTCCTCTTACAGGCATCTTCTTTAATGAAGGTTTGCTAACTTTACAACTTAAGTATATTTTGAAGATAACTACTGAAAATACTGAAGTAGTGTTCCAAGTAATTCAATACATTAGGATAATTATTTTTCAAAAATGGTCACCTGATTGCCACCCATTCCATGGCAGTTAAAGATTCCAACTTTCTCATTTTCTTTTCTTGCCATGTTATCCAGGCATTGATTTGTTTCCACATTTCTTATCTAGGATTGAAAAAGAGCACATCACCAACGGTTGCTATTTTTAGAAAAGTACTATGTCCATATCAAACCACAGTGCTACCACTTCTCTCTGCAACACACCAGAGATAAATCTACCAGGCTACAGAACTGTGTTTGTTTCTTTGCCTTCTTTGAGGGATCTTTCCATTTTAGGAACGCTTTTTGCTCAAAGACTCAGCTACAACAGAACAGGCACAATGGAATCTCTAGTCCAAAACCTGCAGAAGTATTAAGCCCAGTATTATTCTATAGTAAGCAGACATGAATATCAAGTCTCCTGAGAGTCATGCAGCAGCATGGACATTTGCTCCATTTTGCCGAAAGAGTTTTAAAACCAAACAGTACAAAATCATTCTACAACAGGGTTGATATTTAGATCAACATGACTTGGAAGGGAAGGCAGGTGCCTAAATTTTTAGGACAGCATCACCTGTACTACCTCTACGGTCACTTAAAAATGCTAAAGAAAAAACAGAAATGCCCAGCAAGGCTGAGGGATCATACTGAAGGGATATTTCTAAAGCCTTTTGACATGACATTTTGTACTGTGGTGAAAAAAGGGAAAATATTCAAATTACAGTACTGTATACCAAAATTCAATTGTCTGCTCCACTGAGAAGCCAGATTTATCATTTTACAGGTGACAGGAACACAGGTGCAAGATATTTGAACTTTACTTGCACTACTCAGTTCAGAATACAAACAACTTACTGCACAGTGTACTTTATACAGGGAAGATAGATACGAAGGATAAAATCTTACCTCTCCCAGAGAAAAGTAATGGCGTGGAATTTGGGAATCAGGATAAACATTCTCCAAGTACCAGGAGAAAGGCTTGCACTGGAGCTTGCGTCTTAGTCCAAGACGTGAGGATATGTCCCCATAATCAACTTTAGTAACTCCTGCAGAAAAAAAAAAGTTTTATTCAATGGCTGATAATAAATGTTATATAATACCACTTTAGAAAAAAAAAATCATCGGTATAGTATACTATTTACTTGGAAGACTTTACCTTCAGAAAGTCACCTCTATATAAATCAGTTTTTGTTTAATATAGTATTATGCTGTTTATACTCAGAGAGGACATATCTGTCAAGACCTGTGACTTCTTTTTCCAGCTAATTATACAAAAGACAGAATCACTGCTTTTGGGCTGTGCATGACAATTTCTTACCTGTGGCTTGTGGAACAATTTGAATGCAGTTGCTTACGAAATTAACAGAGGAGAAAGGCTGAAACCTTTATAGTTGCTAATGCTCTTCTAACCCCCAATGGTAAATGGGGTGCATATCTACACAGCATAACACAGCAGTCTCCTCCTGTGCAGCAAGGAGAATCCCATTTTAATTTATTTCTGAAAGCCAGATACCACCTGCTGGACCCTTCACCATCTATCTAACTGCACAAAGAAGCAGGCAGAAAGCAGCCTTCATACAGGGAACTAAACCTTTAATAATTCAGTATTTGTTCAATATAACTGCAGCATTTGCAGGAAGTATGTTCACCATTACAACTACTATAATTTTTTTTGGTGGTACTTTGCTTGCCTTTTTATTCCTTTGCTCCTCATTTATCAAAGTGCTCCTTTTTCCTGTATCTCCCCACTCCTAATGGTAGCTTTAATTCCTTCTGAAAATTAATTTGTGCAAGTCTAATCTGAAGATGGGTTGAGGAAGGTGTGCATGAACAGTAGACATTTTTCCTTCACCAGAATTAAGCAATATTGTAATTAATATTCTGATAATTAATATTCTGATAATAATAATTAATAAGAGTAGGATAATTTCTAGTTTTCAAACATCATGTCTTTTTCTATTTTCCACATCACAATCTCACAGGTGAAATGCAATACACTACCAAAAAACCAAACCAAAACAAAAACCCAAACAAAAAAAAGAACAAAAACAAGCTCTAGCAATTTAAATTACCAGACCACAAATATGGCTCAACTGATCACCACACTACAGACCTTCAGCTTCATACATGATTCAGAAATCCCACCACTTAGAGGACTGTGAGTTACCTCTAAAAATGTTGACCCCCTGGAAAGAGTTTGAGACAGTTCTAAGCTGGCCTACTGTGTATTAAATCAACTTGCCAGCAGATGGTGTCTTTCTACTCAATTGAGACAGATAATTGGTTAAGTTTAGCTAAATGACTGTAAATATCAATAAAAACAATAGTATTTTCATTATTCCAGAAAGAAAAAATGTTAGCCAGGCTTCCAGGCTTTTTTTTTCCCAGTTAAAGATCTTTTAATAAAGATGCCAGAAAACTGTACTAGTAAGGGAATGAATGCAAAGGAAAGCTTGCTTTTATAGAAGCTCAGAGAATTTCACTCTAGGCTTTCAAGTCACAAAAGAAATCCCAAAACCAAAAAACACAAGACAAAGTAAAAAAACCAAACCAAACCAAACCAAAACCTAACCAAAAACAACCACAGAAAGCTGCCCCATGGTCATGTAAGCAAATATTTCCTCCACAACAAAAACAGTGCTTCCTCAAAAGATGATGTAAGTAAGAACAGAAAGATTCCAACCACAGCTAAGTATGGGATTCTTCATTTTTCAGTGATGAAAAAGCAGCTGGTGGATGAAACAGTTATCATGCCATCTTCACAACTTTATGACACTGAAAACTTATTCACTCCACTGCACTGACCTCCAGAAAACAACACTATCACATCACTGAAGGGCAATACGAATTAAAGTCACAACCATAAACAATTAAATGTAAAGTGAGACTCAATAGCATACAAGCATTCTGTTCCTTAAAGTAGTTTGAAATGTCACCACATGGAAAGTGCCAGCTAATTTTTTCTCTGCTACAATGTATTCCATTAAACCATTTTCATTACGATTTTTAAAAAACCCTCTCTGAAGTCAGGTCTGCAGCAAACCATGCACTGTCTTACAGACTACAGTTAGCATGAGGTTAGCAGATGGACTGAAGGGCAGAGACCCTGAGATTAGCTCAGTTGGTTAAAAATTGGTTGTAATAATGGCAAGGTCATGGATTCAATCCCCTATGTGGGCCATTGTCTTAAGAGTTCGACTCGATGATCCTTGTGGTGAGTCCCTTCCAACTCAGAATAGTCTGTGACTCTGTAACAGGTATAGTTGCCTTAGGAGAGTCCTCTAATAAGGCTGAATTACTCAGTTTCCAAGATTTCTGATATGTTATCCATTGTACTCAAAACTAGCTTGAGTATTTCTGTGGAGTGCAGAGGCAGTTACTTATGGGGAATTTCTTTTTAGAGAAAAAAGGAATGAAAAACAAAGGAATGAAAACCAAGGAAAACTGCAGCAAAGTATTAAAATTAAGTACAGGTTTAAATCATTATTTCCTCAACAGACCCATAATATATATATATATATATATGTATGTACACACACACACACATATATATATATATACACACACACATATATACACATATATATATACACATATATATGGTACAGTGCCACATGACCTGCTAGTGGTTTTGGACTTTTTTTCAAATGCTTATCTAAAGGCACAAAACAAAAAAAACAAACCACAGAACATCAATGAGCTCAAGTCTTCCTCCTAGGAGACAATTATGCCAGACTCTAAAGGTAAGTGTACCATGTGGAAGACAGTCCATGTTGACTTGTTGTTCTTTCAAATCTTTGGTTCATTAAAAAAAAAGTTAGGAAAAATCATAGAATCACAGAGTGGTTTGTGTTGGAAGGATCCTTAAAGATCACTTCATTCCAACCCCTTTGCCATGGGCAGGAACACCTCCCATTAGACCAGGCTGCTCAAATCCCTGTCCCACCTGACCCTAAACACTTCCAGGGATGGGGCATCCACATCACACAAATCAGCAATAGTATTCAATAATACTTGCTACTGCTGTCTTTACTTGAGCATAAAAATATACATTCCCCTCACACCTGCCTGCCCCAAACCCTAATTACATTAGGAGCTTGGGCCACCCTGATGACCCTATTGCCACACAGCTTGATGTTTGCTGTGGGGAAATCACATGCTCTATTTCACATATATGCTTAAAGACATGAACAAAATACAAATATTGATAATGAAAAAATCCACATCAAATCATCTAATCACATCATCACCAGGTCTTTTGTACAAACGTAAGACTGTGCATTTGCTTGTACTATTGCTAGTCTTGAAGAAGTGTGGTATGCAGTACCAGATCACTCTGATTATTAATTTACAATGGTCTTTCCTTACAAAAAGAAAACATACATGTAATGATGCCTATCAGTAGAATACCTCAGTTTCATTTTCTTTGGCACCTTATGTTTAAACTTCCCATCAGCCATGTTGCAACAGTTCTGCCATCCTCAAAATTTCAACAGCTGAAGATTTGCTTGCCCAAGTTCAATGTGTGGCAATGTATTTATGCTAAACTGCTTTAGAAAAAAAACACCAAACCAACCCATGATGTTTTCATTATGATTATAAATTGTTCAATCATTTTCAAAAGCACAGTATGAAAAGTGTTTCATCTAAATCTAGTCTTCTGATAAAAATAATATAATTTGTGTTTACTTAGTATTATGAAACTTGAAAAGCAATAATAATTTAAATCCAATTTGAATAACTACATTCTTTGCATTCCCAATTAATGCTGACAGGGAAAAGTAGCTGAATACAAAACCACATGGAATGTGTGGACTTTGAACATGGGCTTAACTGCACGGCAATATGTGGACTCAGTCCCTCCTCTGTCCTCCCTATCAACGATAAATAATGTTACCCACTTCTGCCTGTACATACTGAATCTTGACTTACCCTGCTTGACTAGAAATTAGTGCATACAGTGATTAGATATGAGGCCTACTGATCCAGTTTTCAGGATAACAGACCTATGTCTCTCTGTAGATGATTCTTAGTCAGGTAGTTCCACAATGCTGTGTTTTCAGGCCTTCTGCCTGCCCACTTAGCCCCTGGACAACAGAAAATAGCTTCTGGGGCAAACTTTTGGTCAACAATACAATTAATTTCCATAAAAGCTGGACAAGGCTGTACCCAAGCTCACTGGACCTGCTTCTGGGGATGTTTCCAGCTCACCAGCTGGGATGCAAGAGGCTGCTGAACGACGAGGATGCACACTGGACAAGGAGTAGGGAAGTGCATTTAGGAGCTGGAATCCAGACTCACATGCAGCATGGGGGAACCACACAGTCTGAGAGTATCCATGCTTCATATTTAGATTAAGGATACCAACGAATTCTACAACTGTCAGTTTATCATTAATTTGTTAGGAGATGGTTAGGGGCAGGTAGGTGTGGTAAGCCAGCCCAATGTTTTGCAGCTGCTGCTGCAGAAAGGGGAAGCTTTCCCTTCCTCAGCTTCAGATTTCTGCAGTACCTCCTGTGCTGATACAGGTGCTATCTTAACTCTTGGGGAGCAGCCCAGAGGACAAATAATCCTGCCAACCTCAGCAAGCCATCAATTCATGCAGATGAATGATCAGCAGGTGAGGGGAGGTGAAGCTCTGCTACCTGCCAAACCAGACACCTGCCATGAAAAGCAAAGCACTTGTCTCACAGCAAGCTGTGAGACTGACTTCACCATTTCCTGAAGCCTCACCTTGGACAATCCAGTACTAATATTTTCACCTGAAGAGAGTGATGAAAGACCAGCACTAGAAATAAAGAAGTGGCAGAGTCCACAGAACAGAATGACTGGAGCCAGGAATCAGACTATTCACCTGCATGTGTTGGATTTGTTTTCTGGAAGCTGAAAAGGAAATGGTCTGGGAAACAGGGTCCTGCTGTAACACATGACTGCGAGTAAAACTATCAGCTAATGAGAAAGGACTGCAGCTAGAGCAGTTACTGCTGAGGAGAATAGCTCTTGGTGCAATGAGACAGGCTTCATTTTGGCTGAGCAGCAGCCGCTGCAGCACATTCCTGCCCAAATTCCAGCTGTACCTAGCCACTCCTAAGCAGAGAGATGGCTTCTAAAATGCATACAGTCTTAAAACAGACAAGTAGTAGTTTTTAATAGGCTATGCTTATAAAAGGAAAAAAGGATTACAGGCTTGCTTTTCAAGAGGGCAGCTTTGCATTTCACTAAATTACATCAATAGTAAAAAGTCTCTTGAGTTCCTGTCATTCAAGCAGCAAGCCTCGTTTTTTCCCAGACAACACAGATTACATGAAGTGGGAAAGCTACCTGAGAATGTTAGCTTTGCTTTCGTGGATGAATCCCTCTGTGATTCATTGTCTTAGGGGAACAGAAGAGAAAGTATATAAAGGAGGAAAGAAGTGTCTTTTTAGCTAGGCCCAATGATGCTTGTCAGTATATTATCTCATTCAAAATCCAATTTCCTCTTCCATATCAACTAATGAGAGAAAACCTGGGTGTTCAGAGGCTTGCCTGCTTCTGTTGTCATCAGCACCCTGGCTTGCAAATCATCATCAGCTTAAGAATCCTCACTTTGCTCCTTGCAAGAACTTGTGACACTGTCACAGTAATATTGAAAGTACACATTGTACTAGCGAACAGTTTCACAGTCTGCACACTGTGCTCTGCCCAAGGGTTACTAGGCCATCATTCTGCAAGAACTATATAGTTAAATTTTTATATTAGAAGGGTATCTGGAAAAGCAGACTGTGGCTAAATGAGCTAAGGTAGCAGAGATTCATTGACTTCCTAAACAACTAAGGGCCACAGAGCCTTACTGAAACTTGTACTGATGCTATTTGTTGTCAATGGGTAAAATCAGAGTCTGCAACACTCAGCTAAGACTGGAGATACCAGAATAACAAGAATAAGGTGTTTGTGAACTGCCTAAAATAGTAATCCTTGCTAGTCAATATCTACTGGCTCTCAGAACTTATGCGGATTTGGTGGGTAAGAGGCATGAGTGGCACTGAGTACATTTGTGTGTTCATTCTCTGAACAGTAGGTATTTATTATAGCTAGAGAATGACCCACAGTACTAACCACTTTCCTCACAGACCCAGGCAACAATCCAATTTCAGAATAATCCATCTTAATCAGATGCTACATGATCCTATTCTTGAAATACTTGGAAATTCCAGCATGAAACTTCAGTGCACTGTCAGTATGGATATGGGTACACAAATGAGATCATGTGATAGTCGGCAGGTGCGGATGCTCTAAGAGGAGCTTGGCAAGAAGACATCCCTATCCAACAACCCTTAAGGCTATTGGCATACAAATTACACAGACATGCATCTTTTGAAAGGAAAGAAAATATACCATGCAGTTATAGATAAAGGCTTAAGTTCCTTTGACCATTTCAGAATTTTTACTGTCTTTGGAGAAGGCACACATATTCTACAATACTGCAAAGCTATGAAAGCTCTACCAAAAAACCTAATCCTATGAAATTCAAACAGTATAACTCCTGTTGTAGCTCAAGCTTACCACATGAAATGGAAGGACTACAGAGATATATAAAGTTACAGAGCCTTATAAAGGCTTATCAGTAATTTACATTTTTTAAAGAATAAGGTTATTTTTGTAGTTAGTTGTTCCAGCTATTTTTGTACACTTTAAATTCTAATTTGACATGTAGCAATCTTAATGAAAATTGACAGCACGTATTCACATACAACTTTCCTGAATATCTATACAGGCCATATTTGCATTCATAATGCTGCACTAATTACAAAACAGGGCAGTAATTATAAGATGCTAGCTTCTGATTCCATCCAAAAATCTTTGAATAGTAGCAAGGTATTTTTAATTAAAAAATCTTACATGGTCTTATTTGAGTAATGCATTCTTTTAAGACAAAAATCCAACATGAATCTGCACAGTCAGTTGCTCTCACAAACAATCTCAAAACCCATAATATAAAATTTGACACTATTCAGACTCATATTACACTGTATTAAAATTTTTAAATTTCAATACTAACACAGGTTTAATAAGCAAGTTGTAAGAAAATACTAGTTTGTGCTGGTTTAGAGGTAAACCAGCAGGAGAAATGAACTCAACACAAGAGATTATGAGTCAGAGCCATAATTTAATAATAATAATACAGTAAATACCCTGACGAAAAGGGGAATTGCTGTCAACTCCCAAAACCCAGCAGTGTAAACCAGTGCCCTGGGGTACAAACCCAAAGGGGTTTGTTAGCCCTTGTGTGAGACCTGTGTGGTTCCCCCAAGTCCAAAGCAAAAAAAGAAGTGAAAAAACCTGTTGGTACAGGTGATGGCTGTGGTCTGGTCCGGAGTGGTGGTCTCCTCCTGTCAAGGTCCTGCTGCTCCTCTGGGTCCGACAAAAGGGTTCCCCCGGTCTTCTTACCCACCCCCTTTTGTACCTTCAGGGAGCATCCAGTCCCTCCCGTGGGGCGGGGACTCACACAATGGGTGATTAACTCTGTGAGTCATGGGCTATTTTTGGACTGTTGATGGCCCATTAGCACCTACGCCCCCTCAGGCTGGGAGTGGAGGTGCTAACGACTCCCTGGGAAGCTGCTGCAAATGGGCCATTGACCTTGGGAATGAATAGATGGGGGTAGAATACATAGCTTTGGCCACCCCCACACAGTGACAACTGGTCCCACCTGCTGAACTAGGACATAGTTTTAAAGAGATTTCTTTGGAAAAGCAGATGCGGCATATAGAACCACCACTTAGTATTTGAAGTCAAATGTCCCTCATGTCTCAAGTATTTACAAAGGTTGTCTGTTGCCATCCAAAGCTTGCTTCTCTGTCTTTTTATAGAACAACAAAATATCCTGTAATGGAAAGTAATATTTCAACATTTCACAGGCCTTCCTTCTTTTCCTGAAATTTTTTTCAGAAAGTTTCAGTTCATAGGAAATTTGATCTCGTATTTTATATCTTCTTGTTTTGTTAACATCCACTTTAAGAAACATAATAAATAACATCACAGTCAAATATGTTGGCGACTTGTCCCTATTCTTTTGATAGTGAAGTGCAAATTCTACCAGGACAAAAGACATTAACTTTTGCCACTCCTGCTAATGGGGTTTCACTTAAAACACTTCTGATCTATTCAACATGGAATTCCTATGACACAGAAGCCAGAGGCCAAATTTCAGCACATTATGATACGTATTTGGATAGCTAGTTTTCAACACTTCAGTTGAGCTCTTTGATGTTCCACTGAGCTTTAATTCTATTGCACAGGAAACTCATTCATAAATCATGTGCACGTTTAAAAAAAAAAAAGAAAAAAAAACAACAACAAAACCAAACAAACAAACCAACTCTTCAGGGTAGATCTCTAGTAACAAAACTATTTTTCAATTAAGACCTTCCTCTTTCTCCATCTTACTTTCGTTCTGTTTTAAGAACTTCAAAGCAATAACATTTTTATATAAGTAACTCATGTTATTTCCCAGTAGTAATAACATTTAAATTCTTCATAAGTATTTCTCATAACCAAATAGCTGTTTACCTGGGGAAATGATGTAAAAAAAGTTTTTGAATTCATCCATCCAGACTTCTGCAAGCCGCCTGTTATTTTTGTTGATTATCTGCCCTGTACCTCCTGGAAAAGTGTATGGTGTTGCTTTTCTGAACACATGACCAACATGTGAACAAGTTACAATTTCCAAAGTCCCACCACACTGCCAGATCTGGAAGTGATAGAACAATTATTGCATAGTTACAAGTTGTTAAAAAAAGGTTAAAAATAGTAATCACTTGCTTCTGTTGAGTTTGGGGAAACAAGATTAGTTGAGGTCTAGAACAAACACATACTGCATGGAAGACAACTACATGTTTTTTCCTGCTCAACAGCTAAAGATGCTCACAAGCCTGAGCAAGGCTGCATAAGGAAGTATTTCAGCCCTTACAGCAATGACTCATCATCAAGAAGTTACTCTGGAGATCTGAGTGAGCTGACCGCAGAGGAAGGAAAAGGCTCACATGAATCACAGGAACTAACAGGTGTCCAAAAAAGTCCATTGTAAAATAGAACCTCTATGTAAAAGAACCCATACTCTTCCCAAGTGAAGTTTCTGAAAATATTTTCCGTTTTATTTTGGACCTTGAAAAATGGCAGATTCAGAAAGCTGAAGCACTTCAGCAGTTTCCATCTATGTACTCTGAGCTGGTAAGTGAAACCAAAAACATTAAAAAAAACATTAAAAAATGTTTTGGTGCTGTATGGTAGGAACAAAAATGAGATCAGCAGTGAATGCTCCACATCCAAATGAACACATGTAATCATTAAGTTAGAAAGGAGCAAGAAGAGCAGGTTTGTAACAGAGACTCTCACATTTCACTGACACACTAAAACATGCACTGCTGAAGTCATCACTAATTGATACTTCCCCATTAGCTTTTCTAACTGAACTCCTTTTAACACACACACACACACACACACACACACTCTCTCTCTCTCTCTCTCTCTTCAGAATGACCATCCCAATCTTTTAATCACAAAGCTCTACCAGCTATTCACCACACACTTTTCACTGACAGATGCAGTCTTTGCATATCTCCACTGGAAGAACATAACAGGAAGAGAAGTGCTAACTGCAGCAGAGGAGGACACTGATGCAGGCAGCAGATCTGTATATTACAGAGCTCAAGATGCACTGTCCTGAGTAACAAAACACTGCGGAGTTTTACCTACCCTGAAGGAAATTTCTAAGTTTTCTCCACCCCAAATATCCATTCCAGCATCATATGTTCCAATTTCCTGAAAGTAATCTCTATCTATTGAAAAAAGACCTCCTGCCATTGTAGGTGTCCTGTGGGGGAGGAAAAAAGTGCATCAACCGCCATGAAAACATAAATACATTTAACACACTTACAAAATACCTGTTTATTTCTCAAGTTCATAGCATGTTCTTTCTTGATAAGCTTCCATTCAAACTCAATTATCACTGATATACTTGCTAGGTCAAAATTTTCCAGAGATGTAATCAGTTAGTGACAGTTCTCCTTATTTTCTCACTTCAAACTGGAGTCTGGATAGAAAAACAGCCCCTAAAAAGGTGGTGCCATTCCTGCAAATGACTTCTGCTTCCAATTCCGGTAACTCATAGGAAAGAAACCAATTTCATACAGGAAAATCATAATCCTGGCTACTGTTTTTGAAAAAGTTATGGGAGGCCATGAAGCGGCCTGCTTGCTTTCACAATTATTGCTTCATACAAGAAAATTGTACAGTCAGGGTTACATCCAGATTTTCCTTCCAAATTCCTTATTGATAGAAAAAAAATAAAACAGTGGTAGTAGTTTCTCAGAGCTTTAGAAACAACTATCAAATTTCAAAGTTTTAAACAGCAAATACAGAGTAAGTAAATTACATGTTAGGTTGATGACATAACTTTGTGGTTCAATTATTTACAATTTTAGCATAAATGATTTTATACCACCAGTTATTTTCCTGAAATGTTTTGGGCTTTTTCTAAAAGATACATAATATAGAAGCTAGGTCACAATCTAACTGAAAATCCTTATGTCTTTTGCCTTTGCCCTATCTGAAAAGGAAACAGGGGGAGGGGGAGAACACAGTTAGCCATATCCTGAGAAGACCTCTCAATTTCTTAACGTAAAGACAAACAAACCCGTAAAAGCCATATCCTTAACTTCATGGAAAGTAAATTCTGCCCACTTTTCAAAACAATAAGGCCAAAAAAATGTACATTTGCAATTGTTAAAAGGTACATATTATGTGTAAGTTATCTTTGTCATTACTTTTGACATGAACCCACATGACATTCAAGTATAAACTCTCCCATCCATGCCCTTCTACAACATTAAGTTCATATATGAACGCACATACAAAAATATATACACACACACGCCAAAAATCAATGCATCTTTGCAAAATACTGTTTACTTTGTTAGAATAAATGATAAAAGTAAGGTTCAATAAAAAAAACCAAAACCTTTGTTAAAAACCTGTGCATCATTATGAAAAATAGCTAAAAGCTAGCAATTCTGCAGTAATTAACATAAAACTTAAAAATATTTCCAAAGGGACAAGTTTATCACTTCAATTATTGCTACCAAAAGTTACCTACAACCAATCCATGTAAAAACTTTTATATTGTTCCTTCAATGAGACAAAGAAGATTCTACAATGCTTAACTAAGTACTTAACAACCTGAAGTACCTACTTACAAGTTTAACCTCGAAAGGGTATAAGTAAACATCAGCTTTAAATTTTAACCAATTGAATAATTTCTCATTACCTAACAGGAAGGGTTCGATCTCCTTTCCGTCGATCCATCTCTCTCTGAGGAACGGGGTACCAGCGAAAATTCAACTTCCAGTTGAACCCACCATAGGTCATGTCAGAACCTGCCATGTACTCAAAGGTGTCATCACTGATTACATCAATGATGGGACACACTACTGTTCGCCTAGGAAAACGGAAGAACCAAAGAATTAAAGTGTCAAAAAAGATAGTTTGTTGTTGTTTTGCTGTTGTGGTTTTATTAATATTGTTTTTAAAAGATATGGCTTAAATTTTCATAATGCCAACTCTTAAGAACAGTACTCAATACCAGGCAACATTCTCAAATTCTGTCTTGCTAATTAGAGTTAATTCAAATAAAGGAAAATGTCTTTTTCTGACACAATTTTGGCAATGTCAGATCTATTTTTAAATAACATTTGAGAGTAATAAATATTTTTCCTTCTACAGATGGAATTATTGATTCCCAGCTTTCTCAGTGCTACATAGTGCTTGGGTAGAAAGCAAAAGGTTCTTGTTTCTAGTTGAGTGGTCACAGTCACTTGTATGTTTTGAAATTAAAACTTGGACATTAACTCTGGGGAAGTATTCTTATACACCCTGAGGACTAAGAAATTATAGTCATTGTTAACAAAGTATAACTACTTTATCAGAGTCGTCAGAAAGTGGCCTCATTGTCCACTATCCTGACGTTATTAAGACATATATTCACAGAAATCAATTCTAATCATCTTAAAGACACTTAAGTAACCCTCCTCAAGGACCTTCCTCCCATGGGAAGCTCTGTAAAAAGATGTAAGGTTGGTTGCAACTGAACTTAAAAGACTTAAATTTGAGGTGCTTGCACAAATTGTAACAATATATGCATTTTAGTCTCAGAAAAAGTGTATTAATGATAACTTCAAGTTTAGTACTTTGTCTTAGCACAGTGCTGAACAAAGATTCTTCATTACTTGTAGCTTATTCATCATGTAATGCCATATTTTGTAACATCAACCTTTAAAAGTGATTTTTATCCATAACTGTAAGAACTAAATAGAGATCTGTAATACCATACTTAATATCCATTCTATTTAATATGCTGCCTACTAACAGACTAGGGTGTAACTACAGCTACTCCTCAGATAATTGAACAGTCCATAAAGCAAACCATCCTCTCACTTTCCCCCCCAGTACAATTTCTATCACACTATCACAGATGTAAGTGTAGATCAGTGTGATTTCAGTAGTTACTCGAACTGTGGAAAATACCTCTCAGAAGACCAAGACACAGACAGATTTTCACAACCAAAACGATTTCAGAATAAAGAAATTGCAATGAGAACCTGAAAACAGTAAACCTGACAGTTCTTGCTCACAGTGTTGGTGTTACATGAGATCAGGGCTCCATTTCTTCCTCACAAGTATCTTCCCAAATTCATGAAGGGATGGGCCAGGCTGCAGACTAGACTAAAGACCTCAAATTCCCTTGCTTTCTCAACTCCATTTATGCTCAGGACTCCTGCTATTTAACATATTATTCACTTGAAACAGTGTTTTACTTTTCAAAAAGTTTTAACTGTGTTAGTCTTTTATCCTTATAGCAATGAGAATTTATTCAGCCCTTCAGAAGGTATATATTTGCTTGTAGGCTATTTCCTAATACTTGGAAGATTTCTTAATAACCGAAAAAACCCGACATGGCCGAATAGATGGATAATTACCTGTCAGCTTTGATCCTTGCCAGCAGAGGTTCAAGCCAGCCTACTGTACATTCACAATGAGCATCTAAGAAGGTGATGACCTGGCCTTTAGAAGCAGCAGCCCCCTTTAATCTTGCTCTAATCAATCCAGAACGCTGTTCCATTCGAATCACATGAACAGGTACTTTTAATTTTTTCACGTAACTCTCGAGAGGTCTTTTCAAGAAGTCTGAAAAAAAAATGATCAAAACCATGAAAACTGTCAGTTATGTAGTTCAGCTTTTTTTCCCATAAAGAGACTTGAATTAAGAGACATTTCCTCATTTCTTTTCTATTGTTTTCCTACTATCTCAGCTGATTTTCTCTGTTGCTTATTCTACAGTTCACAATAGGCCTTTCCACATCTCCAAGTTTTTCACTTGATAGCACAGCAAGCTTTTTCTCCTTTTTAGTTTTTCTCTATGGAAAACACAACAATGAAGAGAAGGTAGAATGCTTACACAAAAAACAGATGGGACAGGCAAGTTTTTACTATGAAGATGTGACTCCTACTTTCAAAAGCAAATGCATAAGTGGTCTTGGACATAACAATTCTCTACCAAGAAAATATAGAAATGGTTTGATTAGCTGAGCATAATGAATTCCCTCCTATAGTAATGTATGTTACAGATTAGGAGTTTAAAACATGATCAAAATGATTTTTCAACTGCAGTTTTTTCTGGGGTTTTCTGGCTAATATTTTTTGTACTAAATTATCACTATTAACATCTAAAATAAAAAAAGGACAATCAGCTTTACATAAATGAATGTCCGTAACACCAACAAAACTCAAATTAGCTGAGGAAGAAATTCTTCAGAATAGAATGGCCATAACTGACTACCATATGCCTAGAGACTGAAAATTACTTGCATTGCATAGGCCTATTTGGTTATGATGAATGATGGCAAAGGAAGAACAAAGAATTGAGGGAGAATGCAATTGACAGTCACAGAAACAGAATTCTCCAATAACTTGCAGATTTCATATCTGCATAAAAGGCAAAATTGTCTTATAGCACAGCTACAGAATATATTATATTATTCACTCAAAGCACACAGGAGTTGTATTACAACAGTGCAAAGCCTGTAGTAGGATTTAGCATAAGGTACTGTTAAGTACCTCATGTAAGAATAAATGTGACACCGGAGGAGGGAAAAAAAACATGGCATGAACTCTTGGTGGCTGTTTTGTAAATCTTGAGAGGCAGGGCTGACCTGAGGGTGATTACCACTCCTTACCACTGCTCCGGATGAACGAGTTCCAATTGCCTCCTCATTTTTTTTGGTGCATTGTTGGACTGTCACTAAAACCCACAGAAATAAGTTCTGACACATCTTGAAAGCTGAACTGTGCTAAAAGTGCGTAAGAGGTTGATACATCTTAAATATTTGTCTCCAGAGTAACTCAAAGCAAGTTGATTCTTATTTTGCATATTAACAGAGACTCAAATGTATAAATGTTTATTAGCACAAACCAAGTGCACATGTTTGAACATTTTGCAGGGCTTTTGTGGTTGAACATAGAGATGACTTAGCTGACTGAGTCTGTAGCAAATATAATCTCATCTCATTACAGTGTAGTTTTCCAAAGCTGCTAATTTAAAAGAACTAGTATCATGGTAATTTATAGGTTTAATATATATGGCTTCCATGATATACACAAAGAGAGTGTGCAGCATTTCTTTCTATGCTATTCATCTGATGAGCGAGGCACACAAGTCGACATGTTTCTCTGCCCATTTCAGGTGTAGTACTGATAAGCTTTTAAAGTAGTTCTAACCAGTTTAAAGCTGAGTAAATGAATATGGGCTGTGACATTGGTTCTTCAATGTAGTTACATTAACAGAAGGGTAAATTCTGACAACAAGAAGAGAGAAATATTTCAATAATACAATTGCAGCCAGCCAAGAACTAACATAAAACCCAAACTTACATTACAAAAAGTCAGGCTCAATATTACATATAAAAATCTGAAGTCCTATCTTCATTTTCTCTGTAAAGCATTTAAGATTTCAATTTATCAAGTACTTTTCAACATTTTTTTCTCTAAGAAGCGATCAGAGATTTGTGCAGCGTTTCCATTATGGAGAGAATAAGGTTAAGAACAGTCCCTCTCCCATGTTTAACCATGTCCATAAGAACACTCCTATGAAATACCATGTTGTTCAAAACTTCAGAAGAGACTGTTCCCAGAAACAAAGCAATGTGATAGACCTTCAGTAACTCTGCCCTTAAAATATTACTATAATTTCAGCAAAACAAGCAAAAAGTTAAAGCTTGATGTCTCATCCCTACAAAAGCATGGGAATAAAACTCAGGCATCAAGATTTCTGAAGTTCCTCTGCTACCAGCAGTTAAGGTTAAATACTCAAATCTAAGCAGCTATTTTCCCTCTAGAACACCCTCTCTAAGAGCAATACACATCCCTCACAAACTGCTCCCTTTGTTCAAGTAGCAGAAGTCTAGCTTTTTGAATTAATCATACATCCAGAAAACAGTAATAGTTTCTTGTAAGGTAAGACTTCTTTTTCCTCTGAAGAAAACAGTGAATACTTCACTAGTCTTTTAATGCATGCAATACATTTTGGCCTACAAGAAACACCAGGATCAAGCTGTAGGGATAATTTTCTAACAAACCTATTGGTCATATTTATACTAAATTCTAGTTTAAACACTTAAATGAGAAGTTCCATGCATTATGTAGGCAGTCACTTATGAGTGACCCAGGATGATAGCTGAGTAATTTTTTAGCATTGTATCATACACTTCCAACAGAGTGAGGCTTCATAATATCAAACTCCCCCCCTCCCCGATCCCGGTACTTCTACTTGGGAACAATAATAATTCATGTCTTTTCAGAGGTATAACTGTAACTCTTTGTGGTAGATATTCTTTTCAACCTTTTTCTCTGTCAAAAGGGTGCATAATTTTACCGAGGACTATGGACAGTTTAAAGAGCATCTTCTATGGCAGTAGCAGAACTAAGCCAAAAAAAGCAAATATATTCAGTTCAAGTCAAGTAAATGCCTTAGTTGAAAAATACCTTGCCAATTCTATTATCAAGTCACACTGATGTGAATATAAATAAAAAATTTAGTTTCAAACTTTTTTTTATTAAACTGCAATAAAATACAGATTTATCACATATAAGCTTGCCAACACTGCTTTTTAGGAAGAGCAAATATTTTTATAAGATGTTATTGGCAAGAATTTAGCTTTGGTTACATTGCTTTGATCTGTATCTGCATCACTAACTTCTGTGGATGTAGTCCATCCTAGTGCAAACTGCCTACCACACTTGGCTATTCAATGTTGACCCAGTTTTAAGTACTGGCTAACCCTGATTTGTCCAGTTAACTTTTTGTAAATAGTTACCAAAGATCAATAAACCTAAAGTTGCAATCCTGATCAGTAACTAAAGAACGATGTTACAGATATGTCTTGTTTCTCCAAAGGTTTTCTTTTCAGTGTAAATAGATGTGTAATATTATGCAAATTCATTCTTAGAAGAGCATGACACTAGCAGGTACAAAGTGTACTTCAGGCAGACTGAATGCTTATTTTATTCCAATTAAAATGACTCTGATATACACTACTCAGGCTGAACACTGTCTTTTCTGGAAAAGTACACTCTTTTAATTCAACACAAACAGAATGCTTAAGTAGTACAGGTAAACGCTTCAAATTTTCAGGCATCACACCCATCTGTTTTGTTCAACGTAAAAGCATGCTTGATGGAACCATAACAAGTTTTTGGAAAACAAAACAAAACAAAACCCCTATCAGTAATTGTTGAAAATAATGACAAATAAAAGATACCTAAATGAAATGAAGATCACAAGCTTCAAAATAAAATACTGGAACAGGTTCAACAACCATAAAATATTGGAACAGGTTCAACAACCACCAAAAAAGTACAAAATGTTCTATCTTTCAGCCTGGAATTAAGTTCCTCCATTTTTACTACCTAACCCAAACCCAGAAACAGAAAATTTATCTACAGAAAGCCACATTATTTTTTAAGTGGACAATAATTCTGTGATTCATAGTGAGCACATGTCTATTGCTATATTAGAATTGATTTTTTCTAAACCAGAAAAATTGAAGAGGCAAAATATAAGTAATGTTATGTCTACATTATTCTAATATTAGCTTGCTCTTTATTTGTAGGTCATATTGAAAGATGACCTGTCACAAATAATAATTAGCAATTAGCAATAATTTTAATTGGTGCCAAAGACTGTGTTGATAAATGAAATGAAATTTTTATATGAAAGTTGAAAAACTACAACAAAATTGAGGGACATAATTACAAATGACCCAGAAGTGAAGAAAAGTATAAATTTGATGGTATGCCTTTCTAAAAGCAAAAGTTGATCACACCTCTCACCTAACATGGAACACATTTCTGTGGCAGCCTTGCACTTTGCATGGGCATTTCTTTTCGGCTTCCAGAACATAATTGTATTTAGGGCCTCTGTCCTTTCTACCAAATTGCACTGGAATTGGCTGAAGCAGTTAAAGTCAGTATCACGTAAAAAAGGAAAAGTAAAAGCAAGAGAGAGTGCCTGAGAGAAGAAAGGAACAAGTGCAACACAACTTGAGTGCATTAGCTCTGCTTCCTTAGGAAAACAGACTGGTCAGAGAGGGATCAGAGTTAGCTGATATGATCTTTCTTTAGTTTATTCAGGTACTCCACCGCTGTACTCTAGACCTCTGTAGCGCTGAACAGGTCAGTTAACACACATGTAACCTGAAGAAGCAAATCGTTATACCTTCTACCAGGTTAGACATGAAGTCTAAAAATACACTTCTAATACTCTTCAACTACAAACCCTCCTGTATTGGTTACTATCTATCCTAAAACCTGCTGTAAGCCACTGTAACCCATGTACCATGGTGCTACTTAGGCCATACAATCTGAAATCCAGTTTCTCTTCATAGATACAAATCTTGGGCAGATCATGCTGTTTGGACAACAGTCAGACATCTTACTCTGAAGCTGGAATTACCATAAGCAGCAAAACATGAATTTTGCATCACTAGAATCAGAAGCGTCAGGTAGAGATGCTAACATACTGTGTGTAAAACCCTTCCTTGTCTAAAAGATGGGAATTTCTTCTGATACAATAACAGCCTACAACTGGTGACTGTCAAGAATTTTTTCTAGTGGCCTACTAGCCATTAATCCTGGTAGAAAACTTTCAAAATAGAAATACAGAAAAAGGGATGATTCAATATAAAAACAGAGAAATGTTTTAGATGAAAAAAACTGAAACATCCTCTCACCTCCATTTACAAACACAAGAAAAAAAATAAATCCATGTTATACTTTATAACCCATACCACCAAGTAAGATTATGCAAAGAATAAACCAATTACAAGCCAAAATGGAATTTTTAGTATTGTCTAGAATATTATTTTTATTTCTCATATATTGTAATTTAAAAATACTATGAAGAATAAAATCTAAATAATATTACATTTCAAGAAAAAATTCAGCTCAAGTTTTGTCTGTTACACACAGCAAGTTTCATTCAGTAGCATGAAATTTTCATGTGGAGCACTAGTTATCAAGAAATGGAACTCTTACAGCATAGAAACTTAATTTTCACTTCCCATGAACTGAATAATCAAAATTAATTACTCTGAATGCCAAGCCTAATGATGGTAGTGATGGTAAATCTGGATGTGTGCACTGAACAGAGTTACCTTTGCTGTTATTCACCAGGTGATTAAAGCATCAAATGCCTTCAAGCTTTAAAAATGTAGTAAAATTCTAAATGCAAAACATGAAAGCTGTAATAGGATAAACCTGCTAGCAAACAAAAACTCTACACTGTCAACACAAAAGTAAACAGACAGATAACCTTACACTGGCTTTCAGTGCAGAATGATCCATCTGTATTTCAAAACGAGCGTTGTTCCCTTTGCCTTCCCCTGCCCCAGCTACTGTGTTTTGCCAAGGAGGGCTAAGCCCATATTAAGTCAGCTTCAATTTTTGAAATAAAAAGAGCAGCAAGCTAAAGCAATGCCATTATCATTACCTCTTTCACTGGCATCATCGACAAGGACAATTTCTTCCAGCATGTGCCGAGGGGACCGGTTTATCACGCTGTGAACGGTGCGTAGCAGTGTGCTCCAAGCTTCATTGTGAAAAACAATGACAACGCTCGTCGTGGGAAGGTTGTCTGCATACACCTTTGTTTTACACCTATAAACAAAAATCAAGCATGTATTTGTAAAGGTCAAGCCTTCAGTTAGACCTGCAAGTTTGAGGTCTATTGCTGAGTATCAGCATTAACATTCCTGATATATCAATTGCACGCAAAATATGCCAAAGGAGCAAACAGTGCACAGATTCATATCTTTACCTATCAACCATCACAACTTGCATGTATACATCTATGAATTCCAACCTACCACTCAGAAAGGAGAACTTCAGTTCAATAACCAATTCTAGAAATCAAAGAGACAAACATGCTACTAACTAAGTATGGTAACAAATTGTTTATTTCCCCTACTTCTGTTTTGTGAAGTGTATTATGTTCAGATACACTAACCCAAGCCCCTCCTTTAGACCTGCATTCCCTCAGAGGGCAAGGGGGAAACCCTACTGCTGTAATTGGGACCAAAGGGAAATGGAGACAGACAGGGTAAGAAATGGCAAATTTAAACTAGGAAGTAAATGTACTAAAGGTATATAATGAATAAAAGTAAATAATAATTAAAAGAGGCAAAGAATTCTGGATACAGCTATGTTTGGAAAAAGCCCAAACTAAATTCATACTACCTACACTACCAGTGAGTTAAGAATATTTCACAATTTAATGAGTTTATATTACATAAAAACCAGGGGTTTTTCCACTTTTTTTTATACATGTGGAAGTGCTCTAAAGGTTTATCAGATTAAAAGATAATTATATTCACATGCCAAAGTTAGCATGGAAGATCGCAGGTTTAGCTCTCCTAACAGCATATACAGGGCATTTATAAATCTATGGCATGCACTCCAAGTAACTCCACACACAGTGAACATTTTTACATTCTGCAATGCTATTTTTTGGAAGCAAGTGAGATTTTCAGTATCTTCTACAAAAATCAATACAGAGTACACAGAGTACTGATTGAAATTCTGGAAAAACTCGATTGTGCTCTAAAAAAATAACCACGCAAATTTAATTGTTCTCTGCACAGATCAGTTCCTCCTGCACATTCAAAGTCATGTTCAAAAACACAATTACGTACATAAGATTTGATGGTACTAGGTACTAAATATTTTAAAAATCAAAGCTGAAGAGATATATCTGCACCTCAAACACACAGAAAACACTGACAGAGAAAAAGAAATCTATTCAATGGAGCTTCATTCCAAGCAAAGAGCTTTTATTAGATCCCAAATTTTTGAGTCAGTTCACTGTAATGTAACCTGATCTAAATGATACTAAAATACATTAACAAATATTCATGACTATCAACCTAACAGCAGCACTGTTCAAGGGCTTGAGAAGCACATAGTACACATCCTCTACCCTGAACATACAAAAACAGTACCGAAGGAACAGCCTGCTGATACGGGATCATGGTGTCAGCATCCAATACCACGCCAACAAGTGACACCAGGAACGTCGACCAGAACTAGGCTCCCAACATGAATATTTTATTCGCTGGATAGCTTTGTTAGTCAGAGCTTTTCTCAGAGAGCAGCTCTCACAGCACATTGGCATTTGAGCTCTGAGGTGGTGACAAAAGCCCAGTGTGAGCAGATATCTCAGAAGAGATCAGTAAGTCTAGGTACAAAGAAAGAAATATCTGCAAGAGCTTCTGTGGAATCACTTTTCATTTCTGAGAACTGAAGCAGTAGGATCAGGCACTATCTGTCTTCAATATAATACTTACTTATTACACAACTATAGCAAAATTTAATTATTCATCACACTGAAACGAACATTATAAAATCTTTATGAAAATCTACTGTATATCCCTATGTTATCCTGATTTATTTCACGTGGAAAAAACCCCTCGCAAACCATGTCAACTGAAAAGGTTATTTCTTTGGTATCCCTTGAAAAATAAAACAGCTTTTCAAAAAAAAAAAAAACGCTATGAATTTCAGATGAAAAATTCCATCATAATCCAAATAATCTTATCCCCAAGTTTGCCACTTTTTCAGTCTATTTTGCTACTTTAATAAAACAAAAATGTTTTATTCCTTCTGCTGCACTGCTCCCTAGACCAGAAAATAAGTATGTCTGATGGTAGATCTTCAGCTACAATAGTAATACAAATCCACCAATTGCTCCTCTACTTTTTGGAAGAATATTTATAAAAAAGTCAAGAGAAGCCTGTTAGTGATTCTCTATGAAAAGCAGTAACAATGTGTCATTCACCACGAATATCGTGCTGGGGTAGCCACAGGATCCACTATTGTAGTATGAAATCTCTCATCTCCAGCCTTGCCTTTTACCATGGTTTTACACAAGATTTTATTTTACTGAGCTCAAATCAATGAACTAGTATAAATGTCAGCCAAGTAATCAGGGACTACAATGTTTATACACCATTACACTGTCTGAAGTACAAATATATTAAAATATTTCAGATCTGCCTTTGAAGGGGGATTTTTTAGCACCAAGAGGAAAGCTTACAGGAATTTTTGGGGACAGCCCTTCCCTCTGCAAGGCATTCCTATTGCCCTGCCTGCAGAGGGTGAACATCCTCCTTGCCCTGAGATGTGCCTATTCGTATCCCCAGGATCAACGCGTTCTGGGGTAACAGTTTAAGAGTGACCCTAGACTTGGTTGCTGGCTGGGTTTAAATCATAACACTTGCTTCCCATGTAAGAGGCTGCCATGCATAACAGAAGAGTGTTTCATAACAAAATTGGTTAGACATTTTGAATGCTATTCTTAATAAAGTGTTTGGTATGAAATTATTCTGGAAAGATTCATTGATGCAGGCAGGATAAATGAAAGAATTAAGAGTATGAGATCTGATTTTTAATACTCTTTTTACCTGACTTTCTATATATACCTTTTAGCTGTATTTGTACAAATTGCTGTGAATACATACAAATAAAACCTCTTGTTTTTAATTTTGAAAATGCTGATAACTCCTTTGCCCCCCAGGAACAGATCACTGCAGAACATAAGACAAATAAAATAGAACACTTGATGCCTGTGATTAGACATTAGCCTTCTATGCAAACCTCATGTTTTATTCTTATTAGCAAACATTTAAATTAAGAATCCTTTTTGTCTTTCATTTGAAAACAAATCACCCCAGAAAGGGAGTACTATAGAATTTAAAATAAAGCATTAGCTTCAACCAACAGTTATGCAACATTAGAAGTAGAATATAACCATGAGGGGTATGACACGTAGGCTATGAATTAAGGACAATTTGAATTTTAATGAGCTACTAATACATTATGTTCCTTTTGTTGGATCATGCCTCAAACAGTTTTAAAATTGAGTGCATAAAATTAGGAAGGCATACTAGCTCCAGTAATTTAATGAAGACTCCAAACAGCACATGGAATGCATCATCCTTTCCTTAATCTATGGCATTCACAGTGCAAACTCTCAGCTAATGTGACTCCATATATTATTTAGATTGTGGAGACTCCCCCAAAATGCCAGACATTTTAAATACAAGCAGAGACTTACAGTCCTATTACCTAAAGACACAGAAAAAGACTAGGCCAGATTGTTAAAATATGATCAAGACAAAGAGCCTAATTAGTCTACATTTCTTGGTGTACATATTGTGATGCTCAAAACAACGTTCTTAATTTCATAGCAAGCCTCTGTCTCAGGCACTGAAACTCCCACTTTCAGTTACATTAGCCTTGCATTCTTCCCTAATATCTGATTTCTTGCTTTCATGTAATTAAGAAATGGTGCTGATTTTGGCTGGGGTAGAGTCAATTTCTCCACAGTGGCTAAGAGGGGGCCATGTTTTGGATTTGTGATGAAAACGGCATTGATAATTCAGGGATGTTTCCGTCCCTGCTTAGGTGGGCTTACACAGAGCCAAGAACTTCTCTGCTTCTCACTTCATATCACCAGCGAGGAGGCTGCGGGTGCACAAGAAGTTGGGAAGGGACACAGCTGGGACAGGTGACCCCAGCTGGCCCAGGGGACATCCTGTATCATGTGCTGTCATACTCAGTGTATAAAGGTGGGGTAAAAGAAGGAAAGGGGTGGGCGATATTCTTCAGAGCAATGGTGTTTGTCTTCTCAGATCATCATAACATGAAGCCCTGATTTCCTGGGGATAGCTGAACACCTGTCTGCCCATGGGAAGCACTGAATGAATTCCTTACTTTGCTTTGTTTGTGTGTGCAGCTTTTGCTTTCCTGCTTAAACTGGCTATCTCAACACACACATTTGCTCACTTTTCCCCTTCCAATTCTCTCCCCCAGCCCACTGTGGGGGAAGGAGTAAGTGGCTTCACAGGGCTTAGTTGCCTGCTGGGGTCAAACCACAACAGAAATAAAGTGGAAAATTACATAGGAAATAAAATTCAAACTGTCAAGGATTTTTGATGCCCCATCAAAATCAGATCTGAGAAAAAATAATTAAGTTTAGAAGCTAGACTTTTTAAAGCTGATTTATGAAGAAGCTACAGGACTACAAAGATATGACTCTGCTCTGACTTCTGTAAGATACTCATATACATTCCTCAGAGAACTTCATATTTTTGCAAGTTTGTACGATATATTTAGAATATTGAGTACTGCAATCTATTTTGAGGCCTCTAACATGAGAAAGACATGCTTTTGTTGGAAAGAGTCCAGAGGAGGGCCACTAAGATGATCAGAGGACTAGAGCACCACTCCTACTATGACAGTAAGAGAGAGCTGGGATTTTTCAGCCTGAAGAGAAGGCTCCAGAGACCTTATTGCACCTTGCAATACCTAAAAGGGGTATAAGAGAGCTGGCGAGGGACTTTTTACAAGGGTCTGGAGCGATAGAACAAGGGAGAATGGCTTTAAACTGAAAGAGGGTAGACAGATTAGACATAAGGAGAAAATCCTTTACAGTGAGGGTGGTAAGGCAGTGGAACAGGTTGCCCAGAGAAGTTGTGGAAATCCCTGGAAGTGGTCAAGGCTAGACTGGATGGCCTTTTGAGCAACCTAGTCTAGGTCAAGGTGTCCCTGCCCATGGCTAGGTGGGGTGGAACTAGATGATCCTTAACGTCCCTTCCAACCCAAACCATTCTATGGAACTGTGCAAATAGTTTGGCCCAGTTCATTGTAACTACATAGTTAGTCCCATGCTCGCATCTCCCCAGAACACAGGAGAATGTAACAGGTCCAAATCCTTCATAAATTGAAATCAAGTTTAATGGACTAAAAGCAAAGAAAGGTGGACAGATCTTAGAATATAACTGTATAACACTGCCAAGGAAGAACAGTGACAACAAAACAATTACATGTTGCTGCCCTTAACACTCCATTTCAAAGTTTTAAATCTACTTAAAAAGTTTTTAAAATGAAAGGCTAAAAGCAACTATGAGTTTTGTTATGCTTCTCCATTATTATGACTCTTTGTGAAGGTCTTAGTTGAATCTCACACAGAAACTCTGCATGCTTCACATGATGATGTTCAGGAAAAAAAAACCCTCAGAGAATTTTATTCAATGGATTAAGTACAGCCACTTGAAAACTACCTGATGCTACTTCAAAAGCACCTGAAGACCCTCTGAATAAACTGCTTTCCTATTTTCTCTTTCAGTCCAGAGTACAAACAGTCCACAGGAGACATCAGAAAAATAAGCAGAAGAGACAACAAGTAAGGCAATTCTGTCCAAATAAAATTAAGCCATTAAATCTCAGAGTTTAATTGCTGCTCCAGCACAATCTTGCACAGAAAGACAACAACTTTTCATTTTGCACTTTCTACAACACCACAACCTTACACACTCAATCCTCCTCCACATCTGCAGAACTGGAAGCCTCTTTTCTCTCACACCAGTGAAAAAAATGAGAAAAAAAATGCACTTCACCACTGGAGGGACAGAAGAAATTTACCAGGATCGTGTACAAAATCCTTCAGTTGAATTCATCAGAAAGTTAAATTCTTCTGACATCTATCTGCTCTGCTCAGTGTCCAACTCAGAGGTCAATAAGGCTTATCCACTCTAGCCATTGACACACCCAGGGTAGAGAGATGCCAGAACCCGGGACATCACCTTTGACAATCCTCATGACACCTCTTTCTCTTTACTGCTAGGTCATTGACAAATGCACCAAATATTACCTTAAAAAATGCAACTGTGCAGCCATCTTATTACAGAATAGCACCTGGCATTTTATCAATATTACAAAATTGTATTCATGGATCAATTTACTTAGAAATTATTCCTAAAACCCAAGATTGAGTGCTACATGTTTAATATTGTCAAATCTTAAAAGACAAATATTTACAATGTTAGCAACGATCTGTTTGCACACCCTTCAGAGTCATGCTAAATCATTTCTGAAAGTAAAAAAACCAGGATTTAATATTCAGATAGCTCTTTAAATACTTTGGTTTCATCAGCTAAAAAAATCGCACCCCAAACATAGCTACAAACAGGGTAGAGGTCTTGCAGGAAACCATTTATACACTACCATAATGTTCACGCTATGAACACAATGAAGAAAACCTCATTTGCTGAGGCAAAACATGAAGTAAATTGTAGGTAATTTTCTAGAAAGATGAAGTCATAATTATATTCTGCATTAGAAATAAACACTAAATTTCTAAATACTACAGGGCAGATCTCTACCCCTTTGGATACTGCCAACATGTTATTCTCCACAGAGGAGAAATGAGAGAACAAGTTAACATTGGACCACTTCTTTTTAACATGGATTTTTCAAAACAAGGCTACTCAGGCTTAACTAATTAGGAAAACTAATAGACTCAGACACTACCTGAGCCATGATTTGCTATACCTGATACCAATTATATTCCCAGATTCCACCAGCCTTTCAAAGGAAAAAGTCATGAGCCATAATTTACAGAGACTCAAAAACATTAACAGCAGTAAAACACAATCCTTGTTTTCTAGCCCAGTGCATGCAGCCTAGAGCACTCTGAGAAAGGACAGAGATGGAACACAAGTAAAAGTGTCTCCTGTGCCCTAAGCAGCTTAGCTGGGAAATCCCAGTGGAGCTCAGATCAGTGCTCATACATGCAGTATGATAACACAATGCCAATGCATTTTTGAAAGCCATACTAGCAACAGATTGGGGCAGGAAGGGAAGCATCTTTAGTCATCTTACAAATTTAGTACAATCTTTTATCTTGCATACTACAAACAACAGTTATAAATAAAAACTGCAGTTACAAATAAACTGCATCTCACAACTTAAATTTGACAATGACACATAGGAATAATTCAAATCTTGCTGAAAATCAGGTTAGAGCTGAAGTTTTGAGGAAATACTACACAGCATAGCCCCTGTAATAAATCTGTTTAATATTACTGATGCAGTACAAGCAGCATAGACTTCAGTATTAAAATATATTGAGTGTCTGGAAGGTAAGCATCAGTATCCTTTTACTTGAGAACACATATTTATTTTCCTTTGAGGTTACCAAAGTTATTTCCAGATCGATAGAAAACAAAATCAGAAAACCTGAACTCCTCTCATGAAACCTCAGGTTTAATTACTGATATCTGATGAATATCACTGCAGTGCCATAAAATGTCAGTATTCCATTGCTTACCTGTTCATATGCCTTAAGTTATAGCCTGCAATAAAGTTAATGTAACAAAGGTGAGGCACAGCTATGCCCAACAAAAAACCTCCTCTCTACTTAAATCATGGGTGAAACCAGTTTTGAAATAAGACTCTGAGAGTCACCCTAAAGCTGCTGACACTGACCTACATTTCCATCAGAGAACACCCTGTAGCAGGTTGGCAGAGAAAGTGTCAAAACACTACAAGCAAGAATCACCAGGACTCAAGTCAAGTAGTGTGTTTGTGGTAAACACTGACAGTCTTTCCTGGATATAGGCAGCAGCCTCATAATATTATTTATACAAGGGTGCCAATAAATCCGTTTCCTACACAAATTCTAAGAATGTTCCAAGCTCCCAAATTGAAGACAATCAAGTTGGATAAGGATCTGATTTTCATACAGAAGCAATACAGCTAAAAGGATGAAAGGCAACACTTCTGAGAAAAATAGAATCCCTGGCTGTCATAACATGCCAAACTACATTTCCCTACACAGACTTTGCATACAATCACAGCTTTAATTTGCAGCTGCACAAAGAGAAAGCACTGCAGTAAGGTTGCAACAAAACTTCACACTACCATGAAGCTGCTTCTTCCAATCAGAAAAATTCAGTTTACAAAGAGGTCTTCATTTCTATAATGGGTATCACAACTCCAATTATTCTTTCTGAATAGGTGCCCTGAATGCAGGTAAATCCCTTATTTAAACATTTCAATGCAGCCTGCTTGTCTGCCCTCAATAGTATTACATAATTTACCTGACATCAAGAGTATGAAACTCCTTCCTTCTGATCTCAAAGATTTGGATATAAGAAAGGTCGCATTATCTCATGAGTCAAGTAGAAATCTTCTTTAAACCCTGAAAACAAAATCCAAAATGGTTCTTAAAACCATTGTGGTTACAGAATTCAAGCAGAACTTCATGAAAATAATATCTGCAATTGACTATTTTCCTTATCCTGAAAGTGATCACAGGAAAGCATCTCTTGACAGAAGCAAAACCAAGTCTGTCCTCAGAGACTGAAATTGAACCTTAAGATGTCTAGACAATTTTCCATCCCTGACCTATCAATTTGAATAAAGTTCAGGATATGGCAGCTCATCCAAAATGGATGAGCATAACTAAGAAAACTGCAAATAAGAATGAGATTTCCAAGTGTTTGCGCATATGTGTATGTGTGTGTGTGTGTGTGTCTGTATGCAGTACTCAAAAAAAACCTAAAAATCCTCCTCAATTTACAGGAAGTAAGCTGATTTTTAAAGTGATTTTTTTCCCCTCTAAGCTTTACCTAGGTAAAAGACTTATACATAATTTCTTTCAGCTAACTCAATAAACCAGTGTGAACAAGAACAATTCCAAATGTTGATTCTACAAGGGGCCAGTAACAAGCTATATGCACCACAAAAGCCAGATGAAAAAAACCATTCCTGCTTGAAAGAACAGCAAAGTGTTTAATACCTCATGTGCTTTCAGACTTCCATGACATTGCTGAAAATTACATTCCTGGTGATCAGGTCAGCAGATTTTCTTTACAGTTGCCAGGTTAATTAACAGCCTGGATTTCTAGCATGTGTCAAAATGTTGAATGAACTCTTGAAGTCTTCCACCACCTATGCTGGAAACTTTGCTCTTTTTAAATTATCTTTACATCACTATGACCTGAGCTAAATGAATACCAAAGGTTCACAAAGCATATCACAATTTATGGAGCTATTTAAATCCCCATGCCCTTACGGGGATTTTAATACACAGGTTCTATAAGAAAGCTTTTTCCCCACCATATTTTGCCTAATCTGGTGGGACTGTGGGCTGCTGCCAAAAGTAATAAACTCATGTTTCACCACTACAGTTTTGTCCCATCCTCTGCTTTGCACCAGACCTGGTGGTCATAGAGCTGCTGCGTGCGTTGCTTCAGTTTGCCCAATCAACAAAATGTACTTTTTTCTCCTTTTTGGTATGCAATCGTCTATACAGTCAGTGAATGCCAAGACCACACAATCATTAGATCAGTATCAACAGAAGCAGTGAGAAACTTCTTTTGTCTGCTGTCCATATTTATACCAGATTATATGTAGTAGAAAACTGCAAAGCTATAAAGCTATTCTCTTGAATTAAAATAACTAAAAGCAGAGATCACACTTCCATAAGCCTCACATAGAAGCAAATACCTTGAGTGCTGTCATTTAAAAAAAACATGAAATGTCACATTTGAGTTCCAAGAGCATGCTATTGCCTGTGTGCCTTTACCACTTTTACTATGAATAGCTCTACTCAAGCTGTTTCCCTCACCCAGAGATTATGTTAATTTTATGAATGTGTTATGATTCAATCGCAGTATCCTAAAGTATGGAGCAAATAAATTTGTTTTGAAAAGTTAAAAATCCAAATTCCAGTATATTCTCAAACGCATTTCATACTTAACATTACATTTTTAAAGCAGAGATAGGAAAACCTGATTGTGATTCCTTAACTGAAAAGCATTATATTGTATCATCTAATTAACAGTGCCTAAATCTAAATTCTGTTCTTTCTAATCGAGATGATAGAAATAGTTAGAATTATTATCCTACTAGACTTACCCAGAAAGAAGCCCAGCATAATTGCTATAAACACAACATATATGTAACCTAGACTTAAAAGAATGTCTTTTAACCCAGAATATTGTCTACTTCCTCCCAGCTGTGAAAGCAAGCTTGGCAGCAGGAACTGAGCAGGGTAGTTTGATTCAGAAAAAAACCTTCAATAATAACAGACAACATTAATGTACTAGTTAAATCTGAAGGTCTGAGAGATTTTCACCTATTTTTTTTCATTAAGTGGCCAAAGTCATAGTTTGTATGGATTTAGACTTAGTTCACTCAAATATGTAGGGCCATCTGGCTAAAAACTCTGATTATACCCTAGCATGATTTATACCACTCAAAATGCCACCACACCCACCTTCCTGCATACAGACAGTTTGAGAAAAGGACAGTTGAAAGGTCCCAAATTTTATGCAGAATTGAGGTATAATAAGATGTCTGATACCCTTAATTCTGGCAAAATTATACTAACTAAGGAAAAATGACAAGGAAGATCTTTAAACTATATAGAACCTACAGTCTTGGAGAAAGTGTTGCTGAGGTATCAGCAGGGACAGTGGATACTCCTCCTTGCTGCAGGTCTGCTTGGGGAAGCCCATCACCCTTCCAAGAAATCTAACCTGCAAAACATGACACCCTCCTAAGCACTACATCATGTGCTCCAGTGGAGACCAGAGCTTACATGAACATCATTCTGTCCCAGCTATGCCACCATTGTTTCCCGCCTTGATTGCTCATGCCTAAAAGAGTGTTTTAAGAAGTTCCTTTCTAGTGTCAAAACCTCAGAATTTCGTTTAAACTCTCACACCGAAACACAAGTGTCTATTTAAATGTTTTAGATATTTCCCAATTATTCTATAATGAATTCAGGCTGGAGAGCTCAGCCTTAGAACACTATACTCATCCTTCATTTTGCAAAGCAGCTTCTAAAGCCACCTTCAACTGCACTGAGAGCCAAACCAAGGCATACGACAGGTGCAAATTTCATGCGTTCAACCATTATCACAGACTATCACAGACTACTCTGAGTTGGAAGGGACCCACAAGGATCATCAAGTCCAACTCTTAAGTCAATGGCCCACACAGGGGATTGAACCCATGACCCTGGCATTATTACAACCAAGTTTTAACCAACTGAGCTAACCTCAAGGTCATCCTACTTTCCAGCCTGAATACCATTCTAACACACGCAGGCACAGCTGAACATGCACTTCAGTCACTGACACCTATTTTATTAATTGCCTCTCTCACCTCCAACAAAATCAAGGCAAGACTCTAGTGTTCCTATTCATCCATCTTTTACTCTCTGCTGTCATGTCAAGCCCACAGCTGCATATTTTCCTGGCAACTGTGAATCAACTCCCACTTTGATGATTGATTCACGGAGTAGAACAAGATATACTTAGAAGAATTATTCTATTAGCAACTTAAAACCAGTCTGGTATGCCCAGCTGCTTATTCTCCAGCAACAACTTTCCTCCAGAAGTTGTAATTCTGTCTGTTATTTGAGTTTGTTACCCTAAAATGCCCCAGAGTCCAGATTCAAGGAACTATCCAAGCAAAAAAACCCCAAACTTCTGGCTTAGCTTTTTCTGTTCAGCAAAACACATTTGGATGGATAATGAGAAGAACAAGTAGAATAATGTTCCTGGTTATAAAGTCACTAGCAATTCAGACACATCCATGACTTAAAAGGCATCTATGTGCATCAGTAATAAATATAAACCTGTTAATATGACTAGGGCACACCTCAGCAGAACAGAGGTGTCAACATCTGCAGATGTCCTGTACTGAGGACTTCCCTTAGCTGGAGAAGTGCCTAGAAGTTATTAAAACAGCTCATATTCTTGTTCTTCTAGTAAGGGAACAAAATTTCTTGGTCAAAACATAAATAGGATGCTCGCAGTGGGTCACGTGTAGAGATTAACCTACGAGCACTCTAGGACTGATCATGTATATGAACGCACTTGTCTTCACTCAGATGACATTGGGGCTTGGCAGAGCTAGAAATTAATTAAAGGATAATGTAGACTACTTCAAAAGTTGCTCTCCAGCTGACAGATCATGCCATCCCCAATAAATACGTGTGGCAAATTGGTCCTGGCACTCTTAATTCCACCAGCTTTCCCATGATTAACTGATAAGGCAAAACTTCTACAGGCTTCTGTACTTCAGAAAAACTGACATGCTGGAGAATTAGAGGACTTGAAATAATCACATCTTCCCACCACACCACATTAAAGGAAGCAACTCACAAAACCTGTGAAGAAAATAATTACATGGTTGAACAGCTAAGTGTGCCTTTGAACATACCCTGCTTTTTCAAAACCTTGATTGAAAGTGCTACTGGCAGCTGTGCTGCAGGCATATAAATGTGGTAAGGAATGATTAAAAATTATCCATTCTCCTTCTCCATTAACTATTTACACATTAGCAGGGACATAGATAGAGCAAGTTATAATAGAAGTAACTCCACCAATGCAGAACAAAATATTTCTGACCTTTGAGTATTCTGACTAATCAGATAAGTTTCATAAGACATACACACAACACTGGAGGCTATTTATAGTTTTCACAATTCTGAAAATGGTTACAGTGTTCTGTAAAAGTAGTACTAATCCACACATATAGATTAAGATACCCTTGCACTGTAAACACAGCATTGTACTCAAATTTGCCAGGGAAATGTTAACATGCTCCCTGACTTCTCAATTAGCATGACCTTATAAAGTGCATCTTGAAAAAAGACAAAGCAAGGAGATTTTTGGGTGTCATTTTTCTCTCAAAATCTACTAAAAATCACACAGCAAACAAATGTTAAAATTTTAGCAAGAATTCACAAGAACAGAAAATCCAATTCTGCCCTGAGACTGTACCCAAAATTTTATTCTAAGATTCCACTTTCACACATATATGACAGTATTGTATCAAGATAAATAGAAAAGAGAAGTAAATGCACATCACAAAACTTACAAGGTATGTTTTACTGAAAAACACAGTAATTGCTGAGCACAGCCAAGTGTGAAAGATAAAAATTTCCTACATCTAAACTTCATCACAGAATTGCAATTTCATTTGTCTGCAAGTTTGAGTGATGCTTAGGTAATAATTTTTAATAGTTTGTAACAATTTTTCTTTCCATTTTTGGCTCATTCAAACTCTAGACCTCACAAAGCTTACAATTAAGTCAACCTTTTAGATCCACAAATTTATTTTCTAATCTTTGCACTTGCACAACGGAAATGGTAGAATATATACATGAAAGTTTTCCAGCATGAATACTGAAAAAAGATATTTCATTTCTTCCATTCTTCAAGGTCATTATGAAGACTTTGCTCCTGTTTACCAACCAAATAACCAAAAATTAAAACTATTGCTTCCCCAAACTTAATTCCTTTCATTATGCTCTTCCAGGAAAACATGCAGAAATCATCTCATATTGGCATCCCAGCTTTGACAAAATTCCCCAATGAAGCAGATTATTTTCCTTGCAGTTAAAGCAAGTTGAGAACCCTAACTGCAAGTTCTTTACCAGTGGAAGTCACCACCTTACAGTGAGGTAATTTCTTACCCTACAGATGTGATAAAGGAGGCAGATAACACATATGAATCTGCACAAATGCCAAGAGATCCATTGCCAAGTTACAACAATGACCAGAACAATAGCATGAGAGGAAAGGATAAACCCATCCACCAATATACTGAGAAATAGGCAAGTAGTGACCAAAAAATCTGACTAAAAATTTATCTGAAAATCAATTGAAGGGTTACACTAATTCAAGACTGTGAAGTAATATTTTGAAAAATATAGAACAGTTATTAAGAATACCAGCACTACCAGGAACTCTCACACTACTTACTTTCATCACAACAGATGAAGGTACCTACAAACCAGCTCTTTATTCCGCATTAAAAATGAAAAGCAGAGAGAGCTTCATCTCATTCTCCTAATATTAATCTTCTGAGGTAGGAGATGAAAACAAATTAATACAGCAGCTAGGCCTTGGGTATACAGCAGCAAAGCAGAGCTTCTAAAGAAATGGGTTTCTGTAGAATCTGATTCTTGTATGAGAATACAGTTAACTGGGAAGATTTTGTTTTATGAGATTTATTCAACTTGAATGTCCCTTTCATGAACAAGACGGGCGAGGGGTGGGGGGAGTCATCAGCTCTCCTGTCAGAGTAGTCCCAGGAGAGTAAAGCAATCTCAGTTTTCTTTAAAACAAGGCTACAATTTTCTTCTTAATTACTTATGGCTCAAATAGCTCCGAAAGAATCAATATTCCAGAGGCAAGATCAAAACCAAACCAGATGGATATTAGAAAACATTATAATGCAATCTATATGAGGCTTTGCACATTTCATTAGGTAAGAAAATTTTAAAGTATTTCTCTCATCATCCAACCTTTTCTATTTTATATAATGCCGCATTTTAGTCTGCCTCATTACAAGCAGTGCATGCATTTTCCAAATAAGTAATTTTTTCCTGAAATGCCAAGTCTTAAGTTAACTTTGTTTTCCTTCAGCCAAATTAACTTCTATTCCCTGAACAGGCTTCATACTTGCAATCAGATTCGAAGTGAAACAACACTGAAGGAAACTGGTTTCTGCTGTTCAATCTTATTTTACATGTAAGTATCTTATATACAGGAAATTCTCCTACTGTTTGCTTGAACAGTTATATCTTACAGAACTGAATTATTGCTTTGGATTACTCTTTACACATTTTTCACTTAGATAAAAGGACATTTTTAATATAACACAAAGTACTTACCCTTCTAACCTGACATCAGGTAAAGATCTGTTGAGTGCAATCATTTCACTTGCCATTAAATTAAATTGATTTATTTTAAACATTTCTTTCATTTTTTCTTGCTCCTCCTTTGGAATGACCACAGGCTTCCCCATCTCTCCAGGTCCTTCATGTGGTTTTTGTATGGGTTCTGGAACTAAGAATAATAAAATGTTACTAACTACTTTTAGGCTTATTTTTGTTTGTTTATAAGTTATTTTACGCTGTAGGAGTACTCACATTTCATATAGTCCTAACCCTCCCAGTTTTCAAAGCAAAACCAAACCTTCACATTTAGAAGTTCAACAGAGGTAGTTTAGTGCTATTCTTAGGCATCACAATTCATGTTGAAAACCAGTAAGGATTTATTTCTATCCATCATTACATCATAATCGACTTTACTAAAGTTCCTGTGAAGGAAAATTCAACTTTTCCATGAAAGCCTCTGTGGCAACAAAAATCTGGAATATAACTGAGGAGAGACCTGATTGCAGTCTTCAACTTCCTCTCAAGGGGAAGCAGAGGGACAGACACTGATCTCTCCTCTGTGGTGACCAGCAACAGAACCCAATGAAATGGCCTGAGGTTGTGTCAGGGAAGGTTCAGGTTGGATATCAGAAAGATGTTCTTTACCCAGAGGGTGGTTGGGCACTGAACAGGCTCCCCAGGGCAGTGGTCACAGCACCAAGCCTGACAGAGTTCAAGAAGCGTTTGGACAAGGCTCTCAGGCTCAGGGTGTGGCTCTTTGGGTGTCTTGAGCAGGGCCAGGAGCTGGATTTGAATAATCCTTTGTGGGTCCCTCCCAACTCCAAATCTCCTGTGACTCTGTGATAGATGTCTGATATTCCAGAACAGTAAAGGTTCAATTAAAGTAGAAGTGTAGTTTTACATGTATTTTCACATTTTTATTTTGACAGAATGACATTGGCATTTGCAGTTTAGAATAATTTCTCTTGGTTTCACTAACATTATTTTTAGTCAACAAAATTACATTTTGGAGATTAATGTCAGTACTCAAAACAGTAACCCAATACATCTTTAAACCAACAAAATCTTAAATATCAAGTATCTGATCAAACTGAGGAGGGAGAGAGGGAGAAGGAAAGGAATCCAGACTCTTGAATTTTTGGGGGTTTGAAACAAAATAAGTGAAAACCAAAAACATCTTTTAAAAGGCTGCACTTCTCTTTACAATTACTGTTCATTTTTCTCCTGAAAAGAAATACTCAAATATTGAATTTGAGGTATATTACTACTTTACAAATTGCAGGAAATACTTTAATTTTAAATAATAGTAATTTAGGCTCTACAAAGGATGTATTTTGAAATAAAGGCACCAAATCACTCAGAAATAAGCCTAGCTTCAAGTTACCTTTAATTTGCATCTTAGAATAACAGAGTGCAATTAGAGCTTATGGCAAGAGCAGAGCCACACAAGGAATAAAAATATTTTTTTTAAAAAAATGTCTGAGCCTTTCATTCTTGCTGATATACTTAGGGTTCAAATATGTATTACTAATAAATGAGACTCTTTGCTAGTCTGCATTTAGTATAATGGGTAACAAGCACAGTGTGCTCCTTGAGAGACTTTCATTTTTAAGTACCTGAAGCACTTACACCAGTTGCATTCACACAGCAACACTCAGCAGAGTAAATCCTCCCACCACAAGGTGCTTTCTTTTTACCAAACTCCCAATGACTGCCAGCTGAGCTATAAAATTCTCGAAGTTGCCAGCCAGCCACTCATACATTGAAAATGGATAGAATAAGTATGTTCAAACAGATTCTGAACAGATTGGCCAAGGCATTCATTTAGCCAGGGGCTAAACTGAGCAAGCAGCTTGCTTTCCATCTTTGTCTCTTAAGAACGTATGGATGAACCTGCATCAAACCTTGCTGATTTGCAACTGCATAACCTTTTAAACCAGAATTTGTGCCTTTTGGGGTGTAATTAACATAAAATTATGAAACACAATAACGTAATTATTTGGGCTTAATTTTATACACTCAGTTTGGTATTATGAGGACTATCATAATCTTTTTATTAACCATACAACAATGAGTATAAGGTTAGACAATGATTAGACAATGAGTGTGTTACACATATCTAAAACAACTAAACAAAAACTATCAGAATGCAGATATATTCATGATGCTTTTCTGTATTCTGAAGAGTGAATTACCTACTTAGAAGAAAAATAACTTCCTGTTTCATTTACACTTCCAGTTGTTCCTTAATTTTCACTAAATCAGTGAAATTGAATAGCTAAATTAACTTGAAACTCATCTCTCACATTTGCAGATTTTCCTGTTAGATGTGAGTTTAGCACATCAGTGACTTGGATGCCGATGTACAAATTCCAGAAACTCACCAGTTGAATTTTTAAATTTCTATCAATAATACATTCTACTTGATTACACGTTTTACCTTACTAATGTACTCCATTCCCTTGCAGAAAAATCCAGCAACAACAAACTAGATCCAGACCTTTTGTGCAACTCACTAAATGCAAAGACAGTCAAGCCTGGTGCACATGCAGGGCAATGACTTTCCAAGAAAAGTTAACCATCTTCTCTCAAGTTTCTGAGAATCATCTTTTCTTGCTTTCTTTTATGGTTTTCTGTTTTCCCACAAAAGCACATAATTTTCACATAAACACAAACCAACAATGTTCTCCCCAAATGACTAATACACATTGTTAAGAATTCAAACCACAGAGCCTTTTTGTCAGTTAAACATGAAAAAAATGTTTCCTTTGAAGGACTGTAGACATGTACTGATGACATACTTCTAAGAAACAGAAATTTAATCTACAGCTGCAAGTTTCAGAACTAAATGAATGACTTAATCATAACCTGATCCAATAGGAAATCTAGTAATGTTTTCCCCGACATCTCTTATTTGTATCAGTAAACCACTGCTTTCAAAGAGGGCTTGATCTCTTCCAGATCTTCATTAAAAAATAAGGAACTCTTTATGTCTATGGACTACAAATTTCTTTTTACCAGGCAACATGCCTGATGAAAGCCAGATACTTCAAAATTTAAGATCACCTAAAGCCAGGAAAAAGGGCTGGATTCTTCTGGTGAGATGTCTTCAGGGGCCACAAAAATGTAAAATTCAGTCATTTTTGGAGGCATCACCATAATTACTAGAAAGCTGTTTGGACAGGTAAAAGTTCAGAGAAGTTCTGTCTTTTACACACACCTCAGCCTTAACAGAATAAAACTGATTTATGAAAAACAGTTCACAGTTTCAAAAATTAAACTTACTTTTCATCTTGTGATTTTTTCATGCAGGTAAGATAATTCAGAACCAAGACACAATTTAGAGATTTCATCTTTACTGCAGCTCAAAATTCAGAACACAGGGCCTTGATTGGCACTTGACAAAAACAGCTGGTTGTATTTTAAATGTGTCGTTGCCCCAAGAAAAGAGCATAAATAGCAAGGAGCTGAGAGTACAAGACTCCTGCAATACCAATCCTAGGTCTGAAAGATTCCCCACCCTCAGGCTTCTAATCATTAAACAAGGGGAATGCACCTTGAGAGGGGGAAAAAAAGGGAAAAAGGATGAGTTTGACAGTTTATTTATAAAGCACATCAAGTGCCAAAGCTGGAAGTTCGTTTGCAATCATACCTTTAAGAAGCCTGTAACTGGGGGTAAAGGAGGACTCATTGCCTATGGAAAACATCCTTCTAAGTTCATGAAAGCCCAAACTGTCCAAAATTATCCCCAAAATCTTTTGCTCCTGCTGAAACATCTAAAGACTAATTTTTCCATCTAGACAAGCACAACCTAAAATAAACAAAAACTCTTCAGAAAAACTTACTTATATGTCAAGTAGGTTCATTAAATGCTATGGAATTCTTCCATGAATTGCAAAGTGAAGCTGTATTACCAGAGTGACATGGACAAGAGGTTATTAAATTCAGAACACTTACATAATTTATGCTGAATCAAGAAAACTAATTCAATTATGGAAATTAATAGAAGGGAAGAAAGTCAAGTGAAAAAGCAGATTTTTACAAGAACTTCACATCAAAAACAGCCTCAATGTTATCTGAAGATTATAGGCATTCTGAGCAGGAATCAATCCACTACAGATTCCAAGTTGGTAAACTACTGTAACAACTAAAACTACTAAAGACCAGGCAAGCAACTTGGTTAAAAGGAAGTGTCACAGGGTCAACTACAACCATGGTTTTTAGCAGACATATTTCTGTACATACCTTACCACAAATCAGCTGTCTAAAAAAACTTCAGGAAAATGTACAAAACTATACAGAAGGTTTTGTTTGCTTGGTTTTGGCAGTTTTGTATTTGTTTGTTTACCAGCCAACCATGAGAAATTAAAAAGATATCAAGGATTTTGACACACACAGGTTAGGCAAAGGTCAGAATGAGGACTGTACTCAACTAAGTAAAGCTATTTTTGCATAGGGAAAGTCATAATACTAAAATGTCAAAACTGCACACTTTCTCTCACCTGAAAGTTCCCCTCAATGACTTTACACAGTAAGCTACCTGAAATGTCAACATCAATATATCAAACTAAGTTTGATAGATGTTGACTTTAATTGCTGCTTGCCAACAGAAAAAAAAATCAACAGCTCTGAAGAAGCCTGGCATAAGTCCTCTACTTAGCATCACATAAAAACTTTATGGGAACCCAAATCCATTCCCACAGAACAATATACCAGTCATCACCTTACCATCAAAAAAATTTCACAACTTCTGCAAAAAAAAAAAAGAGAACCAAAAAAAGAATACATACTTTCCACATAGGCTTAATTACTTTTCTCATCACTTTACTCACTGCTTATTGAGAAAGAAACCCAAAAGATGAAATGCAAGCAACTGAAAATTTCAGTTCCTTCTGCAAAACTTAGGTGAATTAGACCTCTCTAAAATGTTTCCAAGCAGTTGTGGAAACAATGGCTCAGGGATACTGAGCACAGAAATTCTACATTCCTACACATTGTTGTTCTCTGTGGAGATTTATTAGCATGTTTTCACCATGGGGCAAAAAACCCCCACAAAACCAAATCTGACATTTCCTAAATATCTCCCCAGTGCTGATCTGCAACAGAGCAACATTATTCTTAAAATATTTCAGAAAACCTCCCAGGAAGGTCAAAGTTGTCCATACCAGATCTTGACAGTTGAAACAGTTTTTTGTACTCAAAAGCATTCATCTTGAGTACAATTGGCTGAGTAGCCTTAACAATTAGCATCAGTGCATAAGTTTATTATATCAGCAGTGAAACACAGACACAGTCTTTTAGATGGGACAGACACCACACCACAAAAGGAGATGTTTCACAAATGAACTGGAGGCAAAGTTCTGAATGCATATGCTGTGACATTTCAGGGACGAGAAATCTCCCTGCACCAATTTTTCTCCCATGTGATCAACTGTGTTGACCTCCTTAAAACAAAGTTGGCAACATGAATAGCAGTGCTTTCAATAAGAAAAACAAAACAAAAACCAAACAACAAACCCCCAAACAACAAAACCCCACGCTCAGCTCATCTAACTGGTACTCAAAAACTAAGCTAACAATAATAAAACTGAAAACTCATCTGAAGACCTTTAGCATGCAATAATACACCTGTCACTTAAAAAAAAGCTACCACATAAGCATGTGCTCATATTTGCCACTTCTGCATCCAAGTTCATTATATTTATTTTCATAAACTTATTTTCATTACAATATTCATTGTACCTTATTGCTATAGTCACTGCCAAACTTTTCACTTAGGTGGGGCTGGGGGGAGGAGAGTGGTTTTTCATTTGGTTCATTGAGGTCTCTCTAGCAGGGGCAGGCATGCAAGTAAGCTTGGTTGTTGGTTTAGTTTGTTTTACTACTGAGTCTAGTGGAGATACTAGTGCTTTTTCTTCCTCACTAGTGGAAATTTAAAGTATGCTTTAGACTATATTAACATAGCTTATATTCCTGAACTTCTTGTTGCATAGTTTTATTATTTTTTTCATTTACATTACTGCTTAACATGCTACATCTGAGGCATTTAAGTGTGCAACATACATCTCAAGCAATGTGGTTATGCCCTGGTCATTCAAAGAAACATGAAACATTCTGCAACACCTAAATGCTGACACAGTGCTATATTGTTGGGAGAAAATAAACCCAAATGTTTAAAATGAATGCAATTTTAAATGACCATAATTTAAAGAATACTCAGGCAGAAAACTTACCATCTCCAGCAGGCAGGCCTCGTTCTTTCTTCTCATCACATTTGTTGCATTCACTGAAGTACAGCAATAGAAACATATCCAGAAGGACCCAAACCAAAGAGGTGGCAAGGACCACCTTGCAATATGCAAATTTTTTCATGGCACTTCAAGTCAAATACAAAAAATAAAAAAGTATAAATAAAAATATCAACAGGTTGTTTTAATCCAGTTTGAGAGACCACGTTCTATACCTGCAAAAAGATAAAAAAGAAAAAAGTCACAAAACTTACTTGGGGACAAATGCTAAAAGCAGAAATTTTAACCCCACTTTAAATAAAGGTATTTTAAATAAAGCAATTTAATCATCAAATGTTGGATGTAAGAAAATATGAATGCTCTATGCATGCCAGTGAGATTAAGGGAACAGGGTCAATTAAAGCAGCATTACTCCAGTCCTTTACTATGTTAACATTCATCATCTGAGATGTTAAAATGAGTGACCAAAAGAGAGTCCTCTCCTGAGCCGCTGGAGAAGGCGGCAGGCACATCCAATGAAATTAGAAGGAACACTCTGGATCCTCCAGAGATCAGAACAACCTAAATGAACGAAACCCAGGAACAACTTGGGAAGTAAGGCATCAATCAGTACTGCATGAAGCCCACAGCTAATATTTCTCATGCTCCCCCCACATAGTACACACCGACTTTTTGGGCCCATCACTAGGAATGCTGGTCTACAAATGCCTGGGTTTTACACAGTGTTACACATTTGTCACAAAGACAAATGCTTTGCTTTCAGCAAACCAAAAATAAACATCTCTTTTGGCAAAGTTAAACAGTAGGGAAGGTTAACAAAGTACCCATAAGCCACCATGATCACTTACTAGGTATTCAAAGCTAAAGGTATCAACTAGTAATTCTGACACTTAAAGTGACTTTAATAGCTTAATGCTTGATTATAGAGCAAACTTTTATACATTTTTCAACATGTATATATTAGAATTTTAGAATGCCAACCTTTGAAGTTCTCTTTTTGCCTACTCAAATTACAAACACATTTTGTTACAAAGACTGCTTATTTCCATGACTGGCAGTGCAGAATCAAGAATAGCTTTGAGCCTGTTCGCTTACCCTAAGATATTGCAAATTTTCTATTTATTTTTTTTTTTTACTAACAGGTTTCTTGCCCTTGCAGACATATTTCAACTCAAAGTACACCTGAAATGCTTTCCAGTGGGAACAGCTTACCAGTTAAAACCAGAATTGTAGATACTGTTAACTTATAAAATAAAGGAAAAGTAACACTTTTCAAACACACGCTAGAATTTTAAAAATTACACGCACACAGGTTTTTTCTATGTGCTTTCAACATAAACTGAGAATTTATTGAAAAGAACTTTAATCACAAGCCATTCTGCTGGTTTTGGTTGGGTAGAGTCAATTTACTCCACAACAGCTAGTAGGGGTGATGTTTTGGATTTGTGCTGGAAACAGTGCTGATAACACAGGGATGTTTTTGTCACTGCTGAGCAGCACTTGCACAGTCAAGGCCTTTTCTGTTCCTCACTCAACCCCACCAGCGAGGAGCCTGGGAGTGCACAAGGAGTTGGGAGGGGGCACAGCTGAGACAGGAGACCCCAACTGACCAAAGGGATATTCCATAACATATGGGATCATACTGAGCATATAAAGCTGGGGGAAGAAAAAAGAAGTGGGGGATGTTTGGAGTGATGGCCTTTGTCTTCCCTAGGCATTGTTAAAAGTGATGGAGCTCTGTTTTCCCAGGGATGGCTGAATACCTGCCTGTCCATGGAAAGTAGAGAATGAATTCCTTGGTCTGCTTTTCTCTTTAAGTAGCTTTTTGCTTAAATCTCATTCCATGAGTTTTCTCCTTTTTATTCTTATAATTCTTCCCCCATCCCTACAGGATGGGGGGACAGTGAGTGAGTGGCTGTGCAGGCTTGGTTGCCAGCTGCAGTTAAACCACATCAGCCATGATTATGCAAAAAACCTGACAAAAAACGCTGTTTCATTTAAGACTGCCCTTCCTTTAGTATTTCATTGTCATAATTTGATCCCTGCTTGCCCCTGGCCTTCTGAAGGGAAAATACACAACATCCCTCTTCTAAATACAGCTTATTTCTTCTTGGCAGCAGAAACAGCCATGTGTCCCTATGCACTGAAGTGGCATAGGCTTGGATGGCAAAGAAACATAGGAGCCTTCCACTTGAACAGTGCTAGAAGGGTGTATATCCCTCTGCTTCCTGCCTAATGCTCATCAAATGCCAGAAATGAATTTTGCTTGGGATCCCAGATCGCAGCTATATAGTTTTAGTGTACAAGGATGGCAGTATAAAATTAAGAAATGCAAGAGCATCTGTAATTAACAACTTGATGATAAAATAGCAGACGAAATAACCACAAAAAACATTAAGTGAGATATATTAAGAAAAAATCCTGGGGCTTGATTTTTTGGGTTTTTTGTTTGAGTTTTTGGTCTTTTTTTTTAATAGACACAAGGATAGACCTGAACTCTGGATCTTGACTATAAAGTTCTGTAAAATCAGCAGCAGCAGAGAAAGAAAAATAACTTTTTACAGACTACTAAGCAGAGAACAGAAACCAAACTAACACTATACCATTAAACAGTATCTGCTTTCTCATATTGAGTACTGTGAGAACATCCAGTCTTGTCATTTCAAAAAGAATATAGAAGGATTAGAAGGAACAAGTGAGAAGTGCCAAAGGATGAATACAACAAAGAACAGCCTCATTATAAGATGAAAGTAGCATTTTGCCTGGCTGGAAAAGATGTAACCTAAATCAAGTGGCAGGTCTACAAAATCAAAAGCTGTACAGAGATGGTAAATCCAGATCAACTGTTGCCTTTTAATCCTCCTTCTTGTATTGGCAGAAATCAAGCTAATTTACCAGCAAGAGGTTAAAGAACAGAAAGGAATCTATTCCCTACAATGTTTAGTCACGCAGGGGAACTGTCTGCCACCATACACTGCCAGTGCTGCAAGTCTATTCATCAGCTATTAAATACCAAGGCCTGACCTCTACTTCAGGCAGTCCCTGACCGTGAACCTCAAGGCACTGCATGCTAGGACATTACAGTGAGGAAGAATCCTTACCATTTTCCCTATTCTCTTCCTTAGATATGCATATCAACCACTGGCAGAAACAAATACTGTATAGAGACAAGAGCTCTCTGACACAATATGACTGCACTTAAACTCTCCATACAATAGTTTTCTTTTACTCCAAACTGGGACACCGTAGAAATGCCTTGGTAAAGAATTAAGTCATACCACCATCCGATTGTACTTAAAGAACACAAATGCCAATAAAACATAACATGTTTTGAAGAAAATGGTATCAATTCTTATAATCTCAGACTTCTTGAAGTTCCAACTTTTTAGATATTACGCTATAAAAGAAAATGGAAAACACAGGAGCACAGTGCTTAGGGATTCTCAAATTAACAAGACACCAGGAGAATCATAATCTAGACTTTCTGTACATAAAAATACTAAATATATCAAGTGTTTTAGAATGCACAGACTGGTGGTATATCTGCCTCTAACACACAAAAATTCCTTTGACAGTTCACTGAAATGTCAGAGACAGACTTTGTGAACCCTTTGAATCCTTTGAGGGTTCAGGGAAGTGATGAAAAGACAACGATTTGAAAGTTCAACAGACTGTTTACCATTGATAAGGCCCTTCCCTGTACCTTTAGATGAAGGCTCTCACTCCCTTGGGCAGTTTACCATCTCATGGATTACACCGTATTTTTACCACTGATTTTATTACAGCAATCCCCCTGCATGCTTAGCAGCAGAATTCAGGCAGAACAGCAGTGAAGCAGAAGGGTCCAGAAACTCAGATGAAGCAAGAGCTCTTAGTGTGCCAGAGCCTTGACCCAGAGCTCTGCAAAGAGGACTCCACCATCCAGGGCTTGGGCTACATGCTTGATTCCTCTCTCTGATGCTGGAGTGGTGGTGGTGGCCTCACCTGTGGGACGGATGCTTTGCCTGCTTGACGAGTTGCTTCTTCAGTGGAAGGGTCTATGGGACAAAGTGAGCAAGGACAAACAATAGGTAGATGCATCTTCAAAGAGAACTTGCAGGACCAAAAGTCTGAGCCCCATGATGCAAGAAAGAAGAGACAGCTAGGCATGGCACTCAATGGATAAGTGGGTGGAGAATCCTAGGATGGGGAATGAGGGAGTGAAAGATCTAGGAAATTACTGACATGCTGCAACAGAAGGAAAGCCTGTAGATGTGCCTTCCAAGAACAGTTGAAAGACTGATTAATCTGCATGAGTTTAGCTCTTAAGACAACCATTCCTTGGCTATTCATTCATGCATAAATCAATGATACTGCCAGGTGTGAACCTGAGCATGTGAGCAGGGACAGCAGAGCTTGGAGTGTGAGGGTAGAGTGCAGCAGGCATGAGACGCAGATACTGCTCTCCTCCATTGCTCCAGTGGGATGGCAAAATACTGGCAAGTGTGCACACAACCTGTCAATATCTGGCTGCAAGGGTGCTCTCAAAGGCAGGCTTCTGAGACCACAGGACCTGCTTTGAGGAATGAGGGCTGCTGGCCAGGAACAGCACGACAAAGCGAGGCATGCAGCATCATGGAGAGGCTCTTGCTCTACTTCTGCAAAACATACCGGAAGGGGAAGCACAGCTACTTTGGAGGAGTATAGAAACATTTCCTGGGAGTTTCTCAGATAACCCTGGAGTACAAGTTCAAAATAAACAAATGCAGCAACATGAAAGGCACCTTAAAGATATTGGCAAGGAAAAAAAAAAAAGAGGATGAGCAGCAGTATGAAGTCCAGCTGGCAGACTGTCCGAGGCCAAAACTGGAGCTGGTGCCTTTACTGAGCACTGCAGACAGGACCGAAGGCATACTCAGCAAAGTTGCTGGTGACACTCAGCTGGAATGGAGCATGCAGACAATACCATGAAACAGTATGTAGGAATGGTCCAGGGTGGCCAATTCAAGAGAAGCCCAAGGACTAGAGAAACGGGTAGGCTGAAGCCTCAAAAATTTCAATAAATGCAAGTACAAAGTCCGATATGCAGCATGGAATAACCTTATTCTATGCAAGGCCAAGTTGGATGGGGCTCTGAACAACCTGATCTAGCTGGTGGTTAGTTCCAATCCTTGTGGCAAAGGGATTGGAAGTAGATGATCTTCAGTGTCCCTTCCAACACAAACCATTCTATGATTATTATTCATATATGTTGGACATTAGAACGCTAGGAAGCTGCTCTGCAGAAAGAAACATTTGGAGCCTGATAGCAACTTTAACATTAGTCAGTAGTGTATTCTTATGGCAAAGAAAGTCTTCTGCATCTATAAACAAGTCCAGTAACCACAGAAACAATCCCCAAATGCATAGGTTTAATAATAGTATTTACCTTATGAGTATTGTAATAAAACTGAAAATTTTTGCAAAACCAAGTATTTTTCATCCCTTCAAAATACTGGATAATAGATGACAAAACTCTTGTACCATGGAAGAAAAAGGAGTATTATAAACACCTTGGAAAGGGTGGAAACACAGGCTGTAATTTATCAAGAATAAAGCGAGAAGAGAAAAATATAGATACATTCAAGTCTTGTTACTTCTGAAGGTCAAGTGAATTTTTTTTTGCCCTGTGACAAAATCCATGATACATTTGACACTATAGAAAAAGGTCATCTTGAAAATTACTGCTCATATAAAGAGCATTGTTTCACTTTACTACCTCTTTGACAAACAGAGCTGGCATGGGAAAGAAAGCTTACTCTTTTACAGTACGACACATAACTATTCAGTCATTTTTGTCTTTGGATCAACCTCATCTTTGTTTATACCAGTGATCAGTCTTCAATACAACTTTGTAACAGACTTGACAAAGGCCTTCATTGCCGTTATACAGCTAAATCAGAATTCTACATTGGATGTGTCACGTAACCAGACAAAGCTGATGTAAAGTTTGTTTTCCAGACTTTCAGATATGAATAAACAGAAGCTGGCACAAAGTAAGGGCTCATCAAAATCCTGACACAACATTTGCTATGTCTGAGCTATTAATATCAATTTAAACCAAATGGAAAATGATTAACTGAACAGCATCTAAGGAAAGATTGATGGCCTACATGAAATTGAATTTTCAGCTTCTCAGTCTACTTAGTAATGAAGGAGAAAAGACTGGCACACTCTGAGGTAACATGTTAGGCATATGTATTAAGTTTTGAGCAAAGTTCTAAAAACAAAGCCAATGCAAATTGTCATGAGCATTGTCTACAACTCCGTATCTCTGAACTATTAATGGGACCAATCCAGTTGATTATATCCATATGTGAAAGCAGAAGTGATGCCAACACTACAATCAGGTTTCAGAACTACTTTTGCTACTGCATTGATGTGGGGTTTTTTACTTTTTTCTGGACCACTCTCTATTAAATTGGTTTTAGTGCTTGTTTGCAGAGACCTCATCAGTTAACAGATCAGTTTTAGGATAAACAAAGCCCTACCTTTCAATGCTATAATAGGAAATGCAAAAGAAACATTCCGACCACAAGATCAACCCATCACCTGCGGAAAATGGGTGTATTCTGCATTTTCTTCACAGAAATACAAATGCATCACGTACATTTCAGCAGGGAAAAGTAACACTTAGTTGTTTGAGGAAGTCAGTACTCTACAGCTCAGAAATTAATACAAGAGAAGTACTTTACACTGGACTAAGCTCATTTGATAGATTTGAAAGGTTTTAGTATTCATCCATTCAGTACAATTCAGCAAGTAAGTTCTGAAGAGGTGATGAGAGAAAACATCCTACTAATCTGAGCAGTACGTAAACAATTCATTAAAATCTACTCAGAAAAATCTGAGAAATGCAGGTCAGTAACATCAACTTCTATTTTTCTTGCTCTGTGTAGGAAGACTACACCTTTAATTCACTGGAAGGGATTTTTCAATTTGTAAGTCAATTCTTTCACTGACATTTGAAAAAATATCACTTATGTTTCTAAAACTTGTAGGCCTTGGAAGGAAGAAAAACACAAACATAGGCTTATCTGACAGCAGCTGAAAAACAAGGATGAACTTAATACACAAAGGCAGAAGCTACTGGTTCATACACACTTTCCTACAAATAAATAGAACACATCTTTACACTTACAAAAGCAGAAGCTCTTGTGAGATTAAAATCTGACATATCACACAGGAAAGCAATACAAAAAAATGGAACAACAGGTATGCACTCCATCCACAATTTGTCCAACTGTTTATAACCAAATGGAAATAAGTCACTGTGTATTTGAACCTCTGATTCTCCCTATATAGAATCAGAGAATCATAGAATGCTTTGGGTTGGAAGGGATCTTCTTACCCAAACAGACTTCACTTAATCTCTGAACTTTTATGATTAGTTCTAATTATTTCTACAGATACATAGTAAGGAAATAACATTTCTAAACCGAGTTAAAAGGCTTTTAAAACGAAGCTCTTTCAGTTAATGCAAAAAGTTAATTGAAAATACATCAGTATTTTGGTACCTATAATTTTCAGAAACATCTTAACTATAATCACTGAACTTCCAAAAACAGTACATAATTTTGCAAATCAGTCTTAATGGTTTCTCAAATGAGTTTGTAAGTATGCTGAAACCCCTCAATAGATCATTTTTGAGGATGAAATAAAAGATTATTTGCACAACTCCTCAAATGAAAATCTCTGAAATCACTTAAATTACACTTTTCCCCAGCCATACTTAAAGTGAATAGTTTTTACACTGATTTTAAGAAAGCCCCATCTGGCTTGCAGATAGAAACAGCAATGGGCTAGGGTTCAAAGAACCAGAAGAATGTTATTTTAATCAAGTAATAAAAGTTTAAACCAATTCAATCCACAGATTTTGGATTTACATTCTTTTTCAGAACAATTTTTGCTATACAAGAGAAAGAACAAATTGATCCAGGAGGGAGACAAACTGTTCCCTATCAGAATCTCACTGTTAATATTACAAGAGCTCAAGAGTATACTAGAATTTGGAAATTAAGAATACGATAAAAGTACAAAGAATACTGCTGTCATATAAACAGCTAACATTCACTGGATGTCTATTCTATGACTTAAAGTAGCTTTCAAATGTCTGAGGCAATAATTTAATTTCTTTGTCTGCTCTCCAGGTTGAATGAAAATTATATAAAAACTGACATCTCATTCAGGGATCCTTCATACATTTCCATTCTCTCAAGGGCTCTGAAATCTAAAATATACTTCTATTATGAGCAGGGAATGATCAGTATACATTACTTAATAATGCCAATCCTATAACAAAAAACAACTATACATCTTTTTACAGTACTGCTTCAAATATTTGGAGTACCTTATTAGTCCAAGTTAATTGTAACACATAAAATGAATACTCAGATATATAGCACCTTGAAGTGAAGAGCAGCAAGTTTGCATCGACATTAAGGAACTGGGTATCACACTACTGGCAGGCAAGTTCAAACGCCCACTATTCAGATCTTTTCCTTCTTATACTGAAGGGCAGATATTGCTTCTCCTGGCAGCTGCAGAACTGGCAATACTTTTAAGAAAGCAGATAGACAGTTACTTCTTTTCCTGAAGCAACTGTAGTCTCAAATTGGGCTACTGACACCTCAAATGCTGATAGAGAGCAAACATTGCTCTTCAAAGCCACAGCTACTTCACGTGCACACTCTGGGACGGCTACTCAGTGTGCTTAACTAAGAGTAATAGCCAGCTAGAGAATACAGGTGGGATTTTCATCAGTAACTACCACAGGCAGCATGAAGACAATGAGCAATTCATGAGTGAAAAGCTTTCATTATTAACAGCAGCAAGAGATGATTTAAACACCAAACTCATAAACTCTTGACAATAATTAATGGCTGAAGATGTATCAGCAAGACCTATTCAAACCTTCTGCTACCTTTCACAGCAGCTGAGAAGGCTGAGATAGAATTCTTTTTTGTTTTTCCCTTTGGAAGATTCAGACAGTGACCCAGCACTTAGCTTTTTCAGCACAGCAACACTCCTGCCGATCAGCATCCCAGAGTTATAAACTGACTCCAATCTTTAATAAATCCCTGAAGAGCTCTGCTAGCTGATCTTTCGACCCCAACACTACAGGACTTTTAGAGGATAATCAAGGTCACATCAACACAGGTGTTCTAGGTGAGGACCTCCATTTCCTCAAGAAAAACAATTTTGTCATGTGAGCTACAGAACTTTCAAGTTCACCATAACTCAGAAGAAACAGTTTAAAACTAAGTAGTTTTAGGTTCCCTATCAGATCTAAATGGTCTTTTAAGAAATAAAAAGCTGAATGACCCAAAGTTTATATTACAATGGAAATGTGTCACAGTAGTAGAGATTATGCTATTAGTCTACTATTTGCTGTGTGCAAGAAAAAGCTGTAAACACCTCCACTTCTTGGATACTCAGGCTTGTGATATGATGTAACACAGCACGAAGGCTTCTAGCCAAAAGCAGCATCACTTGGCCTTACAAGGCATATGTCCACTAAGAATCAAAGCACGCAAGCGGTCAAGAATATCTAATAATCAACAAGTCATACATTCCAAAGACCATTTTAAATATCTTGGCAGGTGCCAGATGAGCTATAAGTAGAACAGGCTAGCTGATAGGACTTCTTTTAAAAGTTAAAATTCCTTCTGAAAAAACTTAAATTTAGTATTGTGAGCAATCTTCTATAAGAAATCATATGCATTAGATTAGACTATGTGGAAGTACAACCATAGTAAGCTGTTTCATACTCTCAATGCTCATATTTTCCAACTTCCTTTATAATGTTTCTGCACGTTCCAGAAAATCAATTGACTTGCAAAATGTTTTAAAAGTTCTACATTAAAGTGTCCAACTGCAAACTCAGAATTTACCAGCTAAGTCTGAACTAAAATGAATATCAGTAAGTCACTCTTTTTACAGATGTGTCAAATAATAGAATTTTCTGCAGGTAATGCTTTCTTCATTCTCACCATGTCACAAGTGTCAGGCAGCCTTTTCTTTTCAAGTATTTTGAGGAAATAAGCAAATTCTTCTTGAAAACACTGATCGACACAGACAAAAGGGCTTTGAATTTACTCTCTATTCTGATACTAAGGTAGAAGATAGAAGAGAAAAAACTACAAACTCAGGTGTCAGAATTAAAGAATTACAAATTTCAGGGAGAAATCTTTGACTACTTAAAGGTCAGGAGAATTCACCATTGCTAAGCTAGTTACACATTTTTCATAGACAAAGACTTAAGCAGACTCTGAACAATCAAGTGAGTAAGACATTCTTGACACTTTCCTTGTATGTTGTGGAAATTGTTTAACCTTTCAAGCTAAGTCTCAAATGCGCTAAAATATCCAACCTCTATAAAGCCTCTGATTACTTTTTAGGTATGTATCAAAGCCAAAAGCTAGAGTGGAATAAAATTGTTCATTAATTCTTCAAACACCTCTAGAGATGGCAAAATATTACATAGGCAAATAGTCATCATTAAGGATGAATCACTAATAGGCAAGAATTTGAATTAAAGAAAAGCAGAGTCAGTAAGTAGAAAAAAAAATTACAGAGGAGACTTCTGGAAACATTGGGTAAACTGCAGTCAACAGAGTCAATCATCCTTATTGAACTGCAGAAACCTCTAATCCTGAACACTTTCCACTATAGATTAAAAAAATCCAGAAGGGAAACATTAAGAAATATCAAATAACTCTGAAGAACACATTTTCTCTGTCTTCAATATATGTGGAAAATATTCAAAATACTCAAGTGTTTTAGAAGAAAATCTTGGAAAAAAAACACAGGTAAAGAAAAATTTAAGTTACATGCTGTGGCCATAGGATATTTATCCTAGAGAAGCTGACGGAATTCTGCCTGGAGGAACTTCAGAACTTGCAGACAAATCAAATACAAGCAGATATAGAGTTAAAACCTGCAGACAGGATAATGCATGTGACTAATTGTAAAGATTTAAAGAATTAGGAAATACAATTTGAAAAAATAAGGATGATAATTATTTAACACCTGATAGGTTATTTAACCTCAAGAAAAATGAGGAATGGTAGGCAAATGTTTTGTTAACAAGTTTTACTTCCCATCCTTTAAAAGTGACACTACAGATAGTTTAAAGTAAAAATTTAAAAATACCACACCTCACTATCTCTTGGGAAACATCAGAATTCTAACAAAAGTAACTCAGCAGTTTTGCAGGGCTAAACACTTTTTGAAATGTAGGGAAAACATCAGATCTCCTTCCAAAAAAACCTAGCATAAAAAAACCAAAGAAAAATCAGAACACATGCCTGTTTCTCTTTCTCTAGAAAGGACTAATTAGATATGGAGAACAAAAGAAAAGCTGGCATTGTCCCATTTTGTGATACATTCAAGAAATGTTTGCAATGTTTCTCACAAAAACTTGAGCTCCTTTGCTATATTCCTATGTAAATATGTAAATAAAATGTCTGCCTAGAAGGCAAAAGTCTGTATTTATACAGAAGGGCCATATAGCTTTAAAGTATACATTCACACATGTGTGTTCTCACACCATAAAGCTGTTTGCTCAGCAGGTAACTTCTGCTGCTAACAACTGTTTGGTACTTAATTAACACGCACAGTATTGCACTAAGGATAAGATTCTTCACATCCATCCTTCCCTTTCCCCCTTAGACTCACTTGGTTTAGAGGTAATTCTTCTTAATTCTGTCTTCTCAGAGATTGCTGACAACACAAGCTTGAGAAATACCATACTTTTAAGTTCTTTGTTTTGATTTTAAATCCATGCAAATGTACAGATGGTATAAAAAGAAAAACCATGAGGTTTTCCTTGAAGGACCCATAAACTTGTCCATTTAAAATCTATTTCTAAAGTAGACAATATCCTTATTTGGGGTTCAATTTTGAATAGGTGAAGAAGAAGAAAAGAACTGTCAGATAAAATCTAAAAAGACATAATAGTAAAAGCAGAGTTCTGGAAATCCTTTAGAACTTGGGATCATTTTGCAAGACTGGACAAAGAAAAAAGACACTGAAAGGGAGATGTTGCTAGAATACTTTGCAAACAGGCCAGTGTAGCAATGGCCCTTCTTCAGGACTAGAGTCCTGGATACTTGTTTTGTCCCTATGGCATCTTGGTCTTCTGCACTGGTACAGTATTTCCACAGGAACAGACCTTAAGCTCTAGAATTCAGACTTCAGGTGAGCTCCAGAGGCTTATAGGCTGAAGCACCTGTGATGCCTGACAATACAAGAAAATTTACGGAGGTACCAGTACTGTTCATTTTGAACAAAGACTCGCAAAGGCTAGTTTCACATTTTGGGACATTCTCACCACAGGTCTACTCTTCCTTTCCTTTTCACTGCATTTACCCCTTTGCTATTCAAGCAAATAAACTATCCCTAACTCTCCAACAGGCAGCAGCCATGACCAATGCAATTCCATGCAAGCAGATGCACTCTCCTTCCACACTGCTCTTCCATCTGCGTCTCCGAGCTCGCTGCCATACAAACAAAAATTAGAACAACAGGTAAAGTAGAGACAAGATGGAAAAGTGATCTTCTGTTGCTGCCAGACTCAAAATTATAGAACAAAAGAAGGAGAAAAAAGCAGAAGTTAAGAACCCACCTATCTAAGAAATATAAAGCAGCCCATATGATTCAAAAAGCCTGAGGCACACAGTATTCACCTATCATGAAATATCTCTCTGTAACTGCAAAAGTAAGCAATTATAAAGGATGGACCAGATCACGGAAATTTTAATTGACCATAGACATATGCCTAGCTCACTATGTTGTCAGCTGGCAGAGCTTCCATATCCCATCAGGTGAATGGGGGAGAACTCAGTTTTTTCCACCCATGTCACATGCCAGTCCTAATACAAATAAATGAAACTGTTTTTACATCAGCAGTCTCTACAAAAAAGAATATGTTACAAAGGTAGACTGATAGACAAGCAAAACAAAAGAACTAAGTAGTCATGAAAGATTAGCAGAAGTTTGATGGCAAGCAAAGCCAAAAGACAACATAAGGCCCCCCAGCAGAATCAAATCACATTTAATTGCAGAATACTGAGACTATATAGAAAAAAAATACAAGAAATCCAGTGTATTAATTTCATTGCAAACACTTGTTCTCTTCCCTCCTGCCCCAAACCAGATACATTACATAGCTTTATTTAAAAAAGTAATTCAGAAACCAAGACTTCGTTTGCCAAAACTAAACACTGGCTACACTGATGGATTCTCTTAGACTCATGTCCAATACTATAGCAAATATTTTAAATTACTTCACATCCACTGGAGTAGTACTTCCAACTAATCAAAAAATCCACTAGTTAAACTTGGTTTGCTGAATCTTAAAAACAAAAAGGTATGAATATTCAGACCAAGAGCACATCTAACTGTGACAAAACATCTTGGTTTTGTAGTTTTTCAGGATGAACTCTCTCCTTCATTTCAATATAAAAAAAATTATTAATGAGACAAAATGCAAAAAAGAAAAAAGTCTGCAGACAAGATGATGTAAATTTCGATAAGCTCTTCCGTAGCCCTATTAAGTCACTGTTATCACAGCATTTGTGCAGGATTGGATGCACATTTTTAGTTTTCCAAAGGTTAAACAGAACCACTGAGCACTTTTCCCAACTTTCAACTTAACTGAAAAATATAAAAATTGACATTCAAATTCACATTTTATCAAAAGCAGCAGTATGGAAAAGAGAAGTTGAGTTCTATAGAAGACAACAATCCTCTTTTGTTAACAGCTTCAAAAATCTTCATATCATGTTTTCAGTTCATTTGTGGAACAAAATGCAAGAAAAACAAAAATCAGTAAAACTGCAAAACACTAGTTTTCACTTAGATCATGGAAATTACTAAAACAGAGTAATTTTTTTAAAAAAGCGTCATTTTCATTCTTCTGTAATAAATGCTTTTCAGATGTTGCTGGATTTTATTTCTTAATACCGCTGAAGAAAAATGGCAGATTCATTCACACGTTAAATTTCAAGACTATACTCTTACAGCAAGTGATTCCAAAAAAGGTTTCCCATCTGGCCTAACTTGTAAGTTTTCATCCTAGTATGAAAAAGGCTTGACAAATATATAAAATAGCCATATCAAGACATAGGAAATGCACCAGAGTAAGGTGAAAAACTAAATGAAATTTAGAATTTCTTATTTGTGCAGCGCATCACTCCAGAGAAAACTGAAGAGTGCGATATGTAATTCAAGGCAGAAAGATTATTTCATGGAAGAGATCACTTGTTTCCCTAGTTACCTATAAGAGTGATGATAACAATTTTCTGCATAGCTGCATAGAGCAAACAATCAGCAGAACATTAGGGATGGCAGGTACGTATCAGACTTCACTAAATTACTTAAGTTTCTTCAAATACTTAGGTGCTTATTACTTCACCAATTTTTTTTCCAGAAACTGTCACGCACTTCTTGAAAAACAGCTAGTGCATTTAATTTGACACATGATTTTTGAAGGTGTAAAACTTGTAACAACTTACAACTCAAAATTAATTCCTGACTAGAAGCCAAGAAACAGGTCACCATAAAAAGGTTAATCTGTCAGAAAACATTAAAAAAGGAATATGATGGAACTGTTTTGCAGCTTCAGCTATACATTAATTGGTAACCGCAGAATTTGTGTAACGCAATCACTTTCAAAATTTAAATTAAATCAGATCAGAGATCAGATACTTTTTAAAGACTCTTTTAATATTCTGTGCTCTGAGACATTTAAAATTACTTTTCAGTACCTTTTCTGAAAGATTTTCAACTGCAAAATCAAAAACTAGAATTTTGACAAGAGAGTAGTCATGCCCGAGAAGCCACGCCACATGATCAAACCATGGTTAAAGATTGATCAACACACTATTAGTGTTTAAGTAGCTGCTACTCCAACATGCCAGCCTTCTGCTTTGCCAACAAAAATCTACACAACAAGGAAGAAACTTCATCAGAGAACTGACACAACTGAAAAATAACCAAGAGCAATTGTGTTTATTCATCCACCTCAGTCTCTCAGTGCACCCCCAGACCAATCAGGTATTCCCCACAACAACAGTTATTTCTACTCAAATCTGTTACCTCCTTAAACTCAGCATTAGAGTCAACAACCATAGAAGAGGTGACTGGGCTACCATAAAAGATATATCTGTGCAGTTACAGCTCAAGCTCTACATAAGCAGTAAATCCAGAAGTAAAAAATTTGCTCTTTTCTTTTTTTTTACTCTCAGTAGCTTCTACTATTAATAACTAGTATTTTGTAGTAATTTTGGATATATTTTTCCCTCTCCCTTAAACTGATGCTTGTTCAAACATGCCTTTTAATTATTGAATTTAACACTACACGTTAATCTTTTGAACTTCACTGGAAAAGGACCCACTCAAACCTGAAACAGACTTCTCCCATTTTACCTCTGAACCTCAACTTCAGAGCTGCACCCTAAGAGTTCTTCAGACCTCAGTCTATGGAAACTAATCTATGAAAACTGCTAACAGGATTCAGGAAAGAAAAAAATCGAGATGAAAAATAAGCACAAATTGTCAATACCAATGATACCAAGTGCAGGACACCATTTGGCATACTAAATACAACTGCACTGATTAATCTTTCCTGCCAAAGGAATGGACTTGTCATACCACATCTTTGCCTGTCTGTCCCATGAAACTCTGGTTCTCCATCTTGTTTCTATCAAGCTTAAAAAAGTGGGAGATGCACACAGAGAGAAGACTTCACAAGAATTCAGTTGTTAAACACCTCACTGGGCAGCCAGTGACCACACAGTGGTAGTTTAATAAATCCTTCTTGTCTGACAAGGATGCTTTAAGTGAACTGTGGTTACTGCAGAAACACAGAAAATAGAATTTAGGCTTTCTTAGTTCATCTGGATGGTAAGTTGATCTGAATCCCACCTCATTGGCCTAGATCACTCTTCTCAAAATACCATACTGAAAGGGTAAAGATAAATTTAGAACTAAAAATGGGGTGCTTTATCCACTGGGATATTATACTTTCTACTACCCAAAGACAATCATAGTGACAGTTGAATTAGGTGTGCGTTAATATCGAAAGGGATTCTTAGGGACAGTTGTTTAATAGCTGCAGTCAGCTGAACTGGTCCAACAGGGCCTTGAAGGAATAGTACAATATGAAATACGCATGTGGTGGATTATTCTGAATGCCAGGTGCCCAAAGGTGCTCTGTCTCTCCCCTCCTCAGTTGGACAGGGAGGGAAAATATAACAAAAGGCTCCCGGGTTGAGCTAAAAGCAGGGAAAGGTCACTCACCAGGTACCATCACAGGCAAAACAGACTCAATATGGAAAAATTAGTTCAATTTATTACCAATCAAATCAGAGCACAATCAGAAATAAACTCAAATCTTAAAAACAACTTGCCCTTACTCGTATCTTCTTCACAGACTCAACTGCACTCCTGATTTTCTTTACCCCCTCCTCACCCCAGCAACATAGATGGACAGGGATTGAGGGTTACAGTCAGTTCATTACACTCTGGCTCTGCCTCTCCTTCCTCCACAGGGGGAGGATTCTTCACGCTTCACCCCTGTTCCCATGGGAAACAGTCCTTCATAAATTTCTGCAACATGAGTCCTTTCCACAGGCTGCAGTTCTTCACACACTGCTCCTGTATGGGTCCCTTCTATGGGGTGCAGTCCTTCAGGAACTGCTCCAGTGTGGGCTTCCTATGACATCACAAGTTCTGCCACCAAACCTGTTCAAGCCTGGGTCTCTCTCTCCATCAGGTCACAGGTCCTGACAGGAGCCTGCTCCAGAGTGGGCTTCCTAGGGGGTCCACCTTTGGGCATCCACCTGTTCCTCTACAGGGTCCTCCATGGGCTTCAGGTGGACATCTGCTCCACTGTGGGCCTCCAGGTGCTGCAGGGGGACAGCTGCCTGACCATGCTCTGTACCACAGGCTGTACAATGGGCTGCAGGGGAATCTCTGTTTCGGTGCCTGGAGCACCTTCTCCCCATCCTTCACCAACCCTGGTGTCTGCAGGGCGGTTTCTCTGACATATTCTCACCCCCTCTTCAGCTGTAGGGTTTTTTCCCCTCTTCTTACACATGTACCCCAGAGATGCTACCACTGTAACTGATGGGCTCAGCCTTGTCCAGCAGCAGGTCCCTCTTGGAGATGGCTGGCATCAGCTCCATTGGACACTGGGGAAGCTTCTAGCAGTTTCCCACAGAAATCAGCTCTGTAACTAACTTGCTACCCAAACCTTGCCACACAAACCCAAAACAATCCAATGACAAAGCAGTAGCATACATGCAGTCATTAAGTGCTCCCTTTGCTCTAAGACACAAAGCAGAGAGATCTGACCAAAGCACCAAAAATATTGGGAACACGTTCTGTACCAACCTCCTCTGCAGGTTTACAGCCATCTGGATGGTCCACTAGCACTGGTGGCAAAATCCCGACCCATTGCTGCAGAGCACCTGTGGTAGGAACCATGGAGCAACAGACTGGCCTAAGCCATTCCAACATGAACGCAGAAGCAAAAGAGGTCTTCCACCCACAAGATCTTAAGGCTGTCCTAGAAGAAAAACAGAAATTCATGTAAGTTCCTAGCTCAATTCTGGTAGAGCTTGAGGTAGAAGAGGAGGAATGTTTCCCACTAAAGATTTCAAAATCCAAATTCCTGTGCAAGGGAGAAGGAGTCAAAGACTGTTTCTAAAAAGAGGCAGTGAACTGAGCTTGTGAGGAAAACAACATATGCAGGGCAGAGTAGAGAGGTGGAACAAGTCATCAACATTTTTTAGCCTTTCAGATGATATGATTTAAGTGGGAGGACTGCCTGTCCTCCCAAATAAGCAGTTATCTATTTTTGAGTTCTATATATGTCGTCCTCTATCCAATCATGAACACTTAGCACAACAAACTATGAATTGTTCTCAATAAGGCTAGAAAACAGCCTCCTCAACAGCACACATTCACATGAGCAGCTCCCCTGATGATCACTCTTTTGGACTAAATTTTCCCATACATATTCTAGTTTATGGATGTAGGGGTTTTTACATTCTTTCATCTCTTGCCCACAAGTTAAACATTAGCATTTATAATGACAGCATTTGTAAGAAAAAAGGTGTTATTACACTAACACAGACCTGATGCTTAAGAAGTAATGTTTTTTCACTTCTAGAAGAAAAAAATGACACCTGAAAAATTATGCCTGAGCCTTTCCAAGTCTTATCTGTTAGAATTTCAGCAATATTGAATGAATTCCTTCTTTTACCCAGTTAATACACCAATGTCTGAGGGAAATTCTAAGCAGCTGAAAAGTAAAGATTATATCTTAACAGACAACAGAGGAAGTTGTTCAATTTTTAATGCAATTGTAATTTGTCAACACTTAGGTAATATTTGCCATATATTATACGAGGTTATATCTTGTATTTGCCATATTATCTATGAGTCTACTAAGTCATTCAGGTTTATTGCTCTACCTCTTTAAACTGCTAGCTGGATGTACCTGTCCAGATGAAAAATTACGTACAAGGGAAGAAAAAAAGTAAGACACTGACACTATGACAACATGACAGTGTGGAGGAAGTACTTGGTAAGGCAAGTTAAGACTGACAGTGATAGAAAAGGTGTTTGCCAACTGCTTATCTGGAAACAAATTACTACGCCAGTACTGAGGTAGGTGAAGTAAGTATAATGTTTGCCATTTCTTTGCATACCAAAGTAGGAAGGGAAAACATCTCAACTCCTAAATTTAATCTCCATTTGAGGAGAGATTACCAAAATACTGCGAAAGCATACTGATAGAAGAGGAACACTAAGCAGAAGTGGTTTACAGTCTGATTTTTAAAAGAATTGTCTAAGGGTCTCCTTGAAATTATATCAATTTTTTACCAAATGGAAAAAAATAGGAAAATTTTAAAGGGCCAGAAAAACATGGTCCAAAACATATCCAGCAGGGGACTTAAATCATGTTTGTTGCCTTTCTGAACATGAGAATATAAGAGGTAACGACATAAATCTGAAGAAACCCAACCTCCTTTATCAAACCAAATTAGCTGGTGCTTTCAAGAAGGTTAAACACAGACTTCTATGATATATCTGACTAGGCTCTACACATTGTGCTGTAACATGCAATACACACACCAAAACCCCCAGTGTTGCTTATGTTAAATTAGCTTTTTGTGTATCACCTTTCTTCAGTGAAACTCAAGTGCCTTACAGAGGTGGAGAACATGATTCATTTTTACAGATGGGGAAACTAGTCTGTTACTAGCTAAGTGGCTGGCAAGTCTGGGAGCAAATTTTCTTCTATCTGCTTAAGAGTTTTAACTGAAGTATCTATCTATACATCTATCTGGTTAGATGAAGAAGCCTATTTTAGTAATTTTGCTAATTCATATAGTTCTTCAAAGGATCCTAAGATGACAGGCTCTTTGTTCAGTACTGTCCAGACACTGAACAGAAATATCCCTTATAAAAACACAAAAGCAAAAAGCAAACAGTGAGAGCAGAGCACACAGAGAATGCTCCATATTGCCATTAGTAAGCAAGGCACATCTACCAAGGGTAGATGTTTGCTTATTTGTACTGAGCTTCCACACACTTAAAAGCTTGTGATTTCCCTTGATCTTTCCTTTGGGTTACAAAAATGCCAATTCCATCAATCTTGCACATACCATCTTTTCGAAATCGTCTGTCATTACTATTACACTCCTGAGGCAAATTAACTGTGCCTACATCTTTCTTCAAGTACAACCATCAAAAGTGATAAAGTACTTGAATTCCACAATACCGAACAGAGCAAAAGGCTCAACTCCACATCCTCCAGATTAGACCACCATTTAGTTTTACCAATAAACACACACCCATCTTCTTTGTGAACAATGCTGCATTGTCAACCCTCATTTTATGATCGATGGTGAGGAATGGGGTGGCAGGAACAACTTAACAATTGTTCTCCATATTTTATTTTATTTTGACCTAAATATAAAGCATTTCACTTATTCTTGTAAATCACATCTTGTTCCTCCAGGTCATCTCTCCAACATTTAAGATTTTTCTGAATTGCCATCCCAGCTTTGTGTAACTGCATTTATTCCCAAATACATCTTGTCTTCAGATTTCATAACCATATGCTAATTACCTAGCTCATGAACAAAGAACACTAATCGGAAACAATTACAGAAAATCCCATATAATATGCTTTCCTTGCTGAAGAGAATTACTGAAAAAACCTCTGGCTACTGTTAACTTAATGATTTTACATACATCCTAAAATAGGGGTTTTTTTTTAATCTGGGCCATATGTTTCCTTAGCTTGATCTGTAAGAGTATCACATGTGGATTCTCCAGTCCACAAGCTTCCTATTGCAGAGGATGCTACACTGGCTTGATGATGCATTTCTAATCTTCATAGAATCATACAATGATCTGGACTGGAAGAGACTCTAAAGGTCATCTGCTTCCAAACCCCCCTGCCATGGACAGAGACATCTTCAACTAGAAAAGGTTGCTCAAAGCCCCATTCAACCTGGCCTCAAACACTTTCAGGGAAGGGTATTCAAAACTTCTCCGGGAAATCTGTTCCAATGCCTCACCCCTCCCAGTGAAGAATTTCTTTCTTATTACTAACCCATATCTCCCCCTTGTCCTATCACTATATGCCCTTGTAAAAAGTCCCTCTCCAGCTCTACTGTGGGCTCCCTTTAGGTACTGGAAGGTCTAAGGTCTCCCTGGAGCCTACTCCAGGTTCAACAGCCCCAACTGACTCAGCCTGTCTTCCATAGGAGAGGTGCTTCAGCCCGCTGATCATCTTGTGGTCCTCCTCTGAACTCACTCCAGCAGGTGCACATGCTTCCTATGTCAAGGGCTCCAGAGCTATACACAGAACTCCAGTGGGGTCTCACAGCAGCAGAGGGGCAGAATCACCTCCCTGACCTGCTCTTACTTTTGCTGCAGCCCAGGACACTGTTGGCTTTCTGGGCTGCGAGTACACATTGCAGCTCATGTTGAGCTTCACATCAACCAACAAAACCATCCTCCACCCAGTCTGTATTTGTACTCCAGGCCAATTCCCCATCCCTGATTTATATACAGGGCATGGCATTCTATGATATGCAACATCCCTTGCGCAAGTTCAGGTCAGCTGTCCCTGCAATGTTCCCTCCCAACTTTTTGAGCACACCCTCACTGTCAAGAGCAGGAGGCACTAAAAAGTCCTTGGAGTAAGCACTACTTAGCAACAACTACAACATCAGTGAGTTATCAACGTCATTCTCATACTTAATCCAAAACACAGCTCTGTGCCAGATACTAAAAAGAAAATTAATTCTATCCCAGCCAAAAGGCATCACCTAAAAACAAAGAAAAGCTTTTTTGAAAATTGACTTTTCAGGAGAATCCAATATTATGAGCTTTTACTTAAACCCAAACAAATTTTAGCTAGTCTCTCTAATATGCTGACCAGATTCACAGTCACAATGTTTGTAAACTGCAAAATATAATTGTCTCACATTCAAGTGTCTATACTAAATAATCTCAGTATTTCCATTCCTATTATGCAGAGAACTTTCTTCTGACACATTTAATAACAGCAACCATCATGCAGAGCTATCTCTACACAGTATCTTTTCCTAAGTGTCATACCCCACTTACCACTTTCACCTCTTCCTAAATATAATATGGATTGACTGTATGATTTTTCATTCATGCATTATCTTTCTAGTTTGTTCAATCAGCTTCTGTTTATTCATTGACACTCCTCCACACACACACACAATCATGCAGCTCCATAAAGTATGGAGCCAACTCCATTGTGTCAACTGATTTTTCTACCAGATCAATACAGTGGTATGACCCTGCACATGGTCAGAAAGATCAGTGCAAGAAAGTGAACAGCAAAACATGAAAAGGAGAGAAAATTTAGTAGGATGCCATTAAATTCTAGAGAAAACAGATCCATAACACTCAGAAAACCACATCTTCTATCTGTTGTTCTGAGGTGACCAACAATATTTAAAAAGACAGAGCATACAACAAAACCACCACAGTTTTATTCCATAAAATCTCCATGGTTTTATCTTATACAGAAAGACAGTAAGGGGGAAAAAAGTAAATTGAATTCTTAATGAAGACAATCAAAAGGCTTTTCTTCTGCATGCAATTTGTCAGGAAAAAAAGATTCACAGACATCATTTATAATAGAATCAGCAAACCCATAAAGACAGGTAAGTGTTTAACAGGTGTAAAGTACACACTGCTATAATACTGTCTCCGAAAACTTAGAAAGAAAGTTGTTGAGCTAACACTTACTTTGATCAGACTGACAGCTAAAGTGTATGCCTTTACTTTTCTTGGCCTTCACCAAACAAGTAACAACTCCAGCAAGTACAGCCATGCAAAAAGACAGCAGCACCTTCTTCTCACAGGCCTCTTCAGGGGCCACTGACTCAAAGCAACACAAGAAGTGCATGAAAGGGACCAAGATGATTGAACCCATAGAGATATTTTAAAGTAAATTATGGTTTTTAGAAATCAACTGTAAAAAGCACCCCATCCCCCACTCCCAAATCAAGACCGCTGCAAAGCTCATTTTCAGATTGCTTGAGAGTACTACACTGCTGGAAACACAAGAAAGAAATAAAAATACAAGACAGTTGCTTTTACCAATGACATGTCTACTGTCATATTCAGCATCATTACTAAATCTCTTTGGACTTTTTTTAATAATTCAAACAGTACCTAAACAGAATTGCTCAACTCAAAAAAGAAAAACGCTGTCTTTCATAAACTCACAGCTGCTCTCCAGAAAGACAGAAAAACAAATTATTTGCAAATCATGAGCAGCACCACAGGTTTGTAAAGACAATAGAAATCATTTTTAACTGTCATGATTCAAAACATTAGCAAGGCAATTAGCAAAACCAGCTTATTTTGATAGCACTGACTTACATCAGCTTTAAGTAGGAGCACGGAGCATCAATCCAGGCATGCTTGCCTTCAGTGGGACTATCAACAAAGAGCTGTGTGTTGACTGCTGTGAGCTGGCAGACACCCTCTGCACCTTCTCTTCAGCCACCAGGAAACACTACCCTCATTGTCTCACAAGCATGCAAAACAACCAGCAAGGGTGCGTATGGAGGATGTGAGCCACAGTGCAAAACGCATTAGACACCTCTCAGCTCCTTCAGTTGACAAAACATTCACTATGAAGGAATTCAGAAGTCCAAAAAAACACGATTTAGTGTCAACTAAAGTTTTTTGTTTGCATTGTTTGTTTATGCAGAGTGGGTAGTTTAGTATTTCAGTAATATTTCCACAGCAATAGGCAATGAAGACACAGACTTACTGAGCTGTATTTCGCTCTCAAAACTTCCACCTTCCTATCCTATACTGCAATAATTTCAGCTCCAGTCTTGTCCTCCTGTCCCCTGCTCACGTGAACTGAGGTGGGACCAGCAGCAGATGCATATCCCTGACATTACAGACAGCACACTTCTAGTGTAAAAAGCACTGGCTTTGGACCTCACCGACAACTCTTTACCAGAAGTCACATGAACCTCAGGAGAAAGCAGATAATTATCACTTACTCTAACAGCTCATGGTTCTTCCAAAAATGCAAGTATTGGCAAGAACCCTAAACCAAGCAGCAGCAACTAGGCAGAAGCACCAGCCCCTCATGCATGCCAACTGGCATCAGCCACAGCTACCTATACAGGTGTGTGCAGGTGCATAGCTGTGTACACAAAGTGGATTTTTTCATCTAGTTTTTATAAATGTGGATCAATTTCCATTTTCAGAATACTGTTCTCTGCTAGAAGAAAAACACTGGCAAGTAAACAGAGGATTCCCTTTAACTGAGGAAGATGGAGCTCTCTGTTTCACCTTTTCTAGTCTTCTCTGACTCATCAGAAAGAAGTTTCCAGATCCGCTGAGAAAAAATATCCTATTAAATTATGAATACAAAACAGTTAAATACATAATTACATTAAAATCAATGACAGTTTCCCTCATACATTTTACATTATGTAAAATTGCATGCCCTGTGATCAATGCTTTCTTCAAGAGCAAGCAGAGGGCTTCAGGAAATCTGCCTGCTATATTCTGAGGTATAACACTCGAATAATCTGTAACATCCCTTTCTCTGATCAGATGCACAAACCCCAGAAAGCAGGAAGGCTTACAGGTGGATGGCATGGGAGAACAGAGCTTAGGGAAAAAACGTACGTGAGTTATTGCCATACCCAGGTTCTCCATTTCCACTGATAATTATTAATGGAACTACAGAGAGCGAAATACATACAATTATTTTCCATTACTTCAGAGACGATCAGAGGGATGCAAAATTACAAACATTCAAATATGCTGCTTTAATGGTGCTTAAAGGACTATGACCTCTGCCTTCCGTGGTCCAAGAACTCAGCTTGCAAGTGGTAACAAGCCACTGTGGGATAATAAAGTTACAGCAACTCTCTTATACACAGAGAAAGGGAACTACAGAATGTTCTACTTCTAATCAAAGGCTTAGATTTTTTGAGTTCACACATACACACAGAGTATTATAGCAGGCACTGCAGCACATTACTTAAAGAGAGAAAAGTGGGAGGGGGAGGTATCTAAGTAAGATCCTAAGAACTGACATTCACAAGAGGTAGTACTTGAAATAAATCAACTGGCAAATTTGTAAAAGCAAATGTCAAATTTACACAACGCTTCCCCACATTTACAAAGGACTTCAATTATATTAATATTCTTGCATAAAAATAATAAACAAAGTGGTAAGTGGTAGAAAGTCCCCTAGGTAAAACCACTGCTCCACACATCCAATTATGTCTCTTTAGACACTGAGAAACCATTTCTTCCAGCACTCTGGCATAAGAGACTACTGTCCATTCAGCTCTATAGCTTCATTTCAAAAGAAATAAATATTAGAGTTCTAAGCCAAATCATTTGCTTGTGTACAAAGAGCTAAAAAAGGCTGTTTACTTATTTACTGACTTAGGAACCAAATGAAATCATAAAACCCCCTCACAAATCAAAAAGGAAGCAGCCTCTTGCAGTACATAATTAGCACTTGTTAATCAAAGAGGAAAATGAGGAAATTGTATTCTTGTCCACAAGCTGTTACAAAGTCCAATATTATCACACATCACAACCTTAGTCCCCCAGTAAACAATGTAAATATTATACATAGCTGTTTAAAAGTTGAACAAGCATATCATAACTCCAAAGTCCAAAAGAACACTCTGCTTATTAGGACTTTAACTCTGGGAACACTTAAGTTTACAGTACATAAAAGTAAACTTTCAGAAAGAAGTTAGCCTAGAGCACAGAAGTAATACATAGAACCTCCCTTAGGGAAAAAAGTCTGGCCTGGGGACTCAGTCCTTTGAAAATATTAATGCTCTATTTAAAACCAAAATTTTGTGGTGAGAGAATGGGTTTTGGCCTTCTGCCAGAGTTAAAGCACTTCAGTAAGACTGTCTGTCAGTGTCAACAGGAGAAAACGTACCCAAACCAACAAACTGCTTGACTGAGCATATGTCTTCATACACAAATACTAACCCTCCCACAGAAGTTCTAGTTTTGGATACATGCATCTGCCTCCAGGCAAAGCTCTGCTGCTTGCAACAGTATCTGAAATTTGGCTGAGCTGAAAAATGACTATCTATTCTCACTTGTAAGAGTAGGAAGACCACTTTAAAAAAAATTTACAAAAATCCATTCTTCTAAGCAGAATAAAGCAGGCAAACTTCTGGCTTCAGGTGAGATAATGGTCCTTTATTCAGGAAGTTTTGTTTACCGCAAAGGAACACAGGAAACATTGCGTTATCAAGTTTCCAAAACAATGGATGCAGTTAGTAACACGGATCCTAATTTCTTTCTTGTCCCTTTCTGTAAAATCAGAAACAGGTAGCTGAAACAGAACACTGAGAGCTATTAACACTGTAATAACAAGGATGAGGAAACTGCGACAATAGGCCAATGAATTAGCTTTTCTAAAAAAAGCACTGCTGTTTCAATGCAGCCCTTGGCAGTGCAGCAATCTGGCATACAGTTTCCCAAATCATGCTGCAAACCTTAAGGTTTCTTCCTAGAAATATCCTGTTTCACTTGGTTTACTAATTGCTGAGTCAGTCAGCTGTTTGCAGTGCCTTTCCTTTTACAAGCACAAACCCAGAAGATACTTTGGTAGGCAGGAAACAAGGTATGCAGTTTACGTGTCCATCATGCTCAAAACAAGTGGAAAAAAAATAGTTAAGAATACTGAAAACCGGCACTGCAACTCAAGGAATGCATAATAATATCCCCTAGTCCCTAAGCACTTGCTCTGTCCCCACCCTCCTTTCTGACGTCTCATCTGGGTGCAGGTTAGATCTAATTCAGCACAGAAATACACTGCAATCCAGAAAATTTTGCAATCTATTTCACAATATGTGCCTCAGGAAGGGAAAGAAAGACCAGGAAAAGACTGTTTACTTCAGTGACAGTGGCAGACTGGCATGCTGACAAAGCTAACAACCTAATTCTTAAATTTTGAGAGTTGCCACTGTTCTTAAACTAAATCTCAGCAGGCCTATTATGTGGTATTGTATCTTCTATTTTCTCCAATTCTTTATATTTTTTTCAGTTATTCAGTTTTTCACCTCAATTTAAACACCTCTTTAGCAGCTGGACCAAAAACATTGTGAATTACATCATAACATCATGAGGGAAGGATTATTAATTTGATACGTGGCAGAATGCTTCAGGGTCTGAGAAACTTTCATTACTGGAAATCTCCATCAGTTATTCAGATATGAATTCAATCATTTAATATTTTCAGTAACTGGAAAGATAACAGTTATATGCATCCTTGCTTTCCTAAAACACCTGACTGATTCAGGGCTGACGAATAATTCTTCTTTGAATACTACAAAAAGTGATGAAACAGAAATCTTCCATATAGAAGCTCATCCTAGAGCACATCAAAAGCCAGGCAGCAATACCAAAACATGCAGAATGTTTCAGTTTCTAATCAGCCCCTAAAACCAAAATTACTACAGATAAAATAGTGTAACAAGTAGGTTAGGTACTTGCTATACTGAAAGGAAGGTCAGGATATAGAGAACTATGACTTACAAAATAATAAGATCCGAACAGTTTATTTTATAGCAGGTGCACTATAGAACACTTCAGCAAGCATCAAAATGAAAGAAGGCACCTTTTAAAAATACAGTTAAAAGCAGTTAAAAAAATGAAAGCAATACTTTTGTTCAATCAGCATTGAATTATTTTTATTTCTTTAGACAGATGGAAAAAAATCTTTGGAAGTACTACAATGTCTTAAACCACTTAACATAAAATGCTCGACTTGTCATCCAGAAAAGCAAGCAGGGAACTCTCAATGCTCTTGCACACCTCATGACAGGCCAAAACAAAGCCTCCCAACTCATTCAGGTCTCAGCTCAACTGTGTGACAAAGTCACAGGCTTAGCAAACAACTTCTTAATATTTCCTCAGGTGGGAAGTATCAACTAATTTTTTTTATAGGTTAGGAAATGTACTATGTTTTTTAAAGACTCAAATTCAATTCATCAAACTAGAGAAGCAGTACCAGCTGAAACAGCATTTCTAAGACCTTCCTCAACTGAAAACTTGGGGCTTGCAATTACCTCCCTGTGAGGCTCCACCAAAACAGAAGACGATCCATTTGTCAAAATACCTGAGCTGGATTTCTATGATATGATATATGAACATTAAGTTTCAAATTACTTTGATAGAAAAATAAGCAAAAATAACTTAAAAGTAGCAGCTCAAGTGCTTCACCAGCTTCAAAAAAATAGCAAATGCTGAGAATGGGCATTTGCTTTGCAAGTTTAAATATTCTACAGACCATGTGTACTCAAACCACTGATTCGTCAGCGTTGCTCTTAGATTTGCACTGAGAAGTGTCAGACACCTCCAGACAGTAAGTTCTAAATAAACTCTAAATAAAAATATGATGACTTAAATATGATCCTTTCAGCAAAAGCCTTATCACCCTTCCAGATTCATGGTAAAGTTACATACAGATTGGAAAATTCAATATTATTTTCCCCACCATAACAACATTCCGCTTACTCATCAAGAATGAATATGGCAAAAAAAAAGTTCATAAAAGACTACAGTTCAGTGCTATCTTCAGTATGTGTATGTAAAAGAAAATTCCAAGCATTTAAAGAACACGTATATCTAACTTTTTATATATGGTCCATGGTTTGGGATACCATGCAAAGTTTTGTTCAAAAGACATCACATTTATCCAAATACATCAGCTATCTTTTCTAACTCCCCAACAATTATGCCAACACACCCCAGGGCTATATTGGTGCGCCCTATGCTGCAAATGAAAGCAGGCAGTGCACCTATTCTACTTTACTGGGGTATATAAACCCCTCCTATTTCTTGCAAAGATCCTACTGGTATTTTCTTGGAGATTAAATCCTGTGTCAAGACTAAATTTTACTCTTGTCAGAGTCAAGACAGGCAGGAAGGAAGAAGGTCAAACTGATTTTTTCCTAAGTGAGATTGGCTAGACAGGCAAATGATACTAGCAAAAACTTTTACCTGTCAATAGGAAAATTCTCTCCAGTTAACACTTCTATATTTTCTGAACAGTTCTGGATTTGCCATCTTTTTTACTAATTAGCTAACTACAACTTTCTAACTCTCACTATTTGACAAAAGAAATAGTGAGATACTGTTTAGCCATTCAAATATTTGTATCATCTTCTAGAGGAAAATATTGACATTTTATTCTCTTTTGCCAACTCTTCTGTTCTCTTCTCCTACAGGGTTTATGTTGCTTAGTTCCTGTCTGCCTTTCTTTTGACCTCTCCCCCACACAACGCCTTTAGACAAAGCACTGACCAGGAGACTCTTTAACGCTGTTTGTAGCTGCTGTAAATTAAAAAATTGAAAAGGTGAATGCCATTACTTCCTTCACATTGATCAGTGCAGCTGTCCAGGGAAAGCTGGAGATCACAGCTTTAGTCTCATCAACAGGACTGTGTACAAGAGTTCCTATTCCAAACCTGTTCAGATGCTACTGAAGCCTCTAATTCCAACCCACCCCTAACTGTTTTATTCCCTAAAAGATGCTTGGTAATATCACTTGTGCCATCCAGTCCCAATCTTCCTCAGTTTCAAATATTTCCTCTTTGAGGTAATTTACTTCTGGAGTAGTTTTCAACAAAGCAATGTCTCATCAGATTGATTTATTTGTTTATTTATTTATTTATTTTTAAAGCAGAGGCAGGGGAGAACAACGTTAAAGATGTCCATTCTTACAATAACACACCATTTTAACAACAGTCAAGCCTTTAAAATCATATCACCTCATATGACCTAGCAGCATTCATTCAGAAAAGTGAGAGAACATTATTATAAATGTTTATACTATTATTTGCATTATAAGAAGTCTTTCCTAATAGTTTCTGTGATGCTACAGTGTAGAACACATCCACCAAAGAAACAAGGTCATAACTAAGTATCCAACAACTGAATCTGAAAGCTACTTTATTAACTTCCCCATACTGCTCTTCTGCACAAGTAGCTGCCACAGTTAAAAAATAAATAAGTTTTCCCAATACAGTAAGGTATTCAGTTTACTTTTAGTGAAGAAGATCCTAGCACAAAGACAGTAAACTGAGATTCTTTCTTTCCTTTTCCTCATGCAATTCAGAAAGTAGATAACCTAGGTTATCAGTCTCCCTAATTACATCAGCTTACATACTTTCCATATATGAACAACACATTAATCTTCACATCTTGCCTGTAGTCTGCTCTCCCATCCTCTTCTTTGGTTTTCCAATAGAGGAGCAAGAGATGTTATATTTACAAAATAGACACTTTATGAGCTAATTATCTCTTCCATGAGCAGCTTTCAGCTCTTCCCATTACAAAACAAACAAAGAAACAAACAAACAAAAAACAAGAAAATCACACCTTCAATGAACTCCGATTCAACAGCAGCTTAGCAAGCCATGGAAACTTTGTTTCAGGAGAAGAAACTACATGACCTACTCCTCATTAAATGCAAGCAAAGTGGTTTAACTTTCACCACTATGTTCTTCGAAAAAACTACTCTGTAGCAGCAGCTGGCTACGTTTTTGTAACTCAAAAGAATCAACTGCAGTAGGAGCAGCAGCACACTGAAAAAAATGTCCAATGGAATGTTGATCCTTAGAAATAAATTACTGTCCATCTGCTAACAGCCCTTGTTAAAACAATTATGCTGCTTTGTGGAAAGCTGAATTTTGGGGCTGATCTCCCATAGACAGCCATAACATCAGCACCTTGTTGCTGCTGCTGCCCCTTATGAGCTCTCCTTTATTCCTCCCCTCCAAAATGTCCATTCCCCACTGGGTACTATGATATCTTCCCTGTGTCTCTTAATTACCAAATCAGCATGAGGTACCACAGGCTAGGGTTTGTTCCAAGGTTTAGGTATATCATCCGGTCACTGAAAGCTTGGCTCACTGGTGAACTGGCAGCCTAGAAAAGAACAGTAACTGTTGAGTTGTTTTTCTTCCTCAGCACCCATTTTCTCCAAACTTCTACCAGTTTAATATTTTGGGGATTTTTGCTCATCAAGTATGACTAAAAGCAGTCTACAAATTGGAGAAGGGTGGTGAGAAAACAGTCGGGTAAGCATGATGGGAAGGCTGAAGGTGAATAGAGCTGGAGATCAAACTGTCTCAAAAAGACAACTTTGTCTCTCCTGCCAAAGTAATTTTTGTTGCCTGGCTGGGCAAGCATTCAGCTAAAAATCCTACTAGCTTTTACAAAAAAGACTACCACAGGGCATGATGTCACCATATGTGACATACAATTAGAAAATATACAAAATGCAGGCAGAGAACAGAACCCCAGTCAGTGCTGGTACAGCCAGGGAAATGCCTCTTCCATCACTTGAAGACTGGACATTTGACCCAAACAGATGCAGCCAAAGTCAAGTGCTCTCAAGTCTTGTGTATTCACTGTTTGTGTACTGGAGTCCCATCTCTAACTTTCCTCTCTCCTGAAGCAAGTATGGGGCGGCAAAATATTTATAAATCTTAAGCCTTGTTTTTGAAGCTGAACAGGAAACAGCATTTCTTCCATAAACCTTCATTTACATACAAAAATTTTCAGACATATACACAGTTTCAAGATAGAAGCAACTTAAAATTTCCCGTTTTCCAGTTATGTTCCCCCATAAACACTCAAGTTTTTAGAAATACTTTTTGATTTTTCACCCCACCACCTAAACAAATCCCTTTTGGAAAAGGGATTCTTCAACAAGTTTGCATACGAGTCTAAATTTTGCTTTCTTGTGTCTGAAAGTGACTGCTCAGCCTGTTACAAACTTCATTATGCCAGACTAGTAGCAGTTCCAGACACCACCAAAGAGCCAGTTAACTAATCTCCTTTCCTCCAAACCTAAGAATTGGATATGGAAACTTTAAACACAGAGTTTGTCAGTTGGGCCACTGTGATCATTTCCTCTTCAACATGCCTGACCATAAATTGATTTCAATTTATGTCAAAAATGACAGTCATTACCTTTTTTTTATTGAAGTCTTGTCTCCCTGCCCTGACATATCCTAGTTTACCTTTTTAAGTAACGGTTTAATACTTGTTAAAATACATTAAGAAACTCATTAAGTTATTCAAAATACATTGAAATATCTCTAGTAAATTAAATTATGTCAAGAACTGGCAGGCAAAGGAAAATACAAGACCTTACATCTTTTCTGAATACTCTCCAAGACCAGTACAGTAAAATGAACATTCTCAGTAAGCTAACTTTGACGCAATTTCCTTTTTTTTTCCTTTTTTTTTTTTGGAAATACTTGAGTTGCACTAAAGTGATGAAGTTTTGCAAAACGCTGAGCTTCACTTTCAGACAGCTAGGTCTCTAAGACATGTGAAACTATATATCAAAGAACCCAAATTACTAGCGATTTTTATTATTTTGATTTCTTTCAGATACATTTCTCCACTCATTCTCGAATCATTACCACATCCTTCTGAATAAAAATTAACGATACACTAAATCACGCATTACATACCCAAACAAATGCAAGAAATGGAGAAATCACAAATCATGGAAAACTGAAGCTGGTATGCCATAACAGTAATTGATATGAGCTGTTTTAAACTAACAATTAGCCAACATTTTACAAGTGACAGATAAAGAAGCAGTCTCTTAGAATAACAAGAAATTCTTCTTGGGTTTGCTCCACAGAAATATAGTGTACAGCTCATCCCTGCAGATGGAAGAAGTATTGAATCATAATTTCACTCGCCTTTGCAATAAAAGATGGTTTTATTATAAGAAAGTTGGTATAAAATACTTTTACAGTTGCAGAGCTGAAAATTTAGTATGAAGATTGTAAGGTTAAACATTTGATTTGGAAATCAGTGCCTGACTTGAATGCTACTTAACTCTTCTGCATAGAGGTGATAATAAAGAAAGTCTGTTCATTTTAAAAACCATTCCATTGTGGATTCTTTGTTTAAAAATGCTAGTGATCCAAACTGGCGGATTAGTGGAAGCCAGTGACTGCAGCTCAGTGCTATTTAACTCTACTGCAAACAACAGGAGGTATTCTATAAAATAAAAATAAAAGGCATTGTTTTTCTGGCAGAAGCCAAGATGTTTTACGAAGTTTTCCACAAAGAAGAAAATGCAGTGCAAAAAAGGAGTCATTAGATGCCTTTCAAATATACATAACACTCATGAAATACAGAAAAACCATTGTTTCGGCTCTTAGAAGTTCGTACTGTGTTTGGGAAAGCACAATTTTGGGGAAAAAATGAATAGTAATGATAGTCTAAAACTGCGTAAGAAAGCTTTATATGATCCAAAGCAAGAAAATTACATATTGTTGTACTTCTGTGAATCAGATCACGCTAAGATTAGGTCAATTGGTTTCTTGCACACAGCAGATCTCAAGCATTAGCTGCTTGCAGGGAAGTGGTTAGTTTTCCTGGACACGGAAAGACAAAATAAAAGTTGTGATTGGAGAACTCTGCAAAATCCAAAAGCAACTAAAATAAAGAAACACAAGGGAGGAAAACAACTAATGTCTAGTAAACAAGTGGCTTAGTTTTCTGCTTTTTATAGGGTTTATTTTTTAAAGATTTAACAAATTCAATATACAAGATTACTTTGTTTCTTTTGGGCATTGGTTACCTTGCATTTTTTAAAATTAACTACTGCAGATATAAAGATTTTATGATTTAGAACTGTAGTGCAAAATTAGATAGAGAGCCTGACAAGTATATTTTGTTAGAGAAAAAAAGTTTTGTGCTGAGCCTGCATCCACAAAATGCTCATTGTATTAAAATATTTTAACCAGCTCTGGTTGCTCACTGTACTCCTAGAATTCTTCATGGTTCTAAACATCCTTTTTCATTTGATGAGATGACATTGTATCAAAATAATAATATGAAATAACACTTGAATTTGTAATAAAAAAAGGAAAAAGTATTAAAGCTGTACCATATGCCTTCGGAATATGCAAGTTAAGACTTTTTTCAGAGCTTTTGTCAGAGTAACTCTGATTCTGATGTACCACAGTTAGGCATCTATCTTCCAACTACACTTTCACAAGACTTGATGAATTGTTTAATATTTTCCGCATGAGTCTGTTAGTGTTATTGAACAATTATGGTACCAAATTTTTTTCTCAGTTGTACAAAATGTTAAAGAACAAGTAGTATTTTAACCAATAACATACAACTTACTTTAGACTTGATAAAATATTAATGTAGCTTCCAGCAACCCAATGAATCTATTCACAGCCAAACATCAAATACAGATTTTAGAGCATGTAAAACCTATAATGAATGCTATTTTTTTCTGAGGCCATACTAACAATACTTTTAACCTCTCAGCACATTAGTTATTTTGAAGGCTAGATTATTAGCCATTTACTTCTGGAACTCTGTGTAGCCTTGGTTGTCCTTAAGGATGATGTTGATCTACACAATTTGAAACTATTTTAGTACAATGTTCATAAAATCTGTGATACCACACCTTAAAACCAATTTGAAGCTGAAAAAAAACTAAAACATTTCTGATGAGTGTGTCATCTAACATAGCAGCAGCTGCCCCGTTGTTCTGCTTTAGCAGGGAACCTGAGGGGGTTTTACCAAGAATGAAGAATTCCTGGGCATCCTTCCTGCCACATTATTCTCCCTATTCACTTCAGTGCCCAAAAATACCACGGTAGATGTTGAAGGAAAGGGACCACTGAGCAGCTTGGAGTTGTTTTCCCACAGCTATCTCAGACCACATTTCCAAAAGGTTACCAGGCTGTTCTTTAAAGAGGACAGATAATTAGCTTAGATTAAAGATAAGTCTCAATCAAACTTAAGTTTAACTTACTGGACTTTCCTATCCTATCTGTAACCCTTTCTATACACAAACAGCACTGGAGCAAGGAGCAGTTCAAGGTAAGAATCTAAAGGCCTCTCAAAAATTGTAAGAAGGTACAAAGAGTGTATAATTTTTGACAAGCATTAAGACTCCTGGAGGTGGTACTGTGCTTTCCTACTCCCTAGAGTTACTGAACAGCTTTGTATTGCCCATGCCATTTCTGAGACTTTCAGTTCACAAAAATAAACCACAAAATCAAACATTTAGGAACATCACTCTGAAAAAATACTTCCATTTTACAACTTTTCCTTGCAGGGAGAGGGCCTTAAGGGGTGAGTTTTATATTTCTTGAAATATATCATTCAAATAAACATATTTAAATTGCAGTACCTCTGCTGCACTTTAAGAAGCTTAATATTTGTTGTATGCCATGTACATGTCTGCATTATCTACAATTTCAAGACTGAAAACAAAATAGGTTTACTAAACTGTTACGAACCTAATCCTCTGATCAGAGAGTCCTGAAGAAAAAAATTGGAAGAGTATATTGGAAAAGAAGTGAAAAAGTTACACACTGCTAGCAGGGGTGGGGGTTTTCTTAACTATTCTAAGTAGACTTGTTACCTTTTTGAAACAGGACTGTTCTGGTATGTTGTCTTCAACCATTTTTCAAAGATAAAGATAGCAGATGTTTATTTCATTCACATGGACACTATAAACAGTAGAGTTTAAAACCATAAAGTGCTCTAAAGACAAAAAAATTCTTTGAAAATGCATCCTTAACCTCTTTATGGTAAACTCACCAAGCAGACATTCAAGGTAGTGTTCTAATCAGCAGAAACTGAAGTAATTTCTTATAGAAGTATTGTCCAGAAATAAGTCAAAACTGAGTTTTGCACCTAGAATTAGGATTCAGCTTTTGTGTTTGAAAAGTGTATCAATCCAAACTACCTTGAGCACATAACGAACTGAAAATTAAATAAATCCATTAGTTTAATTTTAACTTAAATGAGTCCTTAAAGATACTTTAAAAATGCCCCATCAGTTAATGTTTTCTCTTGAATGTATTTAATGCAGAAACGTAATGAACAGGACACACACATAAGAGCCTGGGCTGTTCTTAATGCTAAATTATTCATAATGGTAATCAAACTGATGAATGTCATGGTGTGAAAACACAACTCTGATCAGTCCAGTTTTTTACCTACAACTAATATGCATTTGGACCATCTGAAGATTCAGAAGTCTATTGTACTTTTTGTTTTTAAAAAACCCTATCACCTAGCAAAGTTAAGAACTGACCATAGGAAATTATATCTGTTTGTTATCCACTTTTGGTTGGGGTGAGAGACAGCTTTATGCTTGATCTTAGTCCTTGCTCATCCTGGCCACAGAAGTTAAAATCATTTTAAAACACTGTAGTGGAGACATCCAATTAAGACCAGTACTAAATACCTCTTTCTCTTTATAGATATCGATAGTCATTTGTTCAATTTTTCATTCTGCTTTTCAGTCAGCTACTTCATTCAGATATGTAATCAGCACTTCCAAAGCTCTCTCTACATACTGGCAATTGATTCTAACCTATTACCAATATTCCTGTCCTCTGGTTTGTTCCACACAGACAATTCCAAAAA
>VWZD01013281.1:864695-1015728 GCA_013396695.1 Sakesphorus luctuosus
GTCGGGAACCGCCGCACACGCCGGTGCTCAAAGCCAGCGGATGCCCTTGGTGTCCGCCTGGCCCCGTGCCGGGGGGGAGCGTTCTCTTGGGCTGGTTCTGGTCCAACACGTGTCGTCGCGGGGGCCCTGACTGAGCGGCGTGTGCGGCGCCGTGCGGTGCTTCGTGCGCGACCCTGCGGGCCGTGAGTGCGTGGCCGCAGCGGGGCTGCGGCTCTTCGTGGTGTCTCGGGTTTGCAGCCGGGGCGCAGGTGTGGTGTTTCCCTGTGTCATCCCTGCTGCGCTGGCACCTGCTGCACCCGCCGCACCCGCGGCTACGCGTGCCTTAAAAGCAGGTCTGGTCTGTGAGGACGTGCGAGAACTGCGTGGCATCGAGTTGACCTTCCTGCGCCTTGCGATGGGGGTCAGCGGCAGCTCCCACCTCCTTGCTGGGCTACGGGGAGCTTTGGCATCGCTTGTGTACCACGAGCGTGGTGCGCCGGCAACGATGGTAGAACCCACGAAAGAAATGTTGCAGCGGGTCATTAGGCTGCAACGAGCCTCTTCTTAGCAGTGGCCGCTGGGCAAGGCAGATTCAAAACGTTAAAACATATGCCCTAGAACCATGTTTGTGTACTAAGATTATTCAATATAACTAGAAAATTACTTAACACTCACAAACACACACGCCTCAAGATATATTTTGACACTTGAATTCTGGAAAGTGTTTTATCTTCTTCCTACTCTTAAATTCAGCTTTTTAAAGCTTATAGATCAAAGTTCGTATGCCCTCTTTAGAAAAGTCTAACTAGCAAAGTTTCAGTGAAGAAAACACTGGGTTTTCTTGACGAGTGAATCTTAAGTCTCTGAAGTGATGTATAACTTTAAAGAGGTATTTGTTTACAGAACCCAAAAACCACACTGTGCTCATTATAAACATTTTTAACAAGTTCCTTGGCAGAAACCATATATTCAAAATAGAATTTAAACAGGGAAAGGAAAAAAAAAAGTGTGCAGACAAAGTTAGGTGAGTGCCAAACACGTGTCAAACTGATGCCTCATAATTTTGTAGGGAATTTTGCTGGCGCTTCCATTTATTTCTTTCTTTGAAGATCTTTCTGTTCAGACACTGACTGGTTCTAGCCCTTTACCCACCATACACTTGCAACTGCCACTAGCCCTATTTTGGTCTAACCATTAGACTGATCTTTTCTATTCTCTTTGCCACATATGGAGGTGCTGCTTCCTCTTACCTCCTTAAAAAGTAACTTAGGCCCTTCTAAAGGCACTTAGCTTTTCAAACCATTCATTTGGGATGCTCTTTATTCAGATAAAACCATTGAGTTTCAGAATCCTCATGTACCCCCATGAGTACTTCATTTACCAGCTAGCATATGGGATCCTGCTTCTCCATATATTTTGATACGTATTTTGAAGTTGTTTCAGGCCCAGCCTCTTTAAGCAGGAGAGTGCAGGCAGCAGCACAGTGGTTGCACTTGAACTCCATCCGCCTGCTCTCCCCTCACTGGGGAAGAGTCAAAAGTGCAGGATGGATTCCTGAGAAGACATTTAGCCAGAGTGAGCTGAGGATTAGCCTAAAAGGGGATCTGATTAAAAGTGACAGAAAAGTTTGAATAAAAAACATTTTGAAACATGCTTAAAGTTGTAGTCAGGTGACAGAGTAAACATTACTATGAAAATCCCAAGGTAGCCAATGCATAAACAGTAGGACAAGGAGGCATTCTTAGCACAGCCCAGGGCTCTCACATTGGGTCACCTTCAGTGAGCTGAATGGGATTCGTTGTGTGTTTAAACAACTTAAATGTTAGAGCTTTGCTGATGCTTCATCAGGGAGTGTGTACTAAGACAGGTACTCACTTCCCTGTGAGAGGAAATGTACAGAAAAGCTATCGAGCTGCCTTCATTTAGCATTTATAGGCTTATACACATACATCATTATATACATACTAGAAGTGTCAGGCTTTTACATGCAAAAAAAAGAGTGTTTTTTCCATTTACACTAAAAGGTTTTATCAAGAATGATCTATTTTATGCAAGCAGCTTAATACTTATTATGTTATGATTGATGATGCTGTAGGATGTGCCCCAAATCCCTCTGGTAGAATGTCTTTATGACACCTTGATTAGCTATTCTATTGCACTGCAACCAAGTCCAGGAAACTCACTTAGCAAAAACATTATCGGTTTCATGAAAAGAAAAAACTCAATGTGAGATGTCTAGATACAGACAAAGACACTCTAAGAAGCTAATATGAATTCATGAAACCACATAAATAAAAAGCTGTAGTTTTGGAGTAAGTAAACTTCCAAAAATGTAGGACAAAGTTTATGGCATTTGTTATGAGAAGTATACTGGGATTGAGGTTTATGGATTGTGGAGCACTACTACATCAGCTTTGTAAAATTACTATTGGAGGGATCTTTTTAAATATGTACATCTTCAAGTCATGAGAACAAATAAATACATTTTTTAAATCCTTGTGTGTTGGAGATGGGACTTATATGAACATGGACGAATGGCGAAGGAGAAGGGACGAAGAGACAAACTTCGATGTGTGGAAGGTCCAGAAGGACAATAGCCAACCCGGACTGTGATTTTATATATAACGGACTTTGACCACAGTTACCCCAGTTTTTATTAAAGGTTGAAAATAAAGGTTTTACCCCCTTGTTCCTGTGGTGCTGGCTGCACTGATAGGCGTAGCCTGTCAGTGTAAGCACAGCTACCATTGGCTGGTTCCCCCTGGGGAGCTACCCAATCCTGTCAGTCCCCTGTTCTCTCCTCCCCAGTTACCACCCACTGATTATCCTACCCTATCCAGTGTGGCGGATTTGCATGCTCCGCCTTAACTCCACCCTGTTTCTGGATGGTTCTCTCTCCGAGGGCTTAAAAGGCCCTCCATCTTGTTAATGAAGTGGATTGGCACCAGCTCTCCAGGTGTTTGCTTCGTTCCTGTGTCTTCTGGGTCACAAGGCGGGCAAACCAAACCTGAGGCTTTTGCAACTGCCTCCCACCACAGCTCAGCAGGCAGGCAAGAATCCCCGTCGCCGGTCTGATCCCTTCCTGGTGATTCAAGACCGCGACAAATGGCGCCCAACTGCGGGGCTGTCTGCTGAGCCCGTCGTTTTAGATCGGCTCACAGCTGTCCTGCGTGGGTAACAACTGTGGGAGTATCTGAGACACCGCAGTCCGGCAGTCTCCCCCGGCAGAGACTGGGCATCGCGTCCCCCCTCATCGTCGGAGCAGGCGACCGTCGAGAGAGGTGAGCTGTCGGGGTAGTCCCTTCCCCTCCTAACCCCATTTCCAATCCCCCAAATTCGGCGCTCTAAATCAGAAATATGGGATCCGCTCTTGGCAAGTCTGAGCGCCCAATATATAAAAAAATAAGAGCGGTCATTGAGTACCAAGGGCATAAGTATGATAAAGCCTCCTTGAAAGCCCTTGCGACCTGGATCAACTCTCACCAACTCCAGATCCCAGAGGAATTAAATTTAGATCACTGGGACAATTTGGGGGCTACACTCTGGAGAGCTGAAAAAAAAGGCGATAAAATTGCGGCGAAAGCACTGATCGCTTGGAGGCTAGTGTACATGTTATTGCAAGATCGCCAAAAGGCTGGACTTTGCCGCCCGATTGTTAATTCAGCGATAGCTTAAGATGGCGGTCATCCACCCTCGACCCCAAAGACTAACGACAAGGAACTCAAGGTTAAGGGGAAGGACAAAATGGCGGGGGAGGACGACATGGCGGGAACACACTGCATGGCTCGCAGCAAAAATGGCGGCGTCGGGAGACATCTTGTGGCGTGGGACAACGAGGGAGGAGCTGTGGGTGGAGTCGAGTTTGGGAGTCACTGGGAGGGACCACCGCAGTACACGCCCCCAGAGGCCGCATCACCATCCAACCACACCCAGCGTGACGTCACGGCCACTCCCACATCTCCGCACGTTAGGGCCCCGCCTTTGTCGCATGATCACGCCCCGATGCGGCCCCTCGGCCCCGCCTACCTAGAACAACATGGCTGCGCCCATGTCGTCAGGCCCGAGGCCTACATGCCGGAGGCCTATCCACCCCTGCCGCCTAGGCCTGTTCACACCAGCGGCCTAACCAGCCAGGGCGATACTCCAGCGCCGGTAAAGCCGCCCAGACCTGAGGCTCTGGCCAAGCCACAGGCCTGTTCCTCATCAGCAGCGTACCGCCACTTATCAGTGAAGGCGTCGCGTACACATCACCATATCACCCACTTACAGACACAGCCTCCGGAAAGCTTTAACATCACGACACAAGCTATGATACACCCACCTACCTCAACATCACGTATAGGTGAGAACACATCGGGCACGGACAGTGACGGGGAAACACACACGCCTCCTCCCACCCGTCCCAAGCAACATGTAGAAGAACACACACGAGAACTTGCCAGCAACCACACGCATAATGCCTCAGCCCCCAGGTGTAACACCTTTCCTGTGGGTACCGATGAAGAGGCCTATGCTTTCCATGCCTCGGCTACGGCCCATGTAACAGAAGAACATGACACACAAATAAAGGCAGTACAAGAAATAGTAATGGCACAAGAGCAGGCATGGGAAACTATCCACAAGCAAGCAGCTCTTGCGGGCGACCTAGAGTTCCTCAAGGCCTTTCCAGTCCACCTTGAGGCAAATAGGCCCCTGCAATGGAGACCAATATCGTATCCCGTCTTAAAAGATATAAAAAAGGCTATTACTGAACACGCTTTGGACTCCCCATACACACTTAGTCTCCTTGAGTCGTTTTTTAATGCGTTCGACCTCATACCTAACGACATCCGACAGGTGGCAAGCGCATGGTTGCCATCGCTCCAATACTCTGCCTTTGAGGCAGAGTGGAAAGCACTAATAAAAAAACATGTGAAGGGAGGAGACTATGTGCCTATCCCTAGAGACATCACACAGGATAAGGCCATTGACAGAATTTATGGGGAGGGAGACTACACCACTAACTCCAAACAGGCTGCGACTCCCTTGCCAGTTCTGCATAAAACCAGTGAACTGGCCTTCCAAGCCATAAAAAAGGTCGCAACAACCAGCACCAGTACGCCGTCATACGCATTGATCTTCCAGGGCCCCAAAGAGCCATTCTATGACTTTGCGACGCGGCTCATAGAGTCTGTAGCAAAACAAATCGATGAGCCTAAGGCCCAGGAGGTCCTCTTCAGGTCGCTGGTGGTAGAGAAGGCCAACGAGGAGTGCAGAAAGATTTTGCGGCCTTTGAAAAATCCTACGCTGCTCGAGATGATCGAGGCGTGCCGCAGCGTAGATTATACAAAAAAAGACTTGGAATTGATGGTATGCGCCGTCAAGGGATGGTGCTTCAGTTGCGGCAAGGAGGGACACCTAGAGAGGCACTGCCCGGAGACTCAATCATTGCCTTCTCCAAAGACCTTGCCCAGATATAACTGTCAGCAGTGCGGCAAGTGGAAACACTGGACTTCTCTGTGCAGGTCAGTAACCGACCTTAACGGTGACCCTCTCCTGCCTAGGTCGCCTAAATCACCAAAAAATCAAAGTAAAAAACAGGTTACTTTTAACACCCCTCAAGAGCAGGGAAACTCTCCGCAGAGCGCCGGGAGGGGCGCGGGGACACTAAATGCCTCCCAAGCGTGTCTCCATCGGGCTTAATCCGAACCAAATTTACATTAGCAATAACCCCCTCTATCCCAGCACACCACATACCATCTTGCGGGAAGAGGAGTGTAACATGACTTTAACATCTAACCAACCCCTAAACACTGGAGAAAGTTATTTAGTCCAACCCGTCCCGGAGGCGTCATCAAAAGGCGTGATCGCCCTGACAGGACTTGTTGCGCGGAGTCCAGATGGTGACATTAACAATTGTCTAACCCTGCCCTTCCGAGTTCTTCTCCCCCCGACAGAAATGCAGCAGCAGGAGCCAGCGGCTGCTTTGCTACCCATATCCCAACTGCAGCACCGGCGACTGGATGTAAAAGAGATCAACTGGGCAACCACCTTGACGGACGATCAACCGCTAATGGTAGTAGAGGTAGCCTCGCCCTTAGGGGACACAGTTATCAGAGGCTTACTGGACACAGGAGCGGATGTCACCATCGTCGCCGTCAAGGACTGGCTGGAATCCTGGCCAAAGGAACAAACTGCTGTGAGGGTGTCGGGGGTGGGAGGGGCTCAATATCCACTGAGAAGCAAACATGTTTTGACATTTACGGATGCTGATAACCAGGTTGCCACTTGCAGGCCGCTCATATTGCCACTACCAACTACCTTGTGGGGGAGGGACATACTGGTGCAGTGGGGCACTGAAATCAAAACAAATTTATAACATCGGCCACTGGTGAGCAGCTGCCACCCAAACTCAATTGGCTAACCCAAAAACCTATTTGGGTGGACCAGTGGCCCCTTCAAAATGAAAAGCTGCACCAATTGGAATTATTAGTCAAAGAACAGCTCGATTTGGGCCATATTGCCCCTTCCACCAGTCCATGGAACTCCCCAGTGTTTGTCATCAGAAAGCCATCGGGCAAATGGCGGTTGCTGCAAGATCTCAGAAAGATCAATGAGGTGCTAGAGCCTATGGGCTCGGTACAGTTGGGCCTGCCCGCTCTTTCCATGCTACCACATGATTGGCCTATTGTAGTGGTTGACATTAAGGACTGCTTTTTCCAGATTCCCCTCCACCCAGACGACATCGATAAATTTGCTTTCTCTGTTCCCTCCAGGAATGCCGGGGAACCCAATCAGAGATATACATGGAAGGTTTTGCCACAGGGCATGAGAAATTTGCCTACATTGCGCCAACTGTATGTAGCAAAAATATTATCACCAATTCGGCGCCAAAATCCATCAGCTATTATTTATCATTATATGGACGATATTCTAATTTGCACAGAATCCAAAAAAGAACTAAATCGAGTTTTACATTCAACCGTGGCAGCCTTGCAAACCTTCCATCTCTATATCTCGCCGGATGAAATTCAGTGGGACTCCCCTTGGCACTACCTGGGGTGGAAATTAACTCAAACCTCTATAACCCCTCAAAAGATAAAAATTGACCACAACATTCGAACATTAAATGACTCACAGAAATTATTGGGAAATATTAATTGGATTCGGCCACAATTAGGAGTAACTACCGATGAACTCAGTCCCCTATTTGAGGTACTGCAGGGGGACGCAGACCTTAATTCCTCTCGCTCTCTCACATCCGAAGCGCGGAAATCATTACAGATTGTGGAGCATAAAATTTCCACTATGCAATCCCAAAGGAAACTGATGGGCATTCCACCTATCATCGTGGTGCTATTTGGGCCCAGGCAACCTTTTGCAATTCTAGGTCAGGTCGTACCGGATGTTGATGATCTTTTGATATGGGAATGGGTTTTTCTCCCTCACTGTTTTGCGAAGACGCTGGTCCCGTTCTCGGAACTGCTTAGCAAAATAGTTCTGAAAGCGCGGATAAGGTGTTGGGAGATGTCCGGTGAAGACCCCCATGTCATTTTTATTCCAATGTCGTCTGAGGAATTTGAAAACATGCTTTGTCTCTCCACAGATTTCCAACTGGCGATTCACAATTTTAAAGGACAAGTAAGATTCTCCTTGCCTGGTAAGAAAACTCTGCAAAAACTGAAATTGGTTCCTATCACGTTGAAATTCGTGCAATCTCACACACCTATACCTGATGCCGTCACAGTGTTTACAGACGGCTCAGGACGAACAGGCAAGGCAGTGGTGACTTGGAAGATCGGAGACGAACGGTGTCACGACTGCCACGTCACCACTGGATCATCCCAAATTGTAGAACTGTCGGCAATGGTCAGGGCATTCACCATCTTTTCCAATCAAGCCCTGAACATTGTCAGTGATTCGGCCTATGTTGTAGGAGTGGTTAAGAGGGCGGAACACTCCTACTGAAAAAGACTGCGTAATAATCAATTGTTTTCCTTGTTTCGGTCTCTTATATCACTGATTGGCAATAGAGAGCACGCCTTCTACATAGTTCACACCTGCTCTCATTCCACTCTCCCTGGTCCCGTAGCGGAGGGAAACCGTCGAGCTGATATTTTGGCAGGTGTGTCTGTCGTCCCTAATTTGTTGCAGCAGGCACGAGCCTCCCATGAGTTTTTACATCAGAACGCCAAATCTCTTCAAAAAGAATTTAATTTGACTCAAACCCAAGCAAAAGAAATTGTTCAAACCTGCCCAGAGTGCCAGAAAGTTGCCCCCCTCCAACCCTTGGGGGTCAACCCCAGGGGGCTGGAGCCGCTTCAGCTCTGGCAAACAGACGTCACCCATATCCCCCAATTTGGTAAACTAAAATACGTCCACGTCTCAATTGATACCTTTTCTAAATTATTGGTGGCGTCTGCACATTCGGGAGAAAAAAGTAGGGATGTCAAAAGACATCTCCTGACAGCTTTTGCTTTCATGGGAGTCCCCCAACAGATAAAGACAGACAATGGTCCGGCGTACGTGTCTGCTGGCACACAGACCTTTTTCCAACAATGGGGCGTCAAACACGTCACGGGGATCCCTCATAATCCTACGGGGCAAGCGATTGTGGAACATGCTCATCAAACGCTGAAAAACATGCTCAAAAAACAGGAGACAACAACCAAATCTCTAACTCCTCATGAAAAATTGGCAAAAGCTCAGTATGTCCTTAATTTCATGAATCGCCAGAAGGAAATCTGACCCCCGTAATAAGACATTTTTCTAAAGGACACGCAACTCTAGAACAGAAACCTGAAGTTATATTAAAAGACCTTGAGACTGGTAAATGGGAAGGTCCCTTCCCTCTAATAACCTGGGGAAAGGGCTTTGCTTGTATTTCTACAGGCACCAGAGCCAAATGGATACCATCTCGAAGAGTAAAAATATACCAAGACTGTTCACCTTCTTCATCGTTGCCGCTGTGATAACGCCAATAAGTCCACGTGCCATTCCACCTCCTCCTTCGAATTCCCTGCATAAATCGACGTTCAAGGGCAATTTCTGGGTTGAAATGAGTGAAATCATGAATACAGATAAGTTCTGCCTTATCGGCAATAATATCGATGACCCCTTAAGATCCCATGTTGTTGCCCTGCCGGATGAGTATAAAGTCTACGAATTGTATAATGATTTTAATTTCTTTACACCGACTGAATCGGAGCCTCAAGAGATAAAAATCCTGGGCTCCCTCAAATCCCAATACTGCTTCTCATTCCAAAACACGTCAACCAAAATCAATAATATACTTACCCCTGATGCACCTACTTACCGCAATTCCTCTGTATGGTGCTCTTACCCCCATTACCGAGAACCCCTAAAGTCACACACCTTCATGACTCCAAAGAGCCTCCCACAGGAGTGGTTTCTAGTTTGTGGAGATAGAGCTTGGGCAGGAATTCCATCACTCCCTTTGGGAGGCCCATGCACTATCGGCCGATTGATTATTCTTGATCCAGCCACTCCTACCCTACCTAAAAGGATTAACGATGACCCCGACCCGCGAAACTTAAAATCGATCATTGTATCTCTCCCTACTATGAATTCTGTGTTAAACTTTAGTTTATTGAATCAATTTGATAACCTAACCTTCAAAGACAAACCTGATTGGTTTTTGGCCAAATACCTCAACCCCGTCAGCGTAGCGTTAAAGAAAATAGCCGCCAATCCTCACATGTCCCCCAATTATCGTGCGGCTGTTGACTATTTTATGCTTGCGCGCGCTATTGGCTGCATTGAAAAATCTGGCTTGTGTTGCTTGTGTTTAAACGACCTTCAAAAGGAAACACAATTTGCCTTCTATAACATCGCAGAACTCAAAAACCTTTTCTCAGCCACAAGAGTCCCTTCAAATTTTTACTCTAAAGATATTTTTGAAAGTATACAGATACCTTTTATGCCCAATTGGCTTAAACAAATGGTTCTCATTTGTTTGTCTTCAGCACTTACCTATTCTTTGACATTTGTAAAAAACCTAATCATTAAACGAGTATTTTCCAGCCAACTACAAAACAAAAAAAGGAGGAGATGTTGGAGATGGGACTTATATGAACATGGACGAATGGCGAAGGAGAAGGGACGAAGAGACAAACTTCGATGTGTGGAAGGTCCAGAAGGACAATAGCTAACCCGGACTGTGATTTTATATATAACGGACTTTGACCACAGTTACCCCAGTTTTTATTAAAGGTTGAAAATAAAGGTTTTACCCCCTTGTTCCTGTGGTGCTGGCTGCACTGATAGGCGTAGCCTGTCAGTGTAAGCACAGCTACCATTGGCTGGGGAGCTACCCAATCCTGTCAGTCCCCTGTTCTCTCCTCCCCAGTTACCACCCACTGATTATCCTACCCTATCCAGTGTGGCAGATTTGCATGCTCCGCCTTAACTCCACCCTGTTTCTGGATGGTTCTCTCTCCGAGGGCTTAAAAGGCCCTCCATCTTGTTAATGAAGTGGATTGGCACCAGCTCTCCAGGTGTTTGCTTCGTTCCTGTGTCTTCTGGGTCACAAGGCGGGCAAACCAAACCTGAGGCTTTTGCAACTGCCTCCCACCACAGCTCAGCAGGCAGGCAAGAACCCCCATCGCAGGTCTGATCCCTTCCCGGTGATTCAAGACCGCAACACTTGTGATGGTTTGTAATTATAGTAAATGGTATCCTTCTGATTTCACAATACTCTCAAATTCCTCTAATGTACATACTGCAGAGCTGTCTGAAGGACAGAAGGAAAAAAAAATAAAAGTGCTCTGATGGGCCCAGAACCCCACAAATTGCCAGGTCTAAGGAAAAAGTAGAGGAGAACCACCTGTGAAATTCGTACTGTACCAGGCACTAATGAGCACAGTTACCTACATAAATCTCCATCCTAAGTCTGCAGCCCACTTATAGCTGCAGAGATAAACTGAGGTTGACCAAGACAAATGCCAAAGCTGCCAGGCCCTGAGCACATGAGGAACTGAAGGTCAGGCTACCTACAAGGTAAACTGAGGCATCAGTGACCAGATCCCACAGACAAGGTATATGTAACCACAATTCACGTCAGCAGCATGGCTTAGTGTCATGAGCCAGGAGCAGCCTTGCCAAAGAATTCTCACAGAAGTGGAATAAAAGTGTTCCCCAGCTGAAGCAGGTCACTGTGTCAGGGTTTGGCAGTCTGCTGCATCTGAGGCAGCATCCCATTTGAACTAAATGCACACAAGCAGTACATTAGTGGAGGTCATTTGCATTCATTCGGTATTAAAGCAGTGCTCAGAAACCTTAGAAATAAAAAGTATGCTTATGTGCCAGATAAAGTCCGTCTTGTAAAATTAAAGAAATATGTCAATACTGTCTTCATGTCAACTTTGGGTAAGTGTTTGTCTCACCAGAGCTAATTGTGAATGAAGAAATTGGCATTTATTGTTGAGGTTGTTACATAGGGTGTCATAAACTAATGTTTTTATAGCAAATGTTGAACTGTATTTGCATTATTTCCATCCCATCATATTTGCTTTACAAGCTGTCTGCAATAGCCATTCTTGGAAGGTCTCCAACAAAGCATTCTCTTTGGGGCTACTAACTGCAAATAAGATTAAAGCTTAATATGTCTGGTAATCAGTTTTCTTTTAAGGAGTGCAGTTTGATTTCTTATGGTCAGTTGGGATCCCACATATCCTCTTCTCCTCTGTTTTTCAACTTGCTGCTCTCAATAACCCAAAAAGGCAATTTGCCAACAGATGTCCTTTCACCACTTTTCCTGAATTGGAGTGTCATCTGAGAGGCAGTCATACACGCCTTCTACTCCAGAGTCCCAGACTTCTGTCTATTAAATGCAACCTCCTTTTCTTTTTTTCCCCTGAGACTGGGCAAGAGCAAAGTGCTATATGCCCTCCATTTGTTCCCATAACAAGCAGTGAATAAAGATAGGTAAAACTTCTTTGCTCAAAACCAAACAACAGAAACAGGTAATCTCTGTACTCCTCACCAAAATAACTGATTTACTCCAAGAGAACTGTGGATGAACTGAGTGGATTTTTCTTGATAATAATAAAAACAACCTTTGGAGCCAACAGCAAAAAGAAAGAGAGAGAACCACAAGAACTTGTCTGTCTTTCATGAACCCAATCCCACTTGCCTGCTGATCTGATCTTGCCTGACTTGTACAGGTGGGAGGAGAGAACAGCTGGGATCTGTGCTGATACCCAGAGGGAGGGTAAGGACACTGTCTCACCTCCCACGGTGAGGAGTGCAAGGGTCCCAGCATTCTCACTTCCCATGAATGTTCCCTAAGCCCATGAAGGCACAGCCCTTGTCTGCTTTGCTTCTTTGCTGGAAAGGACTGGAGGGAGAACAGGTCTCCTTCACACCACTTCTTCCCTTGGATTGGAACTGGAACTAGGATGCTGTCCTGTATCTGAGGAGAAAATTAAGGACAGAAAAACAGTGAGGCTGGACCAGCAAAACTGGACTGGGTAAGCCTAGCCTTACAGATATCATGTTGGTTTGACAGCCTAATAATTATTAAATCATTTGGTACCATATGCAAGCTGAGTAACAGCCTCACAGTGCTACTGACATCTATGCTGTATTACTGGACCACAGAATTGTCAGGAGTTTCAGGAGACCATGAATCATTAAGTAAAGCATTTGGTAAAAGAGCATACTGTTGGTTACTCCTTCAATTTAATTTTTTTTCAATATTCTTAAAATTCATCTTGAGTGATACTATACTTTTCCTATTGGTTCTACTGGAGGAACCCAGCAGAGGATAACAGCATGTTAATTCCACACTGGGGGATAGTTTCTCAAATTTCAGTCCTTAAAGTTTTAGTTTTGCTAACCTTCCTATTGAACAGGTGACCCAGAGATGTTGTGGCATCTCCCTCACTGGAGATATTCAAGAACCCCCGGACACAATCCCATGTAGTGTGCTCTGGGATGACCCTGCTTGAGCAGGGAGGTTGGACCAGATGCCCCACTGTGGTCCCTTCCAACCTTACTCATTCTGTGCTTCTGTGATTCTGTGAAACCAAGAATTTAAACATCATCAGGGCATGTCAGTATATTCGTCAGTGTGGTTGTCAGAGGTCCAAGAGGATTTAAACCAAGTTTGCCAAAGTATGAAGTTCCTTCTAGATATAAACATTTCAAAGAATGTAAACACCAGTTTTCAAAACATTGTTAAAAGGTTTTGGCAGGTATGAAAGTGCTTCCATTTCCATCTACATTAAACCTGGAACATATTCATCACTCTTACACAACCTGTTGCTATTCCATATGTCACAATTTGTTTTGATACTTACTTCTAAGTTCTGTAACAGGAAAAAAGGTGAGTCCTGTGTTTTTAGGACGTTTTTGTCACAACAATGACATGTTTCGATATACTTACTTCACCACTACAAAGTATGTTTAAAAAGAAAAAGAAAAATAACTATTACATTTCATTCAAAAATACACATGACCAAAAGGACTGGAGATTTATCACAGACAGCTCTAGCCTTTACTAAGTGTTCCTATTCGGGAAGAAATATGAATGCACTTTCTCACAAGAAAAAAAAAAGCCACCTGAGGGCAACATAAAGGTATAGTAAACTTCTAGAAGATGAAGTCTCTATTTTATTTTTACTGGAATAACTTTATGTTATGGATAAACAAAGACAAGATATAATTTTATGCAGCCATTTGAAAGTTCATAAGCCTGGTTACAGCAATTTTTCATGAGCAGTCTTAAAAAACAACAGTAAAACTAACAACTAATATCTTTGCCTGATATACTGTCATGCCTACACGATAGTAAGATCTGTCTAACACCACTCATTCTCCCTGCAGATGGGATCCCACTGTTCCTATTTCAGCAGGATGTTTTTGTCACTGACTTAAAAATAATAAGCGATTAAAGCGAGAGCAGATACTAAATATTTTCACATAAAAGCCTGTTACAGATTTCTCACCCAACTGCTTCCATCTATTCTTCACTATTTACCATTGCTTTTCACACAGCAGGTCAGCAATATAATTTTTTGCCAAATGTGTAACAAGGCAATTATATAGGGTATGCTGGAAGCCACTTGGAAAACAATTGCTTGAAGGAGGAGGTACCTTCTGAAAAGGGACTGTAAAAGTGGCACTCGAGGCTTCAACTTTGTACCTTGATGGCTTCTTTAATAAATAGCTCTGTTTATCACATACAGGAGAGAAAAGGAGAGGAAACAGGCTTCCCACAGACAGGTCTGCAAAGCAAAGGTACTGTCTGCTTCACACATCATGCATTAAGCACAATAAAAAGTCTGACTTCATCAGTGTAGGAATATGCTCCATCATTAAATTATACCTTCTGTGACAACTGAATAGTCCATTTGCCTTCAGCAGGTTTCTAGTGGAGGCAATGATTGAAACTTAAAAAACAGTTGTGTTAGGAAAATGCTGTTTCTTGTATGTATGGCTTGTGAAGTACAAGCAGTAGAAGAAAGTAGGAACATTTCTTTTTATTTTCTTTCTTTCTTTTTTTTTTTTATTTTGTTACAAGCATCAGAAGAAATTACTGGCAGGCAAAGGAAGTAGACTGACGTGAATCAAAATACACTATTTACCACTCACTTGTCAGGTAGAACAAGCCCTTAAGATGTATTTGGTAGGTTTTCCCATTAGTCTGGTGTTCCTAAGGTGTGCATTGAGTAGCATTACAAAGCACTCCACCCCTAACCTAGATTCCAGTTTGCTTGCCCAGTTAGGTTTTTAAAATGATCAACACCCACTGCAATTCAATTACTTACCTAAATGACATTGCTACACCTGCACCAATGGATGGTTTGATTCAGAGCAAAGGTCTGTCTAACTTCATATCCTCTCTCCGACATCTCTCAACATGAGTACCCAGAAAAAGATTACACAGGCCACTAAAAAACACATGGTGTCACCTCCCCAGCTTCCAGATGAACCTTGGTTTCATTTCTGTTTTCGATACCAAGGCAATTTGCAGTTCAATTGTTTTCTTCAACTTGCAGGAGTCTGCAGAGACAATAAGGCTGAAGATGATCCTTAGCTAGGTCCCTCCTTAAATACACACCTAATTGAAAATTACTGACAATATGTAATTGCTGCAAGTGAGCTTTGTAGATGTGCAATCTGCTGGCAAAAGGAAATGGGGAAAAATCACCTCTATGTCTTAATTCAGTTTCTCTATTATGGTCTGTCCCAGATCACAGAAATTCACATACCTTCCCTAGGAGTTTGATTTCTTGAAACAGTGGAGAATGCATGCAGGGCTCAAATAGTTTATCCGAAGTATAAAGACACTTTTCTGTAAAATCAAGGAATAATCTATCTCTCAGGCTTCTTTTTTTTAATAATTTTCAAGAATTAGAAAGGTGTCTAAATTTTTACAACTCCATGCTTATTCTTAAGTCCTTCTACTTCACAATCTCAAAGTATATACTAGTATAAGATATTTGACTCAGGATACACATTTAAGTGATAAGGGCATTCCTTCTGTCTTGCTGTGTAGCAATAATCTTTGATCTTAATACATTCACTGCCTTCCTTCCAGGCTTGCACTTGTTTTAGACAAGGTGAATGAAAATCCCTCCCCCTGGAGCTGTTTTAATGCTTACTGCCCACTTCCTAAATCCTGTACAGGAACAGAGTGGACTGTGGCTGAGCACAGGCCCAGGATGGAGGGATTAGAGAAAAAAAAATCCAGCACCCTAAGGCAGTACTTGGCAGCTGCTGTTTTAGCCCTAGAGCTACAGCAGCTGCCACAGCCAAAGCAGTACTGCTTGGCACAGACAAAATAAGGAAGGTCTGCCTGATCTACTTCTGCTTTCCACCTTGTGGCTTGCCTGCATTCTTTAACTCTTCCTTTACATGATGCAAGTAGTTGGAGAATAATCTTGTGGATTCAAGGGAAACACTGTTTTCCTCCCTATTACACAATACAACCACAGAAACGTCCCCTCTATTTCCCCCAGCCCCAGCCAAATATTACGTTAAATTAAAACCAAGCCACATTGTTTTCAGAAATTATATATTAAACAATTATATAGTATCATATAATTATATATAATTTTTATATATATTAATTATCCTAGCACAGATGGACAGTACAGAAATATTATTTCCTCAAATGTAACAAACATGAAGACCATGCAAGCAATACACTTGAGAAATGAGAAAAAGATTGAGCATATAGTTTAGAACCAGCAGCGCAGCATTAATTTATTTAAGTATTTTTGAATCTATTTTCATACCTTTCTTTTCTTGCAGTCTTTTTCAGAAACAGGTTTAACTCTCCAGAGTGCCATTTCTGAGATGGTTTCCCATAATGCAAAAGCGAAAAGACTACAAGCTTCCCAGTATAATAAGTGAGCAGCAGATGTGTGTGAGTACAGTTCAGTAAGTAGGTATTTCCAGAGAGCTTACATAAAGTGCTTAATACAATGCCCAAATACCACAAGTCCCAGTGGGATCTTGAAGCTTGCTATGGAAAAGAGACATGGAACAAAGTCAAAGACAATGCAAGAATATGATGTTTCCTTTTCAAACTGTTTCAAAGTATGACAGCCTTCATGTGAACTTGTCAGTGTGATGAAGTCAGGAGAAAAATGTAGCATAGGTTGTGGCCATGGAAGGTAAAATAGTACTTGCTCAGGGTTATTAACTGCATTCCAGTTGTCCTGTACTAATTCTGGGGCTAACCATCAGTCAGGAGTCGGGAATAAGCACAATATTATCATTTCTAAAATATTGTTTTAAAGTTGTACCTTTGCATCTAAATGAAGTCTTGCTTTTTGCTACTCCATCTGAATGTACATAAGATCTGAGTTTTATTAAACATTGAGAGCATTGGCACTGGTTAGTGCAACTCTTAGGTGAATGATCACGTACAACCGTCACATTTTTAACGTGGGATTTTCAAAGCTTTTGCGGTTGCAACTGTCTCACTCTCGTTCTTTTCAGACAGACAGCTACACTTGCACCAAGGCCAGGGGACACCACACTGAATCCTAACTAAACTACATGCAACCCTGTAATGCAGGGTGCAACCCTGTGACCTACCTCTCTGCTTTTTGGGAGGCAAACTGGGTTTTTGCCTCAGGCTGCAAAGCAAGTCAACGATATAGTGCCAAAAGGATTCAAGGTCTCACCTCCCCTCCCATTCCTGGGCTTCATTTCATGCTTCTATTTTGTTACATGCATTTCACTTTTCATTGCAGCATATCACTGTTTAGCACAGCTTTAACAATAAAACTTGTTCTGTAGTTTGAAATATCCTTCTTTAGAGAAAGAGAAAAGCATTTTCTTGGAAAATACACTCCCATCTTGCAAAATAAGTGATAAATCTCTGTAGCTGAAAGACTATTTATGGTCTGCATAGATACTCTTTCAGGGTATGACATCACCCTTAGCACATGCATAGCCCAGAATACAGTAAATTATTCTCCCTGAAAATTCCTTTCATTACTCTCAGATTGTTAAACATCACTCAGTGGCAAATTAGTGACTGATGTCTATTGTCTGAAATTGATTTGCATGCTTATCTCTTTTTTTAACTCACTGGGGTCTGTTACCTTTTATGTCTACAACAGAACTAAGGATGTAAATATTTTAGGACTGAGGGAATAAATTATTCTAGCCTATTTGCTGTTTTCCAAACCTGAATTTATTTACTTTTTAAAAATGACATTTTGTATTGCAAACAATACTCATTCACACAGTCACATATCCTCTGGTATTACCTCAGATGCAAAATACAATTTTCTACTCAGCCTTTGATGTGGAACTTCAGCCTCCTGTGCAGCCAGCTTCTGTCCACAGCCACTCTCCCTGACTTTGCAAAGGAGTGACCTTTTGAAGTTAACACTGTTTTATTCATTCAGTATCATTACTCCAAGTAGTTGAAAAGTATCAGTATGATTTGATGCCTCTGAAAGCAGAAGGTTTAATCAGAGCCCCTCATTCAGTCGTTGGGAATATTCTTCAGAAAGACAATATAGGGATAAAATTGATTTATTGCAGGACCTCTGAGCCACTGCTGTAGAGAATAAGGAGACAGCAAAGATAGGAGTCCCATGAGGAAAATCACTGTAACCTGAAGAACACTGGAGTTCCCAAAAGCTGAATAGTGATGAAAGCAATTACCTGGAAACACAGGGCATGTTTTGATGTTTTTGCTGTTGCCTTTTCATCTTGGCTCTTGGAGTTGTTTCTCTCTTAGTTCCAGTAGCAAACCCAGCATCTGCAGTTTGCTGCTGTCTACTCAGCTAAGCAACTGACAAGTATCACCCTCTTGTTATGGTGGATCAGGCCCTTAATCTGAACAGTACTGTCTGTAATGAACCAAATAACCTCCAGGGCACTTCTCTTGTATATGGCATAGTTATTTACTTCCACATAAAGCATGCCTTTTAGGCACAAGGGCTGTGCTGCTTCTAACATCCGAACAGTGATGAACTCCTTATCACATATTCAAACAGAGCAGGAAATACCTCCCTTTCTATATTTCGTTCAGCTATGCTGTCAATCAACCACACTTTCTATTTCTATTAAACAGGCACATTTTCCTTCCCTCATGTGTCCAATAGAAGCAATCTGCTCTAGTGGAAGGTGTCTCTGCCTACGGCAAGAGGGGTGTGTGTCAAAACTAGATGATCTTTAAGGTCCCTTCCAACCCAAACCAATCTGTGACTTTATGATATTCTTTTGTTTGGGCTCTCAGAGTCAATCATCATGCTACATACCAAACAGGACCTGTTCTAATGATGCCTTTATTAGGATTGTTGTTCTGAGGTACTTCCCTGGAAATGTGATTGAATTTTCGAATGTACACAGATACGGAGGTAAAGAAAGAAAATGTACAAAACTGATTATTTTTCCATTTGAAAACAAGTTTTCCTGCTGTTCTAGACAGATGGAGAGGAAAAAAGATAGTACTTAATGATGTGGGACATACTGCACTCCCTGACAGCATGGCTGAACCAGAATGCCATTTTTTAACAAGAATACCAATGCAGTAGGTAATGTGCCTTTCAAATACAGATTTAAAGTAAAAACCAACACACAAGTCAACTCATCTCACCTAATTTTCTCATAACAATGATAGTTTGTTTTACTGCCTACGTTTGTATTTATTATGGCTCCCTCTTCCTCCATTTCCTACCCCCTTCTTTTTTTCCTCAAAGAGAAGATAAACAGATGCTAGCAGGGAACCCTCAAGATAAAAATATCTAAGAAACCATGCACAATTTCCCATAAATTCTCTCAAAACATGCTCCTAAAGGAATATCATCATGTAAGCCTCGTAACTGAGCTCTGGTCAGTGTGGGACATTGTTTTACACTGCTAGAATAGAAATGCTGTTCTAACGGTATCAAAAAGCTTGTAAAATTTATTAACTTACAAAGTTTATAAATTCTCTGCTGGCAAGGTTAAATTACCCCCTGCTCTGAAAGGAAAGATTGAAACCATCTGGGAAGAAAAAAAATGACGTGTCAGTTATCTAAAATGAGCCTGTGCTTTACGTACAGCTTACTAATAAATATATAGTCAGGCCACAGCAATTCTACTGAGCAAACCCAGCCTGCAGAAAACTTACTTTAGGCAAGTGATTTGGGAAGCATGCAGAAGAGAAGGCTCATCCAGAGCTGGTGCAATCAGGTGGAAAAATGTTGTAAACTGGATGGAGTTCAAAGGAATGGATACCTTTGGCTGTCAGCATCAGAGTTAACAAAAGCTGAGGTTTTCTATACTTACTCCCAGCTACATAGACGCCAAAGTTACCTTGACTATCAATGTTCATCAGCAGGTTATAATCTTTACTATTCAGGGTCTACAATCCTTCTCTAGAAAAAAAAATAATCCCAGTTTCTGTAAGACCCTTTTCCAATGAAGGCCAAATCAGACAACTCCTGGAGCAACATTCAAAGCTGTAGCTTTTGAAATTTCAAAGTCAACTCAGATTCTTTAGATGTAATTTTGCAATAATTTTAATTTTTGTCTTTTGCCTCAGAGTTTTTGTGCCTGTCTGTTTCAATTAACATTTTCAAGCCAAAACCCAAAAGCATTTTGCTGTAAGTAACAGTAGAAGCTAATGTAAAAGCTAATGAAGATTGTTCTTACCATTGAATAAAGCACAAAGGTAAATAAGAGCCCCACAGAATTTACCATCTAAGGGCTCATAAAATTCAGTGGGACTCCTTCCAAGATTAAATGAACACTTCTGGGGTAAGTATTTGTGAGATCAGTTTCATATTGCAGATGTAAGATACAGAATTGCCCCTTGAGACTAAGCGAATAATTATGCATGACAGGAGGCATGTACTCACTTTTACTCTACTGTATAGTGGTGGTAGGAGAGTCCTCTAAAGTGCTTTTTACATACGCTCTCTCACTCTTCTATAGATGTATACAGGCATTTTATCTTTTTTGTGTATATATATTTGTGTCTGGGTATGTGACTTCCAATCACATAGTACTGCAGTCCCTATATATTCATATAATTATATATATATATTAAAATCCAATCTATCACTGCTGTATGGCATTTAGTGTTAGTAAGAATACATAAGCTAACACAGCAAGGAGGTGGTTAGATACAAAGTATTCATACAGGTTACAACTTCATTCTCATATCAGAGATTCCACTTCCAGTTTTAGACACATATAATCTTCTTAAAGTATATGGAGTAACTCATTTTGCTACAGCAATTCTAGCTCCTGCTATGGCCAATGGAGTTTTCCTCTGCTTACAATAGGAATCAGCCAAGGCCTTGCTCCATCCAAACAGAAATCACTCAGACAAGACTATGGTGTCCCTGCTGATGCAAAGTTACATATTTTAAAGCAGAGAGTATTTCATAATCATCAACAAAGAAAAAAAAATCCCAAACAACACAAAAACCAAACCATACCCAAACAAGCCTATTTCTTATAAGGATTGTTTCAGATGTAGCAAAATTCCTTCTTTGAAACCTAATGTACAGTTTTAAACCATCAGCTAGATTTTATGGAAATGGGGAAGTGTCGGTGGATGGTGAATGCTCCTAAAATAGCAGCACAGGTCTCCTGCTCCGAGAGGCACTGTGGCCATAGGCTTGAATGATATCAGCTCCTTTAGGCCGCCTCTCAAAGCTAAGGAATGGCTCCTCCCGCACCCAGCCCGGCACAGCTCCTCAGGAAAGAACCACACTCAAGGCCAGGTGTCCATGAGAGAAGCAAAGTTTATTAGGGTGCCCAGCTTATAAAGGGATCAAGGGAGGTTTCTAGAACATGGGAGGAGAAAGGGGAGGGACAAAACATCTCACTGGTTCCAGCATAAGCAGAGGAGCGGGACAAGGAAAGGACCAAAGGGAAACAGAATTCTAAACATAACCTTATATGGGGAAATGGTGCATTGCACCAAACTGGGGCCAATCAGGATAGGGTTGGCAGGAAAATCCTACGGGTTTGTGGAAAGAACATGGATAGGGACAACTATAGGTAAAATACAATGGGTAGACCTGTTGTCATAACAAACATTAAACGGGAAATATTTATGTACGAAGAATCACAATTATAGTCCTTATAAATCTTGTATGAAACCCCAACATCCACTGGAGACCTCCGCATCCTCGTCCATCCATCGTTGACAACATTCTTGCCAATTAACACAGCCCAGGTCTATCCCAACAGGGAAGTGGATATTGACCCCTGCTTTGGGATTAGGCAGGTTAACACTCTGAAAAAGATAAGGACCTTAAATTACAAGGGATTATGATCTGCAGGAGAACCTCTACACCTTGCCATGCCTTTCAAACTAGTTTGTGGTATTCATACTGAGCTCCTACCAGTTGGGTTTTTCATTTGTTCTGACACTAATTTGGGATATATTCACACAGGGTTGTTGCTGAGCTGTATTCCTGAAATATAATAAACTTATTCTATGTTTTTAAGTAGGAGACTGAAAAATGCCTACCTACCTACCTACAACATCATCATCGTTCCATCAGTTAAAATCACATCCCATATTGCTCTTAATTAATCAAAAACCAATCCTAAATTACTAAAAAGAACTGGCTTCTTAAGGTTAGCTACTACCAACATTAAACAAACAAAAGAACCTTAATAGCTCAAGCAAAAATAAAGGCAATTTTGAAAATGAAAGAAAAAATTAATATAATTGGAGGAGATTTTTCTCCAAGAAATAAAAAGAAAATATTTTCAATTTTCAACAAGCATTAGCAGAGCACACATTAAGAAAATCACTAAAGATTTCATCATGGTAAAAGTAAGATAGCATCAATATTTTAGATTCAGTAACATCTGTTTACAGTCAAAATTTTTTTTCTGAAGTACTATAAATTGACAATTGTTTATGCACAGTAATGGGCTCAATTACTGCTGTCCCAGATTATGCAATAAACATATTCAGTAATTGAGATAATTAAGCAATACACATACACTTTAGGCTGCAGCAAAGACTTGCCAGCACTAATTCTGCCAAATCAGAAGACATGCACACATTGCAATGGCATTTATTCACACTTCATCTTTCAGTACTTTGTCCTCCTCTGTTTGCTTCTGTAATGCTAATGTATTATTGCTTTGAAAATAATTAAAATTACAGTCTGATCACATGCAGTTCGAAGAAATTAATGCATGACCTTCAACCCTACACAAAAACACACAGATGACAGATAACAAGGTTATGCAGCATTAGAGAAACCACTACATGCAAACTTACATACTTTATAAAAGTCAATACACTAACCAAGATTTTCAAAGACACCTTTTGATTGCACAGTCCTACATTACAGAAATGGATTTTTTTAAACATCTCCCTCAAAGTGTCCATTTAACCACTATCATTTGTCTCCAACCTTTTAATCTGTCAGGAATATTCTTTATTTCCATTAATTCTTCTTCTTTTTCTTTTTTTTTTTGTAGACCCAACACTTATGTTGCTGATGGTTGCCTTTGAAGGCCTACACCTCCTTAACTTTCCTAAATCTATGGCACAACAAAAATGCTTCACATCATCAAACTTGCATTATCTAACATCTCTCAGAACTTGCTAATTGGGAGAGACTGAATGTCACTGCAGATTAATGCACCTCCTTTCAGTTTGAGCACCTGAGTTGAATCTAATCTGCACAAAAGTGACTAAAAATCAATCTAATCTGACAGTGGTGAAATTATTAGGTATAATTATATGCACTCTCAGATCCTTAGCTCGAGAAGACAAATTCCTTGGAACACTTCAAGAGAGGAATTTGAATATTTGTAGGCGGTTGTCTTTAAATCAAAAATGTGCAGAAAACCTTTGCTTTCAATCATAAAAGATGAAAGTTGATCAAGACAATATCTTTCGTTCATATTAGCCCTCAATATTTGCTACAGGAAACAACACATTCCCATGCCAGAAGTGTGTTGGAGGAAGGAAGGAACTGGGGGAAGGGAAAAACCTTGAAAACTACTCAGATGCATCATTTTTAATTACCTAAAAATGTGCATTAAATTTTTAATGATGGGCTCTTTTCCAATAAAGGAGCAGAGATCTTTGCTTCCTCACACAATGACACAATTAGCAAAAGTTCTTGTTTGCAAAGTGCTACATATATCCACCTAGTACAAGCAAGTAAACTCACCCTTTTTACCAAACTCAGAGCAATGGACATGACCAGGACAACATAACCCTGACTTGAACTTACTTTTTTCTTTTTCCTCATTCACACAGTTTGCTGAGTGATATTCAACTACAAATTAGGAAACACAAAAGACAATACACAACAACATTAAACAGTGCTGAAAACACAACTTAGTTTGCCTCAATGGGCATGATTAGTATTTAAAAGATTCAAATGTTTTTGCAAATTTTTTATTGTATAACATGAAATACTCAACAGCACTCAGTTAACAATGTTCTTCATCAAAATCTTTGTTCAAGCAGTAAAATGCATCCATTTATTATTATATTATTTATTATTACCAATTCCAGTATCCAAAACATGAAGATGCAAATGATGAAATCTGAGCATTAAAAGCACAACAAGTTCATGTGTCAGAACTAGGAATGTGATAGTGTGATTAAACTAACAAATTTGTATCTGGTAAAGGGAATAGTTTCTCATGTAAAAGATAATCACATTGTTTGCTGCTACTGTCTTATTTTTATGCCCAAACCCACATTGGCAATGGAAATCCAGTTGATATAGTCTGTCTGGATTTCCAGAAGGCTTAAGGAACCAAAGCACCTAGGAAGAAATAACGAAGGCTCTTGCACAGAGAACTTGTCAAAAAATAGAATATATCTCCTACAGGAGTTAGGGAAGTAAACAGTCCTCAGAGAAATCTATCCTGGGACTTGTGCTGCTCACTGTATTTATAAACAAGCTAGAAAACCAGGTGTAGCAACGTGGCAAAAGTTGCTGACGCTACTTTATTATTTAGGGTAGTGAAGGTGAGGGCTCATAATGAAGAGTCACCTTATGTGACTTAGAAATTAAGTAATAAACCAGAACAGGAAATTTGTTATTGACAAATCTTAAAAGATACACAGGAGAATAAAACTGTCCAAATTTCATATATACAATGAGTTGACCAGCATTACTCAGGAAGAGGGGCCTTGGGGTTAGAACAGCCAAATAATGGAAACATAATCTTAGTGCTCAACAGCAGTACAAAAAAAGTACTTAAAAAAAAATCACTTACTTGAAAAGGTATTGAGAATAAAACAGAGAACATTGCTTTGCTACCTATAGAGAGCCTGCATCTTAACTCCTACTTGCAGTTTATTCCCTCCATCTGAAAGAATGTAGAGTTGAAAATGTTCCAAAGAGGGCAAAAAGGAGAATCTAAGCATCAGCATCATCTGCCATATAATAAATAGCTAGGTAAGCTAGAACTCTTGAGTCTAGACACAGAAATGTTTAAGAATGAATAAGGTAAAGGTCTATAAAGTCTTTAGCTGCAATGGAGAGAATGGGTCTTTAATGTCTGTCTAAAAAGTTGGTCTAAAAAAACAGGAGCCCAGAATGACCAAATTAAGCTAAAAGGGAATCAGGTTCAAAACCAAGCAAAAGGTCTTCACACACGTGATTGAGCTGTGAGAGCTTCTGGTTGTAGAATACCAGGACACCAACAGCTCAGAGTTGTTCAAGGGGCACCAGATAAATTCATGGAACTGGAATCTAACAAAAGCTACTAAATACACAGAAACTACCTACAGAGAAAATATCATCCATCCTGTGTAGTCACCCCATTTGTACAGTCTTTCCTGCACATCTGCTTTCTGCTTCCAGTGAGGATGGTGTCCTGGGTTAAACAGTCTGACCTCAGCCAGCCAGCCTCTCATGCTCACTCTCAGTGTGAAAGCACATGCCTTTAAGGAATAATGATGGAATTGACAAAATCACAGAAAACAGAACTGGAAAAATTCTTGAGAGGTCACCTAATCTACCCCCCTGTCTCTTGGTAGAATCAGTTATTCATGATCTTTTGTGGCAGATGTCTAACCTGTTTTTCAAAACCTTCAGAAGTAAGCTATTCTAGGGTGAATAGCCTTCTCTGAAAAAAGTTCTTTGTAATATAACCTGAATCTTCCTTGCTGCAAAGTTAATCCCTTTATTTCTTCATTGTGACAAACAGAAAGAGATGGTTCCTCCTGATTTGCAGTGGCCTTTCATATCCTTCAACTTATCCACCAAAACCTAGAAAGAAAATCAAACCCTCTCAAATTGTAGTCACCTAATCATTGAAAGAAAAAACAAACATCATTCCTTGCAAACACCAAAATTCCCCTATGCACTATCCCTTTGAGTGGATCACAGAAAGTAACAAAACAGATTTTTCTAGTAGGGTCATTACTGTATGTGTATGGCCAGGCTTCCCGAATGAAGATTTGGGAAGGGTTCTCCCCACATGGGTGTGCCCTTCCAGCCTGCACAGTGCATTTTTTAGGTGAGGCACAGCGTGCGCAGAAATGGCCCCACCCTTTAACTCCTAAGGTTCATCTGCCATGGCCAAGCGAGCTTGGACAGTGACAGCGAAGTCCTCAGGACTAGAAGCTACAGCACCCAGTATTCCCAGGAGGTCTCCCATCCAAGTACTGACCGGGGATGACCCTGCTTAACTTCTAAGATCTGACGGGATCAGATGTCAGGGAGGCATTTGAGTTCCTCGGGTCATTACTAGTACCAAAAAAACCTCCAAAAACAAACCAAACAAACAAAACCTAAAACCAAAGCAACTAACCAAAACATGTGTGAAGTATGGTCAGTATATAAAGAATGGCCTATGGTGCATAGTAAATTGAGTTCATCTACAACAGGCACAGAGAATGGGTCTTCCTTTTCTGCAGAAATCTCCTCCTCTTCTCCTCATCTTTATGCCATATAGGTAACCCAAATTCTCAATCACTCTTCACAGACTATGCTCCCTGGACTTCAGAGCATCCTCTTCTCTTCAAGAAAGAGAGAAAAGATTTGGAGAGAGTCCAGAAGTGCAATTCCCAAAGCTAGACACAGCATTCAAATTGAGCCTAACCAAAGCTTTGACAAGCGAAAGGATTACAGCATGTGCCTTGCAGGCTTCCTGCCTGTGTGACGTGTGTGCTTCCAGGCACTGCAATACCGCTGATTCATTGCCAGCTCATAAATCACCCAGGCTCTGCCATGCCTTCTACTGCAACTGTTATCCATTCATTTTTACCCCAGCCCATGATTTATGTAGTTCCAATAATTTTCTTTTTTTTTTCTTTCGTATGGAACACTTTTTACTCAAGAAGAGATGATCTTTTTTTAGGAATGTCTCAAAAAATTGCACTGATGCTAAGCAGTATCAATTTGCTTCTCTTGGTCAGTTCACATGGACCCTAAGGACTTCCCAGCATCAAGAGATGAGACTTTTAAAAATCACTGTCTGTAGAAATAAAGTGTGAATTTGTGCTTGTCTGTGCTGATATACACACATACATACATATATATGTACACACATACATACATACATATATATATATGTATATAAAAGACAAAAGAAACCCCAACCCCCAAAAGTAATACTCCAACTAGGCTCCTTTTGAGTATCTACAAATTTAGTCAGGGCTTTCTTGTCTATCTGATCATCTGGTTTGCACAGTAGCAACTCAGCAGAGATCTTGGCTAAGACCCTGGGTGCAGTCTGACTAGTTCAGCACACACCAGAGTGGTTTATCTAGCACTTGAACTTCTAGTTTGCTTTTGGAACATAAAACAAGTCAGACTGATAAATAACCGCTGAAGACAAGATGCCATCGAGCAGATGTCACATGTTGGCTGAACTTTGCATCTTTGTCTTTTGGGTTTTTTCTTGCATTGACAATATAATAGTGAGTAAAGCAGATGACATTCAGGGACGGCCCTTTAACACTTAGAGATACTGTTGTCATTATTAACTTCCTGAAATTTATATCCTTATTGTAATAAAAATACCACAGCCTTAATCTACAGGCAAATGCAAAATTAGTATAGAACTAACAGTGCTACAGCACCAGAAAACTTGTTCTAACAAGCAGAGATGCATGAGCTAATCTCTGTGAGCAGTCTATTCAGTGACTTCAAGCCCTGTTTTGTTAATGAATTCAATGGGACATTTTTATTTCTCTGAATTTATTCTTTAGAATTATTAATAAATTAATTCTATTACCGTGCTCAATCTCCATATTGCTTGCACACTATTTGCCATCCCATCAAGATTTTATGTTCATAACCAGGTTACTTACTCAGCTAATCCACTTTTTTTTCCTTTCAGTCTACAAACCCACAGCATTTTCAAGGTGGTTACTGCATTAAAGATTATGCAAATGAGTATCATGACATTTTTATCTTTCTCAGCTGAGCATTTCATAAATCAAGAACTTGTTCACATGAATAACTGCAGAAAACATTCATCAGACTTTGAATGCTAACTAAATAGGGACATTCTTAACCCATTTTCACTTCCAAAAAGATTAAATTTAATATGATAAATTAATTCATAAATCTTTTGAGACAGTATGTAAATAAGCTAAATATTGTGTAATAATGATTTATCCAGGATATAGAGAATGCAGGATTCCATTAACTTGCACAATGGCCAGTTTCTCCCTTTCACAGTGTATGTAAAGAGAATATGGTTTAAAATCAAACACTCCATGTATTTTTTTTCCCCAGCATAGAACTCTATTTACCGTAGTAAAATCTGTATTTAACAAAACTTTCTGGGTTAGATTTCCCTTGCCTACACAGCATTTTGGTAAAACTTGCCAGGCACAGCATGAATATAATTTTTGGTCAGTAGTCCAAACTTCAAGTAACAACACTGATAAATGGCAGGTGTGCTATCAGCATAACTTTATTTGAGTTAGTAGCAAAACTTCAAGTAAGGTACAACTAAACTGCAAACAGAACAGCACTCTGACTCTTACTGCTCATTTCTGAGGTGTCAAATTCGTCACAATTTAAAATTAACTTCAAGAAGGAGAGGCTACTAGGAAAGTGACACAAGAGGCATTTCTAAAGACCCTGCTTCTCTTTCTGTGTCACTAAGAATATAAAAACAACTTGAGGAAGATTGCATTGAATGCTAGATACTTGATGTGTGCAGCAGAAAGGCCTTTAATATTACAAAAGTAGTCTCCTTAATCCACAGTTCAAATACCTATTTTAAAGGCATTTGGCATGATATTTAAACAAAGCTAGTGCAATGCCTGCAGCTGCAAATTGCAGGGAACAAATGCAAATCACAAGAGTTCACACTGCAGGCTCTGAAAAGTCATCAAAGCCTCCAAGTACTTTTAAAGAATAATACACAAAATGCCACCAAGACCTCACAAGCTACCCTGCAGGAATCCATTACTTTTTACCTGACAGAGCAGTGAAGTAACAACTTCAATCCTTTCTTTTTCCACAGCCTCTATAAAAATGCGAAAGACACCCAGTAAACACATATAAGACCAAAAAGGAAACACAAAACATTTGCCTTTGTTTTCAATAAGACTTGACTCTTCTTAAACAGTTAAAAGCTTACAAATTACAGCACAAATTGCACCTGTGCAATACCGCTAAAGACGGCTAAAGTAACAGAGAACTTGTCCGAAACTGTTGGATACTGTTGCCAGGAAAGTGTAATAGTACAAATCACTATGTAACCATCACTACCAGTTATTTCTCAACTGCCTCAACTTCCTATCTTTATTTCAGCCTACCAGGGAGTAAAAAGTTATCCCCACTTTTTAGATATGACCAAAAGACCTCATTTTAATTCAGTGACATACAAAGGGATTCTACATATTCCCTCATATGATTTTAGCTACCTGATAATCTTATGAACTGCATGTGACCAATGAGTGAAGCCACAGAAAATTTGATTTTTAACCCATCCATTTTTCTGGTGGTTCAGAAGCATGAATAGTAGAAATATTGAAACCTAAACAGTCAGATGGGATGCAAATCAGGTGCTGAGAGAGATTTAAGTTCAAAGCTTGGAATAAAGTCTGGGTTTCAGAGAACAGCCTTTTCCTCCTGATGGAGCAGAAAAGCACCTATGCACTTGGTCCAAAAGCATCCAAGACGTTCCAGGCAGCCTGACTGTGTCAGTCAGAAGGCATCCCACCATAACCAGCCACTCCACTGAGCCAGCTCACCAGTAAGAAGAGAACTGGCAGAGCTCCCTATGGAAGCTGTGCCTCAGACTGGGAGCAGCTCTCACCAGCAGTGCGCTACCCCAGCCGTTTCTGCCTATGGATCTTCTCCACCAGCTGCCCTTGCATCTCCAGGTACACACTATTGACACTCCGACTGGTATGCCATCCCACTCTGTTTCAGGTTGGTCCTTGCTGGCCCAGTGGCTGATATCACTCTTCGCAGGCCACAGCAGAGCCCTCCTGTGACTGCCATAGTCTGTGCAGGGGGCTCACATGGCTGCTGGGGGCCTTGCTGTCTCCACTCTGCTTATCCCAGCTCATACTAAAGAGCCTTCTGCTGGTTTTCCAAACATTTTTTTTTCTCCCATCACTTTTTTTTCTGCATTAAAAAGAAAAAAAATCCTAATTATCCCAATCATGAGGCACCCACTACCCTTCATATGCCTCAATAAGCTTCACACTGGAGTAACTCTCTCTGTATGATGAGAAAAAGGTCGGTTCCATGGTGTAAAAGGAGAGCACTCCAGACTCTGAATCCCATGGTCCTGAGTTCGAGTCTCAGTGGGGACTGTCCCGGCAGTTCAATGCCTCCCTGCCATCCCATCCCATCAGATCTCGGATGCTCAGCAGGGTCAGCCCCCGTTAGTACCGGGTGCTGTGACAGTCCCGAGGGCTTTACTGTCACTGTCCAAGCTCGCTCGGCCGTGGCAAATGGACCTTAGGACTTAAACGGTGGGGCCAGTTCTGCGCATGCTGTGCCTCACCTAAAAAATCCACTGCACAGGCTGGAAGGGCTCACCCACGTGGGGAGAGCCCTTCCCAAATCTTCGTTAGCGAAGTCTGGCCATACATACATGATGAGAAGACTATTGTGGTCTTTCCATCCAGCAAAAGTGTGAAAAAAACCAAAGCAGCAAACAAAAAACCCAAACCTCCACCTCACAAACCTGTGACAGGAGCTTGAGATCTTCTTCCCTAATTCGTGAGATTCCTGCAGTTTTCCCCAAATATTACTGAAAAATGTATCAGAAGCCTTTCAAGCTCTCTGAGACTATTACAAACAGGCAGGTGGGTGATTGCTCATGTCAAAGAGAATGCAGGGTTGTTGCTGAGCTGTATTTAATTTTCTTATTGGCAAGGTAATATATAAAAAAAGAGACCTTGCAGTAGTGGTATGGGAAAAGGTGTTAAACGCAAGCCACGTTCAAAAGGAACAGCAGAAAGAGCCATGTCACATCCAGCCATACTAGCAGTTGCAATTTGTACTTCTTCAGGTAAGCTCTCATCCATATCATAAAGCAACTGCCTATGTAAGTGTGTAACAGGAAACCAGCAAGATACACATGGCAAGTTTTCAGCAGAAAACCATCTCTTAATTTTCAGCAGGGCTGGTTGTGGACAGCCAGTCAAGGAGCTGGGAGAAGGCACCATGCAATTTCCACAGCCTTTCTCTCACCCTTAATCCTATTACTCATCCCCTGCAGATTCTCACCATTTACATTGCCACTGTTGCTATTTTTCAAAGAGTTGGGATCTTCCACAATTGTAAATGAGGTGGGTTGAGAACCAGCTGAACAGCAGATCCCAGAGGGTCATAATCAGTATCAGAGGGTCTAGTTGGAGGCCCATCTCTACTGGTGCCCTCCAAGGTTCAATACGGGGCCCACTGCTGTTTCAATGGCTTGGATGCCTCCTCAGCAATTTCACTGATAACACAAAGCTGTGAGGAGTAGCCAATACCCCAGAATGCTGTGCTGCCCTTCAGAAGGACCCCAACAGACAGGCAGAGAGGAACATTCTGAAATTCAACAAAGGCAAATGCAGGGTCCTGCCCCGAAGAGGAATAACCTCAGGCACCAGCACAGACTGGGGGCCAACCTGCTGGAAAGCAGCTCTGCAGAGAAGGACCTGGAGGTCCTGGTAGACAAGCTGTCCATGAACCAGCAGTGAGGCCTTGTGACCAAGAAGGCCGATGGTGTCCTGGGGTGCACTAGGAAGAGCATTGCCAGCAGGTCAAGGGAGGTGATCCTGCCCCTCTACTCAGCCTTACAGAATCGACATCAGAGTGCAGTGTCCAGTTCTGAGCTCCTTAGGACACAAGAGACATGGAGATCCTGGAACAGGTCCAGCAGAGGTCTATGAAGATGATGAAGGGACTGGAGCATCTCTCTTATGAGGAAAAGCTGAGGGAACTTGTCCTGTTCAGCCTTGAGATGAGACAACTGAGAGGGAACCTCATCAATGTCTGTAAGTATCTGAAGAGAGTGTGTCAAGAGGATGAAGCCAGGCTCTTCTTGGTGGTGCCAAGGAACAGGACAAGAGGGAACAGGCAGAAACAGATGCACAGAAAATTCCACCTAAGTAAGAACTTCTTTACTGTGCAGGTGGCTCTGGATAGGTTGCCCAGAGAGGTTGTGGAGTCTCCCCTATTGGAGATATCCAAGAACCATCTGGACACAATCCTGTGCCATGTACTCTTAAGATGATCCTGCTTGAGCAAGGAGGTTGGACCAGATATCCCACTGTGGTCCCTTCCAACCTGACCCATTCTGTGATTCTGTAAGGCATTTGGTACCATGTAAAATTCCATTGTACTGAATATTGCTGCAATACACATGGGCCTTGTGATTTTTAGTAAACCAATTGATAAAAGTGGGTACAGGTAAGAAAATGCTTGGCTAAGTGCTGTTAAAAATTTTTCACAGATGCAGCATATTAATTTTCTGCATGATGCACTTTCATTAAAGATGCTCCTCTTAGTAAAAACACTCCTGTGATAAGGTGTGCTATTTAATTGAACATGCCTGGGAGCCGAGCACAGAGCATGTGCGTGGGAAAGAGATGGGATCCAGCCTTGGGAACAAGAAAAGGCTGACTAAGACAAGATCCACGCTTTGAGCACACACCAAAGCAGATCTGGGACATAACTCCCGTGCAATTCCCAGCGCCCCTGCTAATTCTACACGCAAGTCACCAGCTCAAGCATGCGACGGGAGGCTGCCTATTTAAGCAAGAAGAAACATGTACTGCACAGCACACACAAGGCTGAAACAATCACTAAGGGCAACTGCAATCAAGTTTACCAGGTGTCTTTGTGATGCTGCTGGCAGCCTGTGTGCTGACAGAAAGACAGCAACTACAGCTGGGAAAGAGAATATGGGACTTGGATGTTTGTACAAGGCCTTGCTTATGCCCCTGGAAAGCAAATCTTGTCGTGCTTTTCTACTACATACACAGGTGCCTGGAACACAGCCTGGAAGTCCAGGTTTTTGTCTTCAACTCTCTTTCAGGCCACCTTCAAAGCTTTTGTTCTACACAGCACTGCCTGGCACCCCTACTGTGACCAAACTCTGTCCTTATTACAGCACCGTCTATAAATGTGACCTAATTTTTATGCCTGAATATCAACTTCTTGGACCTCTGCCTCTCTACAAGGCATGTGCTGGGGCCCGATCTCACAGAACTGTAGCTAGAAACCTAAAAGATAGGCACTGCATAGAAGTAGTTCAAACAGATATGGTAATAAGTTGACCAGCATGTTGAATGCAGGTGCATGCAAGCTTAAAGCTAAAAAGTTTTCTCAAGCAGCTTAAGAACTGGCTGCAGCCCCATATCACCACCAATCAGTTCTCTGCAGCACTGTATAAAACAGCACATACAGTAAAAGGACCGCAAAACCAGTTTGGAGCACAGTCCAAGTCTCCTCAAATCTATTCTTGGATGTTTTCCAGTGCAAAATTACTCCAAATTCCAAGAAGAGGGAAAAATACTGGACCAGGACACTACCCATGGCAAAATAGTGTGGAAGCAACCAAATCTGTAACAATATGAACTACCCAGAAAGGCAATCAGTATCAGCTACCTGCAGTTATATCCTGAAACTTTTAATGACAACTGTCATTACTTGCAACTTCAGTTTTAACAGCTTACATAAAGTGTGGCCAGGGGCAGTCCCGTGGTGTAATGTATTCTGAATCCCACGGATCTGAGTTCGAGTCTCAGTAGAGACCGTCCCCCGGCAGTTCAATGCCTCCCTGCCATCTGATCCCATCAGATCTCGGATGCTGAGCAGGGCTAGCCCCAGTTAGTACCGGGTGCTGTAGACAGTCCTGAGGACTTCACTGTCACTGTCCAAGCTTGCTGGGCCGTGGCAAATAGACCTTAGGACTTAAAGGGTGGGGCCAGTTCTGTGCACGCTGTGCCTCACCTAAAAAATCCCCTGCGCAGGCTGGAAGGGCACAACCACGTGGGGAGAGCCCTGCCCAAATCTTCGTTCGCGAAGTCTGGCCATACAGATACACATAAAATGTGGCTGACCACAGGGAACACTTCCTGGTGAGGCTTCTCAGGGCTCACCACCTGAGAACCGAAGGGCGCAATTAGCCCCCTTTGCGTACATTATCGAGGCAACTGGAAAAAAAAGCTGACACATGTGAGACTCACATCTCATTCTCTTTGTACGGGGCGTTTCGATAAATGTTCTCGCAGCTCGGGCAGGCTGGGGACGTTTCAACAAGCATTCTCTCAGCTTGGGCAGGCTAGCCAGGCTGCGAGGTGCAGGCCCAGCCGTGTTTGCAGGCAGCCTGTGCTCCCATCCCTGAAACCACAGCCCAAGCTCACCCGAGCCTCGCAGCTCTTTATCGCACACCTCGCCAGCGCCTGCAAAGGCCTCTTGGTACAGGAGACTCCGACCCAGCGCCTTCTCTGGCCTCGCTCCCCCCTCGCTAAGCAAACCCAGACTCGACACACTTTGCCACCTCCTACGCACTCTCCCCGCGGCCTGCTCTGCCTTTGCAGCCAGGCCTCCGAGGAGGGGCCCGCGACACCGCAGGGCAACGAGGAGGAAGCCCAGCTGTTCCCCGCGAGGCCCGGCCCGGCCGCGGTGGCTCCGGGCTGTGTGCCCCGCGTGCTGTGCCCCGCACGGGCTGTGCCCCCCACGGCCCCGCTGTGCCCCGCACGGCCCCGCTGTNGAGCCTGGTACCCGCTCCCGCCGCCGCCTCTCCCGCCGGCGCCGCGTCCCGCAGCAAGAAACGCCCGGCGAGCCCGGGCACCGGCGGCAGCACCGCGAAGAAAAAGAAAGCGGCAACGCCAGGCAGCTCCCAGGTAATGGTGCGACGGTGGCAGCGAGCATGCGCGGCGGCCCCTTCCCTTCCCCGCCCCCGCTCCCGGTGCCCCCGGGAATCCCGGGACACGCCTCCGTCTCCCACCCCATTCTCGCGGCCCCCTCCTTTCACGCTGGAAGCTACCGAGCTCCAGGGAAAGGCTGGGTGCCTCCCGGTGGGCCCGGGGTCCGCCGTGTGCCTCGGGCTGGCGGGTCCCTTCCAGGTGTTGGGATGCCGAGTTTCTGTCCGTGACCTTCGTCCCCCTGAATCGTGGGGGTTGTGTCCCCTCCGTGTGCCCAGCCGGACCGGTGGTGTGGGTCTCACGCCTTCCCCGGCCGGGTGTGTGGGTTGGAGGCGAGGCTTAACCAGGCTGCGATGACAGCACTGAGATGTCGTGTGCGGTGACACCGGTGTGCGGTGACACTTTCTGTGTGCGGTGACACCGGTGTGCGGTGACACTTTCTGTGTGCGGTGACACCGGTGTGCGGTGACATCGGTGTGCGGAGACACTTTCTGTGTGCGGTGACATCGATGTGCGTGACACTTTCTGGTCACTCCGCCCCGCCGCTGTTCACTGCTCGCCACGCTCACCTTCGGTGTCCCTGAGCTGTGCACACTCCCGGGTGCCGCACACACCTCTGACCGTGCGCGGTGGTGCCTTTAGTCCGGGCACCACCTGTGTCGCGGGACCTGATGTGTCGCAGAGGAGACACTAGTGCTGGACAGAGCGCCGTTCAACAGCTGCTGGTCCTGCTTTGTGCAGCTCAGGTGGCCTTCTCTTGGTTGGGCTCAGTGGACAGAAGACTTAAATGTGAAATAAAGGTGTAACCTCAGAGCCTGAGTTTCAGGGAACAGTGCCAGGGGAGGGAGAAGGGCTGTTGAGGAGAATTTCTCCTACCCTCAGTCGCAGCGGGTGGTACAGACCATTTCTGTGTCGTGTGACATCACCACCCATCCCCAGTTGATGTTACCTGCCTCTTGATGATAAGGTAACATCTCATGCTCCAAAACTACGTCCTGCAAGATCTTCAGTCAGTGTGTATACGACATCTGTATTGACTTTAGATGCCATATGTCTTGGATTACTTCTTCTAGAAAGATTTTGGTTGCTTAAGTGGTCAAGAGGGACTTGGCGAAATGTCTTTCTTTTTCTTTCCCCTAGAAATGACTCTTCTCAGTCATATTTCATGAACTGTAACAGTAGCTACAAAGTATGCCCTACTGCCAGTTATGTTGCTTATTTTCACATGAGCCATCAGATCAGGGGAATGTTTATGCATTTTTCAGCAGATCTTCTCTCCAGGCACATAAAAGCCATTGTGCACACACCAGAGGACAGACACAAACCCTTCCTCGTTTGAATGATGCTCTTGTAACACTTGTTTTCACACCATGGCAGTTCCATGATTTCTTTTCTGGTGAGTTTATCCCTCGGAGAGGGAGTATGCCCCATGGTGCTCATTGTCACTAACTAACTGCACCATGTCACGTTTGACAACTTTTCCAAGGTGTGATATAGATAACAGTCTGGATTTTCCTGTGTGGAGCAGGCTGCTCTGTGCATATGTGTGTGTGTGCAGATATAAAACCTTATATATTTATGTATTATTGAAATGTGTATGATTCACTTATATTTAAAAACTTCCCCAAACCCTTCCGCCTCTAGAACTGTTTTCTAAAGTTGATGCCAAACTAAAATTTTTTGACAGTTTCCAGTATTATGAGACTTTTTTTACTCAGACTGGGCTTGGACAGTGTGTAATAAATAGTTTTTGTAATTCTTCTCACAAGTGATTCCAGTGGAGAAAGAAGTAATTTCTCACCACTACGTCTGAGTCAGTGTACACATTCATTGACTTCAGCAGTGTAGATCAATCCAGAAAAAGTACAACCTCAGGAATGGTGTGAGGAACAGCTTGTTGATGTTCTAGCAATCTCATTCAATGTTGCTGACTGCTCTGGAGTGAGGCAGTTCAAACAGAAATGAAGTGGGGGCTTTGCTTTTTTTGAGGTAGAAACATTGATCACTGGGCACCTTCTTCTGCATTACTTCATTTAATCTTCATCTCCAGAAGTCCTTAAAAGATCTTAGTTAATTGCTGAGTAGTATACTTTCTCTGGATAAGGAAACCTGTGACCCAATGAAACAATAATTCTAGTTCAATGAGCTATTCAAAATGTAGTCAGTCAACAAGCTCTTAATGCTCCTTTTTGATAACTCATCCAGTCTTTAAGTTTCTCCATGAGTCAGGGACTAGGTCATCCATGAATTTTAAATACTTATTCTAAATATATTATATACCAAATATCCAGTCATTTTGGGATTTGTATTTTATTTTAATTTTTTAATTCCAAACAAGTAACATTCCTCTGGTAGTCTGATAGTTACACTTCTCATACACACCACTTTCAGCACAGGTTTGGAGGTCGCATTTGTTAATTGTCTGACAATTTACTTTCCTAATTAACCCCTTTCATATTTTTACAGCGTGTTTTCATCCCTTTAGAAGACAAATGTATCCTGCTATAGCTCAGCATTAAATGGTTTCTATTTAAAGTAATCTGACACTGAAAGGGGTAGAGAAATAGTGAGTTATTTCCTTAGTTAAGAAGCAAACAACAGGTAAGAGAATCCCTCCTGGCAAGTTAATAACTATTTGCAGGGGTCAGCTTAGGATTTGGGGACTCTCCATCATACTAACTAGTAACTTTTGCTGAGAACCTTGTGCCAGCCTGTATGAAAATACACTTCACATTGTGCCAGCTGTGAACATCCCCATGTCTCTGATTCCATCATTGTGAAGGTAAAGAAAAAAGGATTTTTGTGTGTTCTGCAAATCATATAGGTTTTTTTTGTTCATGCTCTATTACAGAGCTGCTACACATGCTCTATTACAGAGTAGCTATCACAGTGCTCACCCCGACAGACATGCTGGTCTGCTAAAACTGTAAATTTCAAAAAATGTGTTTATTTTTTTATGGAACAAATTTGCTTACTCATAGGAATGCAATCAACTAGTTTAAGTATCTGTGTGTATCCTACAAGAAGGCACAGTTATCACACAACATACAGATTTTTATAAACCCCGGTCTGATTGTTTCTCCAGCATGTGAATTGCTGCTTTCTCTAAGATACGCTTTAGGAACATTGCCAAGAAACATTCTTTATCATTTCGTTAGGACATGATCCTAATAACGCCAGGGTTGTGGGTTTGATCCCTGTGTGGGCCATTCACTGTAAGAGTTGAACTTGGTGATGATCCTTGTTGGCCCCTTCTGACTCAGAATATTCCGCGTGATTTGCATGAGTTACCGACCCAAAGGTATTGAGTCATGTTTGGTTTGGACGCACGTTGTTCATGGGGCTTGTCAGTCATGTCTGCAGAAGGAGTCACACATTTTTTGGATACAATGCCTGTATTTACTAAACGTAAAATTAAAAATGAGTTTACAGGAAAACATGACTGCAAATTGATTACTTCACTTTCATTAGCATTACACAATTATTCTTCCCATACTGTTGTGCCACTGAAAAATAGCTCAGTCTTTGCTGCAGCAATGTTGAGGATTATTATGTGTACTAAATGATAACAATAATGTGTCAAACCCTATTCTGTGTAGTGATTTACACAGCACAATTCAGTCAAGTATCTCCGCCCAGTGATTCCCAAGAGCTGCTGTGCTGATTCAGCTTCCTTGCTGACTCTTGTGTGGACTTGTCTCCAGGTCTCCCATCTTATTAATTACTATCACTTAGTGTGGGATAGAATCTTTGACACTGATCTTAGAATGCCACCAGTTCCTCTACCTTAATTTTCACACCCTAACTTTTATAAATTATACAGAAACAAGAAGATTTTAAAAGAGTATATTCTATACCAACATGTAATTAATGAAGCAAAATGCTTGCCCATGACATCCCACAAGCTTAAAGATAAAATTTCAGTAGGATAAGAGAATAATTTGGAAAAAAAGGCTCTGATTTTGTCATCAGACAATTAAAGAGAGAAAAGATGCTAAATATTATGGTAAATCTATATTTAGTTACATTATTTGTGAAACAATTTTGACAACCTGATGAAATATAGTCAACACTTGTCTTTGAGGATGGCATGTTTTGTCTTATATTTTAAATGAATGTAAACAGAAATACACAGAGAATGGTTTTTGCTTCCCTCTTCTCCATTGCTGTAGCCACAGCAGGTCTTGGTACCATTTAGAAAATAAAGGCAAAACTTCTGTAATGGTATTTAGAAGTTAAATTATTAAATATATTGATTTGATCTACAATTATGGTTATTGCAGCACTACTACTAGTAACCTTCATTTTATATAATTAGCCCTCATATGTATACTTCACACTTTTCTGTGTTTCTTGTTCTATGCTTAAAAACAAAAGCTATACAACAATATTAGAAAATAAAATAGTTTAAAGTAACTATTCTCTTAAAAAACCTTTTCTAGTGCACAACACGAAAATAAAAGGAGTGACCCTGAGATACACTTAAAATCCATTTTTATTTTAAATGTAACTGAATTATGATGTTTGTATATCATAAAAACTGAAGATCATCAGGTTTCATAGTTCTGATAGACAGCTGTAAGTTCCACAAATGGACTTAAATATATACATATTAATATGGTTATTGTTACATACTCAGACCTGCCCACTAAAGACAGAGAGCTTACCCTAGTACACAAATAGCATGGAATTGGACCCTGAACCGTCAGTAAATTTAATCCATTCTCCAGTTACGCTGTTTTACCAAGCCTATCACTTTTAGTAGGAAATGGTCAAATCGATTAAAAAATAATTTTGTTTTAAAGAGTCCATTTAATCTGGCTGCAATTTCCTGAAAAATGAGGTTAAGGTGAAGGAGTTTAACTAGGGAATTGGCGAGTGCCACTGCAACTGCTGAGCTGAACTGCTGCTCTCTGTGTTCTGGGACAAGCACCTGCTCTAGTGCAGCGTAGGAACTTCCTAGTCTGAAATTAAAGATTACCTGCTTATGACTTCAGATCCTGTTTACTCCCATCAGTATAGTACTGAACTTATTCTAATTATTGTAACACTATTCCATATAAGACTTTCCATTACAGAAGAACATGATTTTCTTTTGTATTTGGAGATTTAATAAACAAGTAGCATTTCTTACCAATCCACCTGAAACAGCATTGTAGTAGGGAGATATAAATACATTTGTATTTGCCAGTTTATTACAAAGCTATCATGTCATTATTCATTAGACTACACCTTTTCTGTTAAAACATCTTTCAGCCCTTAAGATTATGACAGTAGCCAAAAATAGGTGAATTTACCCAATGAGGCAGTGCCAGTCTGAAGCTATTGCTCGCCTGGAGTGATATCTTTAAAAGATATAATGGGTTCCCATGTGATGTTAATTCAAACCTAATTAAATTGATTTAAATGACACTTTAATTGGATATAGTATAGGTACCATAATACATTGCTAATTACTGATAAGAACTGCTAAGGTGAGCTCTTCAAGTTCAGCCAATTGCACACTTACTCCTTACCCTACCAGAGAGTCTTGGCTCTTACAAAACTAGCAGCCACTTTAAAACAAATTGCCATGTCTTAGCAGGAGTTTTAGCAGGTAGTGTTTAAACTGGGATGGCTATTCCACACAGAGGTGACATACTCTGTCCCCACACTGCAAGTTACCAGATCACAGAGCACTGAAAATCCCCCAAACATGCAGTCTCTGTACGAAGCTCTCAGAGGGTCACTGCTTACATCTCCTAATCCTTTCAGACACTGCACCACAAAGACACTTTCTGCAACAAAGCTGAAAGTTAATATCTGAAATACTCATCCCAAAAACATCTTATTTTCAGGCAGTCTGCTAATGAGAGCCAAGCTTATCCAATTTTTGTCACTTGCACATTTGAAGTCAAATCTGTTAAAAATCCAGAATCTCTCCAGTCCCTGATGGGGAAACATGGTAATTAAAAGACAATTAGCAGATTTTCTAGGGAAATCTGGCAAAATTTATGTGTATTTTAAGTTTAGCTTTCTTTTTAAGAAGGGAATTGTTTTTATAGAGCAATCTAGGTTAACATGGAAACTGTCAAAACAGAGCTAAGAATTGACTTTGCTTGACGTTTATTATATTTTGAAGGTTTCAGATGTTCTGTCATCATAAAAGAATGTGAATTTCTAAACTAGACTGTGCCAGTCTCAGAGAATTAGCTACCCCCAACCAAATGTGATTAGATTTTAGATTTAGAGTAAACAGAGATGTGTTATGTTGTAGAAAGTCAAAAGCACATGTATGTTGTCTTTTACTATGGCCATCAGTATGCTGGCGTCATGGGTTTTTTACCCTTCTCCACTTATCCTAATAGAAAATTTTAATCTTTCTTTTAGCTAACAGAAAGTGGACTCTTACTATGATCACACCTGATTTCAGGATTCATAATAAACACGCAGAAACTTAGGAGACTTAAAAAAGATGGTTCACTGCTTCTATCTTAAGGAGATAAAATAGGATGGGTCAAAGAACAATCTAAAACACCTCATCATGTACTTCAGCATGACAGTTTTTTCTGAGAGGTAGTAATCCTAAAAAGTGATCTCAGAATTCAGTTAAGTGCTTTAAAAGCTTCAGATTAGCAAAAGAAAACATGGAATAATTTAACTGTCTAGATATTGCAGATTTAAAGGTGTGTCAGACTGTTTTCCACATTTTATAAAGTGTAATACTTGTATTAGGTTAATAACTTCAGTTCTTGCTTTAGCAAGGCACTGGTAGTTACATCAATGTATTCATTTTGGATTAGAAAGGCTAATAGAAATATTAGTTTGGTAAAGCCTGCGTGTGTTTTGAACATGTTTTCCAAACATTCCAAGAAAACAAATAGAAAGATTGGCTGTTTCTTTAGACCTGCAGGAAGCTGTAAAAGTTGTGACACTCCCTCACTGTGTTGTGAAATACACCTGGCCTTGACAGCAGAATTCATATCCACGAACAGCGTGTCTTGCCTCACTACAAACCATACCTGCAACTTCCAGAGGCTCAGTTAAACAATGTATTAGTTTCTCATTGTCAGAAAAGAAAGAGTTCCAGTCTCCTCCTGTCTTCCTCACTGTTACCCACCTCCACAAGTCTGGGCTGATGCCCCTGCATCACGCTGGCTTTGGGACTTACCAGACCCGTTCCCACTGACAGAGGTCAGCAATGGGAGGATTAACTTGTGGAGCATTGTCTCCTGCTGCACTGATGAGCTGAACTGATTCACAGGGAAGTCAAACAGCTGTTGGATGTAGCACAAGGGAGAAACGTAACCATGTGGCAGGGAGAACCACTCTTCCACTGCAAGCAAACTACTTCATGAGCTTAGATACTCTTCACTGCAGATTTCATTAGTCTACCATAACAGACTAAATGAAAACTTGAGCATTTCAGGATCTGATTCATTAGAAGATTCAGTGTCCCTGCTTGTGGGAACACCTGGAAAGTAACAGCTTCAGCTCTCATACTGCTTGTCTGTCAGTCTCCAGGTACCTTCACTGATTCTACAAAGTCCAGCAAGCTTTGTGACATTCCACCAAAATAAGACATCAAGAAGTATTATGTACTACTCCTAACTCTAATTCTCCCTGAAGATTTAGGCAACTCTTTCTGTCTGGGATTCTGACATGAATATCTGCCTTTCTGAAAGCAGATATTAAATTCTTTCTTTCAAAAGTAGAATACAAGTCACACTTACACTTTTTTTGCATGCTTGCTTTTTTATCATCTGTCCTTAGAAGCATTTGCTGTGTCCTCCACTTGAAGTTAGTCCTGTTCCTGTCACTGCCTGAGGAGATTCAAACCTCTTTTTCTCCAAACACACCCTAACCACCAGCCTGCAAAGCCAGTCTGGTGTGGTGAGAGGATCAGGGAAATGGCTTCTCCCCTACAGCCAGGAGTGGAGGTTCTCTGTTCCAAAGAGAACAAATCCATAGTCTGGTATGGAACATGGTTGTCAGAATGGTCTGCTTATGTATTATGGTCTGCTTATGTATTTTGGGTATTTATTTCTGTTACAGGTTTTGTCTTATGATAATTTCAATTCAAGATACAAATTTTTGTCAACAGGGATCAGAAATAATTTTCTTTCTAAACTCTAGCCAAAAAAGTGACATAGTCACCATCTATTAACGTGCATTTATGTTGTATTAAAATGCATTACTGTTAATTCAAGAAACAAATTTGAAATGGATAGAAGGAAACTGATTTGTGAGTAATATGTACTTAAAGAGTAGCAGAGCCCACCGTTTTGGGAGGGGTGGATATGTGTAGCTACATGTTTTATAATCATCCTGCCCCAGGATATAAGTACTGGCTGACTCAGGAAGAAAAGTTGTCCTTGCTGATCGTAAAGACTCTGCTGTGGATAAGGAGCATTTTTGAGAATTAAAAGAAAATTTCTTCTGTAAAGCATTGCAGGCCATTGCCAGTTTTACCACATGAAAAGAGACTTCTGTTATCTTATCTGTCTTTTTATCATTTATTAAACAAGGAAAAATGAGTCATTAAGTAGAGTATTGCCAGCTGGTCAAGGGAGGGGATTGTCCCCTTCTACTCTGCACTGATACAGGCACACCTTGAGTACCATGTGCAGCTTTGGGCACCACAATATAAAAAAGACATTAGGCTATTAGAGAGCATCCAGAGGAGGGCCCTTCTGTCTAAAAACTTTGTTACATTTATGCCCTGAAACCATCAGGACTACAGCAAAATATTACTGAATTGGAACATCCAGAAATTAGGGCAGTAATTAACATGAGTTATATGACTGCTCATGATGGAAAGAGCTTTTTGTTAATAAAACCAGTATTTTCTATTTTATAGGATATTGATTTCTATCCAGGGAGATGGAAGGCTGCACAGATTGCTGAGCAATCTCTGCCCTTGGAAGTATTCAGGAACTGCTGGGACAAAGCCCTGTATGTCTAGTCCAAGATCAGTTTTGACCCTGCTTTGAGCAGGAGGTGGGCTGGTGACCTCCTGAGACCCCTTCCAGCCTCAGTGCTTCAGTGTTGCCATGTCAACTTTCAGAGATCTGATTTCTGTGATTAAGATGGGTGTGTCCTCTCCCTACAACAAGCAATTGTGCACTCCTTCTGTGGGCAGGTTCAAATATGAAAATGACCACAAAATTCAAGTATTAATTCTCTTACACTGTAACAATGATTATGTTTTAGGTATAACTTCTCTTCCCTGGAAAGGATGGGACAATATTCTTACAGTAAACTTAATTCTTAAAATCAACAAACTGGAATAGGAGAAGGCCATTTTTCTTTGATGTATGCAATGTGTTCAGGCTCCTCAAACAAAACTAGTAAAGACCTTATTGCTGAAATTGACTATCTTTGTTTACATAGTCTAGAACTAGCAATGCTAGTTTGAGTCTCACATTAATGACCTTGAGTTTTCTCTAGTCAGAAATTCCATTTTCTCCTGAATTTTTGTTAAACCTATTTGTTGCAGACAGAATTGCCTTTTGTTACAGCTATAGAACTGCCCTTTTTATTCTTATCCTTGTCATCTGTCCAAAAGTTATTGTTTTATTTGCTGAATAGTTCATTGTGGGAAATGTCTTCAAATAGAATCATGTTAAACCCGCCACAAAATATGAGATACTATATTTCCTTCTCACCTATGACTGTGGTCATGATACCAAAACTTCACTAATTCTTATATAGTGGAAAAGACAAGTCTTTTAATAGTTCTGTTCTGTTTCAAGTCCAGCAAAAAAGGCAGTCGGGATAGAAGTGTAGAAGCAAAACACTGAACTGTCTGGTGCTTTTCAGATGGCTGGAGTTCCTCAACTTCAATATTTAGTATCAGGGTGAAGTGTCACGGAACTTTTAGAGTTGAGTAAACAACCACCTACTTGTACAAATGTTTCTGCAGAAATATTTCAGAAATTTGCCTTGAAAATAGCTCCACCATAAAACTCCCTCCTCTCTTTTCCTCCCAAGCTGCCTCAAAATAGCTTGCAATACATACTTGTATTACCTTGTTTTCTTCTAAATTAGAACTTGCCATATGTTTATTTTTGTTCAGTCTTCAGGTTTGGGGTTTTTTTCATTATCCAGTTAAATGTAAGTATCTGTAGGGTAATACACCTACAGTTTTACTGAGTACAGGAGACCTGTTGGGATCTTCAAACCTGGAATGGGTGGTGTTGAGTTTACTAGATGAAGAAAAGTGAATGCAGTATGCAGGGCTTGTGCAACCAGACGTTTTTGTCCCATAACATGAGACACAATCAAGATGGCATTTGTAGGCTGAAGAATTTTTAAACTAAGGTACAGTTTCTTTTCTCATCTTCTTTAAAAGACTTTTGGCGCACCTGATACAGTTACTGCCCTCTGGTATGTTATGCCTTTGATAACTTTTTGTAGATTTGTACAAAGAATGTTTTTATTCTCAGTTCCTGTAGAAGTGGAATGTTCCATACATCAGCGTACCTAAACTTTGTCTTTCTGATATAGTTTGAGTATGACAGTCTTAAGTACCTGCACACAAATGGAAAGACCTTCTTCTGAGAAACTTTAGGCTGCAATTCAGTAGTAGTGTAGTTAGCGGAAATGAAATAAAATTAGAATTTTTATCTACTTAAAGTAACAAGAAAGACAGAAGGAAGTGCTAAAATGTGTAAAAAATAGGGTAAATGCAAAAGTAAAGTTTCACTTTCTGTACAGGTTTACCAGTTAGTCCATAACATCTTGAATGTAAAATTTGACTATTCTAATTCAAGTGTATTTTTTCCTAAGCAAAATAGATAGGAGATCTGAAAGACAGGTACATCTTGGTTTTACTTGAAGCAAATTAATTTCCTTTCATTGAAGAAATGTTGTTTTGTTTTTCTTTGTTACTCAAACATTGTTTCCCTTCCAAATGGATAATGTTTTATAGAATAAACTGTAACCAGGAAACTATTTTTCTTTTTTTCTTCTTCTTTTTTTTTTTTTTCAAAATGAAGTTGCTTTCTCCTCAGTCATAGGAGCCAATAACTCTTTGCTTTCCTTGTACCTGATTCAGTCACATGTAGATGAATGGACTTGGATCCTTCTCCCGCCTTGGCCGAAGCCTTTTACTCGATTGAGGGATTCTGGCCTGGTTCCTGAGCAGCATTGCAATGTTAACAGCACATGAGCATATTGTAATCCTCCACTCTTTTCTCCAGAAGTACTTCGACCTTAACTGTTCTGTATCAGATGATGTATTTTAAACTTTAAGAAACAGTTTAGCCGAAGTCCTTGACTGAACTGAATTTTTCTGATAGAGAAAGGAACATACTTGGCAGTTTTTATAAGAATTCAATTGTGATTTACTGTAGTCCTTTTAGCTAGTATGCTTCCATCCATTTTCAGTCTTAAAGCCCATCAATTTAAAAGCCTTTTTTTTTTTCTTTAGAGGGACCAAAATATTCTGTTAGCTGGGCTCACTTTTACCCTTGGGGAAGGTATGACTTAACACTTTTTGATTCCTTATATACTGAAAGTTTTAAGTCCAGAGCTGCTTCAGCATGCCATTCAGCTTATGAATTTGTCCAAGGTATAATTTTCTTAATAAAGAAAACTGTCAAACCTTATAAACAAGGAATAGTCCCAATCCACCAAATGAAATCTAAAAGTAAGAGATCCTTTGCAATTATTTAAGCCGAAGGCAGCTTTGTGGCAAATGCAAATTAAACCAAGCTTTTCTGGGATAGTGTGAAGCTATTCACAGTTGTGTCCTAATTACATTTTATTTGAGGCTTTTCCCCACAGGAAATAGTATTTTTTCCCTTTAAATATGTGTTAAGTTATAAAACTTTGCCTATCACAGTACTTGAAAGTTTTTAAATGGAAAAACATGTTTGGCATCTGAAATATCTTGAGAATAAGTCCAAGTTTTTCATTGAAGCTTGTTAGTCTTTTTCTCTCTGTGACAGTCTAATAATTTTGAAGAGAAGAAAGTAAACTTGAGTTTTTCTGGATTATTTTTTTTCTTAAGTGAGCAGTACCATTGTGAAAGGAGATATTGTGTAATGAAATTGCTACATCTTTTTCCCTTAGGTTTTAAAGAGAATTTTGAGAGGTGGGGAATGTAATTAAAATCTTACTCTCCCTTTGGCTGCATTTTAAATTTTGAATTCAAATCCTCACACAGCATAATAGAGCTTTGTGTTAGGGTGTTTTATACCTCTATCTAAGTGACTAAAGTAATTAGTATTTTATACATTTTGGTAAGTATTTTGTCACTGGAAGCACCAGTGCAGGTGAATGATAATGGTTTGTAGCTCAGGCACTGACAGGACCCTAAATGAGAATGTCGCCTTTTAATCAAGAGCACTTGGAGTCTATGGTATTGAAATGCCCTACAGAGAGCATAGAAAAGCCATCCATCACTTTGTGACAGTCCAATCTTTTAGTGCATGAGTAAAATTTTATTCAGCCCTTCCAAGGCAGTTGAAATGTGAGGTGTTTTAACTCACCTCAAAACAGCAAATGTTTGAAAGTGTAATGGACAGTGTATGTGTCTTTATGTATGATCTTTATTTGTTTAGATTGCAATTGAAACTTTTTCCATGTCCTGCTTCAAAAATCTTCACCCTTAGTCTTATATACTCAACAGCACAGATTATAGCTAAATTTTACTCGTAACTTTGGAGTTACATTGCATAGTTGATTAACTCCTGGTGCTCAGTGGAAAGACTCAGCAAGTTAGAGGGAAAGAACCGCTGCTTTAGCACGGGCAGATTTCGTAAGTCTCGCCCAGGTAAGTAGTTTGACTTGTGACTCAGAAGTTCTCTGGAGACTGCTTAGAAGAAGTACATTTAGTGACATGTACGTGGAGTTATAGACTGTTATTATAATAGTCCAAGAATCTCATTTCAAACTTTGTGTTGTTATGTTTGTTTTTAACAACCCTCCTTCAGCTTTCTTTATAAGTGAAAGCACCAGTAGCATCTGAGTACAATGTGATAATTTGAACAAAAATATTTTTGTTGTCAGGCCTTTGAGAGATTTACTTTTGGTGTCAGTGGAAGCAGAAACCTGTACCAGGACTGCTGTCTTTTAAGACAAGTTGATAATGATTAAACCAAATGACTTACATGAATTTACTCACAATTTACACTGGATATGTGAATATATTGCCAGTCCTGCTAGCTGCTTGAAATCAAGGGCAATGTTCTGCACTGTACTTAATAGCTGGTTCCAGCTGGCCACTACTTGGGGATTTTTTATTTCATAAATTCAGCTTTTCAGTGCCCTGTGGAACAAAATTTGCTGTGAATTTGCAAGATTATGGGTTTTTTCTGTGCTGGCATTTGAACATTTTCAAGCTTAACTATTTTTTGTCCTATCCCCAAATAAGGTAGGACCTTCTGTGAAGGGAGAACATTCCTAAAATGCTACCATGTACCAGAGTGCTGAGAGAGAAAAGACTGTGGAAATTGTACTGGGCTTCATTTTAGTGAATGGAAAGGACGAGTGTTCCTGCTAAATCCAAGAACTAGTAAAATGCAACCAGATGAGGAAGACTTGTTTATACATCTTTCTGAATAAGTCTTTCCAGCAAACCCTTCTGTCAGAGACATGGAGTTAATTTTGGTCAAGAGAGTGCTGTTTCCTCATTCTTACATTCTTACTGGGTCTTCAGTGAGTTTGCTTTCAGAACTATACTATGGTAAGAATGTTACCAGTGAGAAATATTTTAACCCATCATTTTAACTAGAGCTTAAGCACATCTTATTCTGACACCTTTCTCTGTTAATTTTTCCCAGCAATGTAAAGAGCTGCATTTTTGCCTGCCAGAGAGTACATATTCAAGTTTTAATGGCTCCTGTCATGTCATCATGCAAAGTTAAATGATTTAAATATTCAGAATGTGCAAGAGCCCGGGCCAGCCTTGTTATAGTCAGAGCTAATATATTAATCAAATAGCTTAATGTATGTTCCAGTATGAGCAGTATTAGCTGGCAGTCTGTTAAATAGCTGACATTCAAGATCTACTCCCAATTTTAAAAAGTCTGCTCATATCATTGCTGCTGTCATCTAGTGACATTCGTGCTCTGTTTCCACGTGGCATTCTCACTCACTGTAATTGTCTGCTAGTGAAAATACAGGTATTATCCATCGATTTTATAAATTACCATTTTCTTCCCTGGCTGCATGCCACAGCTCTGTCAGGATATCACAGAACTTGCACACAACTAAAAGCTGAGTAACTCGCTACAAGTGGGATATTGCTGCTTTAGAAGTAACCTACTACAGGAATAATTAGACATATGCCATTATTGAAGCTGGGTTAAAACAACATTGTAGTAGTATTGTGATTATGAAAATCAGCTGCCAAAAGTAAGTAAAAATAATTTAAACTGTTTGTTGAATTTCACATACAAAGAGTGGAGGCAAGTGGATTCCTCAGTAAGCCAAACTGGGTGCCTGGGGCAAAGTTATCACCAAGGGTGAGGGCTTGATTTAGTACCAGACCTCTCTTGTTACTTGTTTCTCAGCAGTGACATACAGCACCCCAGTCATCACTGTAAGACAAAGCCAACGTTTCAGGAATACTGAATGCAGAAACCTAAACCAAAAGAACAAAGATTTGGGAAGAGCTCTCCTCACGTGGGTGTGCCCTTCCAGCCTGCTCAGTGGATTTTTTAGGTGAGGCACAGCGTGCACAGAACTGGCCCCACCGTTTAAGTCTTAAGGTCCATCTGCCACGGCCGAGCGAGCTTGGACAGTGACAGTGAAGTCTTTGGGACTGTCTACAGCACTCGGTACTAACCGGGGCTGACCCTGCTTGGCATCCGAGATCTGACAGGATCGGATGGCAGGGAGGCATTGAACTGCCAGGGGACGGTCCCTACTGAGACTTGAACTCAGATCCTTGGGATTCAGAGTCTGGTGTGCTCTCCTTTACACCACAGGACGTATTTAATCACCTTCATCTATAATTCCTGTATATGTAATATATTTTTAAAACTAAAAAATTAATGATTTGCAGAATACAAAAGAGAGAGAAAATCAATATTTTCAGGGTTGTTTTTGCTTCCTTAAATTAGTCACTTCCTTTCAGTTTGTATGGAATTTATCTATGCATTGAAGTTTTGATTTACTGGCACAATGTTCAGTTACCTTCTGGTTTTAAATTTTCCTTTAGCACCTACAACTGTAACACCTAGCAGAAATGGCCACTGATGATCATAGTGTACCTTCAGTGATATGCAAATACCTTTTTTTTCCTAAACTGTGACATGCATGGTATGCGGTGATAGGATGACAGAAATGACCATATTTATGTCTTTGACTTTTATATTTCATTTTTTTCTTTATAAAATCCTATTAGTTTAAAATAGTAAAAACATGTTATAGAATATAATCCAAAAATAGTAGGTAAAAAATGATACTTCAGTATATATTGCACAGTTTTAATTTAATTTAATCCTAGCTGGGTTAAAAAAAAAGAAAGAAAGAATGAATCATGAGTCAAAGAAACACTTTCATAATATGCTAATTCCACCTGATATTTCATCCCATCACGGACACTCATCCCAAACCCCACAATGCTGATTCCACCTGGAAGTAGCCAAAACAAAGAATTCGGCTTCTGTGGTCTACTTCTGCTTGTTCTCTCTCTAAATAAAACCAGACAGATGGAGCAATCTTTGGAAATCATGTGAAAACGTCTGCGGTAGGGAATTTGGAACAAAATACATTCAAAAAATTAATAGGTCTACCAAAACCCCATACTGAAAGTAGTATGTGAATAGGCAGCCTCCCAGTGTGGTTGCTCCTGCTTCAGACAGCATATACAGTAGGGTCCAAGCTGGCTCATTCCTCGGGTTTGGCGTGACTCAAAAGAAACCAGTGTTAAGGTAGCAAAGCTTAGCTCAGGTCTCTTCTCCAGCCTTGGCTGCTCTTAGAACAAACTTATTAGGACTCCCAAGTGTTTGCTGCAGGTTTTCACTGTCAAATATTTGCTGTCAAGCAAGTGAAGTGAACTTCCTCCTATGACTTTCAATACATGCCATTCCAGTCAAGATTCCTCTATGCCTGGGGTGGGGGGCAGGGGTAGAGATGGCAGCATGGAGCTCAGTGGGGATTAACAGCCAGAGGAAGAGTTGATGGGAGAGGATGAACATAGTTACTGATGGCTTAGATTAAGTCTTTACTGCAGTGTTTTTATCATTATCTGAAGTAAAACTAGCATAAACACGTTCAGCTGTACTAAAATCACACCTTAATTTTCCCATGCAGGTGTACCATGTAAACGTAAAGCCACTCCAAAGTCTTCGTGCTATAATCTTCAACAGACTATGGAGAAAAACATATACTGCTTAGTGACTAATGTAGCACAAATTCCCTGTAGCTCTAGTTACATAAACCACCATTTAAAAGACACAATTTAGTTATAAAGTGCACGTTAAAAGCTGCTCTCTCCTTCAAGTGTATATTGAATTCCCCATAAAGATTGTTTACAAGATCAGTTAAAAAGAAGCTTTAAAGAAGTTTTTGAGAGTTTCAGCACATGGTTACTACACTTTCTTTCTAGCCCCATTGCAAAGCATTTGGGATTATCCTAGGACTCTGGGGGTGAATGAGTTAGGTGAGAGACTGACTGGGCAGGGAAATGTGCTGGGGCTGTGAATTGGGCAGGAAGGGGAAGTTGCCCCCCGCGTGACTGGGGGTTACGGCACACATTGAGCAGTGCGTGTGCCCTGGTGACAGGCACTTCCTCACTGTGCTCACGAGACCACCATCACCTCACAGGACTACAGAGGCAATTTGAATTCTTCCTGTTTGTTTGTCCCAACATATGATAGTGAAGAATGTACTGTCTTCCAATCTGAATGCCCCAAAAGACAAGCACATTTGGGAGAGATTTGTTCAACTGATGTTAAATGTTGAAGATTACCTTTACCGTGCTGTAATTGTTCACTGAGGAATCTTTTTTCAATCTGTAAATAATGATTTGTATTATCACTGTTATTCACTTTCAGGAAACATCAGTTTTGCAGTACAAAGGTAGATCCATATCCCCTGACTTTAAAAAAACTTTCAAAAGACAATCCTGAAGCATTACAGGATGTTTCCTATACTTTAATCCTGGTATTTAAAACATAGCCTGGACAGATTTGTAGTTTCTGGAGACATTTGCAGTTTGTGGTTGTAAAGCTGCAGAGGATATCAGCTGGGACTTCTGCAGGCTGCATGGAAAGAGCATTTCAAAGCTCTGTACTTGCCAGAGCTCACGCCTCTGTGCCGTAGCACATTATTTTTGAAGCAGTACTTCTACTCAACTCTTTAATGTTTTTTCAGAAAGAAAAGCGTATTAGCTGAGCATATCTCTTCCATAGCACCACTGCTGAAAATCGGAGTTTTCATACAAGCAATGCTGAGTGAGGGAACTGACATGCCTGTACAGTATACCTTTATCTCAGTTCCCAGCATTTAACTGTGATCATAGTACTTGGTCTTACTTGCTTTGCAGTCTGTCACAGGGCTCTGAAATCATGCTGTCAGTTGCATACCCCAGTGGTATGCAAGCAGCTTTATAGTCCTGCACACCAGTCTGCACCCTTTGCCTTGGAGAGGAAACTTCTGCTCTCAAATTGTCCATGACAGATCCAGAAGCTACTGCTGGCATTGTGTCCAACTGCGACTGGAGGATGACTTGGGTGTCCACATGACCTAGAAAAGCAGAAGTTGTTACCCCAGATCCTGCTGCCTCTGCCACTGTGCAAGGATTCCAGTACAAACAAAATCAACATCTGATGATGTGATGAGAGTTAGCCCAACTCTTAGAAGCACTAATACCTGAAATCCCTTAGGGGCTGGTCCAGAAAAGAAACTACATGTAGGATTTACATTCAGGAATTTTCCTGCCAGAAGCAATTCCTTACTTTCCTTCCCAATGCACTAGCAAAATTAGCACTGAATCCATACAGAAGAAACCACTGAAGACAGTTAGTGTAATGTGTAATTATATCCAGCTGCAGAAACTAAGGACTATATGTATAAGGAAATTTCTTTCTCTTTACTATTTAACTGTTTTAATTTGCTCTGTCTCAATATATTAGTTACTGTTTTGAGAAATTGTTGAAGTGCTACTCAAAGCCTGTTTCATAAACCCCAGAATATTTAGGAGAAGATCACTGAAGGGACAAAAGTGATAAAGTAATTATCTGTAGGACTGGATTTAAAACCGACCAGATGGTACCAAAAAAAAAGGCAAGAATGCTTTGAAGAATAACTATGAGTGCTGATTCCTCCACTTAGAGGATTTACACTGATAATGAGCAGTATCAGAGATAATTAATTCGTCAGAAATATCTTGTATCTCAAGCCTTGTATTTCTTAAGACTGACTAATGTTTGCTGCTGAAATTTGAAGTGCTGGAAGCATGCATGTGCAAGAATATATTTTGAAACCTAGGAACTCAGGGAATAAAGCCACTTTACTCAGGATTTATGAAGCTACTTTCTCTGCTCACTGCCACATAATGTACATGTTTCTAAATATCCATCTGCATTTCTTATGCTTGTCTGACAGTCACTGCTTTTTAATGTTACCTGTCCTCTTAATGAAAGAATCAAGTTTAAGGTACAGACTTCAGTGTTGCTTCCACTGATGTTATTGTGGCAGTATCCCCTGTACTTACAGAGGACTGACTGTTGTTTTGGAAATAGATTACTTCAGTTAATATATTTTATTTTAAGAAGGCATTACAAACATTTACTTTATACCATACTTTCAGTATTTAAGACCTCTCTTTGCTGTGTTATAAACAGGCACTGTAGAATGACTGAAGTATTTCCCCAAAGAATAGTTCAACTTGCCTAGTTCCTAATCCAGTAATTACTTATGCTTGTAGTTAAGAGTAAAAACACTTCCCTTGTAATCTCATGGAGAAGGATATGAAGAATTGTGGCCTTTGCTATGTAGTCTCAGCGTCCAGAGGTATTCCCGTAAGTCACAAATAATAATGATCCTTTTTTCTTCTACTTCAATGAGTATTGTATCAACACAAAAGGTTTTGAATGCAGGTTTTTACAGGAAAATATTTTTTATTTTAAGTATTATCTGTCTGAAGGTAACATAAAGGAATATTTTAACCACCTATTCAGTAAATATTGACTTACCTTTTAGCCAAGCTTTTTGTTCTCCAAGTGAAAAAAAATCAAGGTATGATATCCTATTGACTAAAATGCCAAACTCAGTGGAAAAATTCTAATTGTCTTCTGTATAGATAAAAATTTCACAAGAAACATGTATGTATGTAGCATGGGCTAGTTCTGGGAGTGTGGAGACTTACAAGTCATGGACAAAATAAAAAACAACATAAACTCAGCGATGCACAACTGTCAGAAATTGGTTAGACTGCCACACAACTTTTTTAACTTTCCAGTCACACCNTTCAACAGCTTTTCCTGCTAAATAAATAAACCATAGAAGAACTCCAGAAAACATCAACTCACATCCATGTAGATTTTATAAAGCTTGTAAATAAAAATAATACATGATAGAATACTTTTTATCTCAATCCTCACTCAGCCAAGGTTGAAGAATAAAATGATTAATCAATTTTTCTTTAAAATCTAGACAAAAACCCTTTTATAAATTTTATATATTCCTGTTAATACTTCATAGGGCACATTCTGAAATAGATCCAGTGTACATTTCTGCTGGTTTGGGTTTCACATGCCATCTTGCACTTTATAGCGAGAGCTTTCATTAATACTCAAATAAACCCAGTGTGGTTTTTACTCAGTGGGCTTTGGCCACTCCATCCTCCTCCTCCCCTTTATGTGTCAGTTGTAAATTGCTTGGCAAATGCTGTTCCATGGTTCCCCACTCTTGTCATGCAACATCTTTAAAGATTCAAAAGGCATTGGAAGGCTAAAAAGGGAACAGGTAGGTAATACAGTAGAAAGCTCCATCTCCAGTTAAACTTGCTCAGAGTAACAAGCACTAAGATTGTATTTTTTCTGCAGAGTGCAGGTGGAGAGGCCATGAATGAAAATAAAATTCTGAACACAGAGTCCAGCACAGGATCAGTGGAAACTACTGTCAAGCCATTACCATTTAAAGATCCAAACTTCATCGTAAGTATATTGCTTTAACAATTTGAAATTCTAAACTTTTCCAATAAAACATTAACTAGGATTCTAGTAACCATATTCCTAATGTAAATATTAAGTAAATCAGCTTAACAGTCAAATAAAAGGTTGACAATTCTGAAGAAATTCACCTCAAGTTCATGCCACACTATGCTCCAATGTGCACACCAATTATAGCATAAAAATGGCACTGATCCAGAGGCAGAACTGCTATATTAAATTCTGGAATGGAGTGAGAAAACCTGCTAGATCCAGATAAGTGTGGAAGTTTTATGATGTGGTATCTCACAAACTACCAAAGTTAGAGAGGAACAATTAATGCTGCTGTGAAATGTAGGAATCCCATGTTCCAGTTCCTTGACAAGGCAGGCTGCACAGCATTTGAACTAGAAATCAGCCACAAGTCATTAGCAAATGGCATTTTGCTTCTTTTCTGGTTCCTGAAACTTTTAACAGACTTGTGGTGTCTTCTTCAAGTCATTGCTGGATTTAGAAGCAAATGCTCTGTGCTCCCCAAAAGACTGGCCTGCCAACATTCACAGTCAATGCTGACAGCTGATGAAATACAGGCTCCTAAACATTCTGAGATTTAAACTAGGGGAGAAGGTGAAGGAAGATTACAGCTAGTAATGCTGTCACTGCTGGGTTTGTTTTTAATATCTTTTTATCTTGCTGTGCCAAGCCAACTTGTTGGCACACTGTACAAATGCTTTCTAGACGAGGAAACTTCTCAGACTGCTGGTCCTAAGCCAGTACTTAGAATGAAGGATTTTATCCCAGATTTCATTCTATATGAATAAGACACAATATCTCACAGCATAAACTCTGAGTAATTGGGCATTGCACAGCTGGCTACGTACAGGTTTGGCAGGGGGTATAAAATTAATCTCTGACATGCAAGTCGCTGTAGGTCTGATTTGCAGACAACTTCTGTCATGAGAGGGGCATTCAAACAACCATCTACTTTGCTCACTAATCCTCCAGCCAGCCCCAGCATCTTTCAGAAATGGGGCTTATTGGAAAAGCTCCTTTTGTGCCCAGAGGCATTCCATGTAGCTTCCACATAGGATTTAAATAGCGAGAGGCCTTGTGCTGATCCTTCAGTTCTTAGGAGGATGTCACTATTTCCAAAGTGGCAGTACTAATGTCTGCATGCTTGACATAATAATGAAGGTACAGGGCCTTTGGCAACTGCTAAAAAAATAATAGGCAGTTATAATAAAAATAATGAAATGGTCCTCTCCAACACAGTAACTAATTTGAGAGAAATGCATGGAGTTTTAACTGGCATTTCATTGGTATGACCTGGTACTCACAATGTGGATGACTTTTTTCATCCTTTCACCTAATTTGCCTTAAAAGGAAGAAAATAAATTAAATAGTGCCTATCTCATACATATGCCATTAGCTCACCATAGAGGATATACTTAAGAACAGAGAAGAGGGAAGAAATTACTTCTTTTTAAACTTTCTGAATGGAATCCACATCCCTTGGCAATGGGGAAGGGGAAGAAGACTTTCTGACAGTTGTGTAGAGCTGTAGCTGCTGTAGAGCAGTAGCTCCACCTGTCTTAGCTCCAGCTTTCTCTGAACTTCACTAGTGCAGAAGTAACTTGGTTCATTTGTGCTTGGCAGTCATTGCCTTGTCGTTGTAGGTATGTGAGGTGATACTAAGTCCCATTATTAGGAGGCAGAAGTTCATATAAAACAAATACTTGCTTTTGAGAAAACAGATTACAGAAGAAAAAAACATTATGCAATGATAAGGGGGAAAATTCATGTAATGAATTTGAATTAGTAATGTGGTAGTACATCTAGTTTCCTCTCATGTTGTAGCAGTCTCTTAATTTACAATAATCCTTAGATTACTAAGGTGTTACCCTCAGTAACACCTAAAACATTTGCTTGTACTTTCTATGTCAGATATCCGTCACCAAAACCCAGTATATCATCAGCTCATGAGGGTCTTTTCTGAATATATCTTATGTCTACAGAAAAAAAAATTCTCATTGAATCCTTCCTCCTATGATTCTCATCAATTTAACAGGTTAATTTATAAACAATTCACAGTAGAAGTGTATTTGTGGAACTTTGCTGATTTTCTATGAGGCTCATGTGGCAGGTAGTAATTACTAACAGAAATAATAACCCTCCAATTGTGAGAACATTTTCTTTTCTGAAGTAAAGCTGTAAATCTGTGTCCTTTGATCATTTAGAAGTAGTACAGTGTGTTGCACAGCTTCTGTCTCTGGAGGGACATAAATAAATTAGTCTGTAGCAATCACATTTGATAACTGAAAATACCTTTATAGTACCTGTGGCAAGCCTTCCATTAATGTACCTTTCAAAATGCAAAATTGTCTTGGCAGCCAACATTCTATTTATTATTCTTTTTCTATTATTCTGTCTTTTGTCCTTTGAAAGAAGAATAACATTTCCAGAAAGTTTCTCATTACATTTTGCAGGATCAGTTGTGTTTTCTAGTCATGGATAATTTTAAAAGAGCTAAAAGCTTCACTTGTAATATGTCATAAAAAGGAGAGAGAAAATTTAGCTGTGTAATCACAATTTTAGACACAGCTTCGTAGTAATAAGCTCTAACGTGATAGAAGGTACATGCAGAATCCTGTAATCTCAGGCTAAACCTAACCACATTGATTTTCTATTTCCATGTAAAAAGCAGATTTTCATTTCCTTCAGTTAATCAAAAACATAGAAGCTTTGACATAGTCCAAAAAGCTTTGTTTTTCTTGCAGCCAAGATTAAAGTGTACAATATATTAGCCTGCTGATGAAATAAGTGAGGATAACAAATGGTTCATGACAAGATGAGACATATCAGAAAGACTATGAAGTAGGAATTTTACACTATGAAATAGTATTCTTTAGGGTTTTTTTCTCTTAACACCATATTTTTAATTCTTAATTCTAGCACTCTGGCATTGGTGGAGCAGCAGCTGGCAAGAAGAACAGAACTTGGAAGAACCTAAAACAAATTCTTGCTTCTGAAAGGGCATTGCCATGGCAACTAAATGATCCTAGCTGTAAGCTGCTTAGATGCTTTGCATGTATTTATAAATAATAGAATCCATACAAATAACTTTCTTTAAAACAAATCTAAATTATTTCATCAGTGCATGCTGTATCCTGCTTGAGCAGAGTCCAGTAGTATATTTAAGACTAGTCCAATCACAACATTGAGCCCTAAGTGGAAAGTAGGGGAAGCAAATAATTTGATTATCATGACACAGTTTGAATACGTTTGGGAAAAGAGTTCAATAAAGGAAATGTATTTATCCAAACCAGGTCAGAAACCCTTATTCCCATCAGGTTTTTGTTACCTCTTGACTGGTTAAAAGCCTCCCCTTCCTCTTCATACAGCCCAGAGGTCTTCTACTATTTGATTAACTATATTTGAACTATTTTCAAGTTGATTCTGCTAAGCCGCATACCTGCCGAAGCTTAGACCTTAGCCCAAGCTTCCTATCCAGCCCCTTATCCCAGATTCTTGGGAGACTTAAATCCTACATCCCCTGTTGAGTACAGCACAGCTGAAACTGCATTATTAGGAGTCCTGATTAGCAGTCCTAGCTGGTGTACATCCACAGGAGCAGACTTACAGCACTGGTCTTAATCTAGATATACTTCCAGTCTGCTTGTAAAGTAGGATGCTGTTGAACTTGGCTGGAGGCAGAATGTGGTCCTCAGATTTTACTTAAGCATGTGGAGGCATTTCAGAGTTGAGCATATGCATATACTTTTTGTCAGACTTGGTGCCTTATCCAAAAATAGCTTGCCATTTTTTGAAGTGTTTTAGGCACAACTGTTACAGAAAAATGCAGACTACTGTGTGTTCCTGGCTATTGTAACTGACAATCTGCTGATGTTGCTATTTCTACTATGCTCTGTTTGCAACCATAAATTTACAGGATTTTTTTTAAGAAGGAAGGAAAAGAAACTCCGTTTCATATTTAAAACCAGCTGTTTGTGGCATTAGGGTCTTTTGAGTTATGAGATATGTTAGAAAGTTGATATGGATGGAGCATTTGAATTGATCATAGCCTCTGAATGAGTTGCAAGATATTTTTGTAAACATTCAAAACCAGGGATTTAACTTCTTAAACATACCAGCTGTATCTTAAAAAATGTTTATGAATGAGAGTTGCCATCTAAAGGGCACCAAAGAACAGTAATTTCCACCACTTAATTTAAACATTCAGACAATTTTCTAGGTCATTGACTGAGCTTTAAGTGGTACATGCTTAAAGATTTAACTGATTTAAAAGATTACTTTGCTTTTGTGGATTATAGTATTTCAGAGCTGCAATCTTGAGCAATATTTCATGATCTTAACATACAGCATGCATATGATAGTGGCTGTTCTTTACATGTGACTGGCTGCAAGGGAATTCATTGAGACTTGAAAGAAATTAACACATTTCAAATAGCTCTTGCATTTTTCCTTTTGGGGAGGGCAGTTCTGCTTGCAGAGGTGAGCAGGATCAGTCTGTGATTTATAGTGCTAACAGCCTAAGTGTTTTCAGAGGTAATTCTCTTTGCCTTAGTATTGCTAGTTAATAGAGACCTCAGAAAATAGGTTTATGTATTAAAATACACATAAGACACTGAGTTTATACCTTTGTTTCTCTCTAGATTTTAATATTGATGCTCCTCCTTCCTTTAAGCCTGCCAAGAAATATTCTGACATTTCAGGACTTCCGGTAAGGATTTTATTTTTCGCTTCAAAATTGGCATCTCATTTTCCAGAAGGAGATAGTGCTGGTGCATTGTTTTATAAAAGATGTACATGCTGGGGTTCCTATTCAGCCTTGGGCTTAATAGTTATCCAGTGATTTTAGGGCCAAACCCCAACTACTGTCACTACATCACAAAATCCTTGGGTTGTTAATAGATGCTAGGACAGATTAAATACCTCGTCCTGCCAGGTGGCTCTTATGACACCACTTCCTCAGCTATAGAATCTACATTGATCTCCACCCTTTCTAATTCTCTGGATTGCTGCAATGAAAGCTAGTACTCCACAGTATCCATGACTGACAGCTTTGCCAAGCTATAACCACACTGAGTGAAACCTTCCATGCTGAGTGTTTGCATGAGGCTGATTTATTTCATTTTGTCTTGCAGAGGAAGTTTTAAAAAGATGGCTTAACAATTTTCAATAGTGAGATTAGGCAAAATTATATTGATTGGCCCAGGTTAAAAAAAATCTGTGTTATCATTGCTCTCAAACTTTCCCTCAAACAAATCAGCCAGAAACAGACACTTGGCATAGACTTTTGAGAATGTCAAGTACCACAATGCTTCAGAGCTGGATCTTGGAGTTTGGCAGATGTATAGCCTGTGTGTCACAGATGGGCTCTTTTACATGTTTTTGTTAAAGAAAGTAGGAAAAAAACCCCAACCCCACATTTGACTTATGTTTGCACATGCTACAAAAAGTCTCAGTAGTTATGATTTGATGCCTTAATTCCCCAAAGATTCTGTTGGCACAAAACAGGAGTAAAGTCATTGAATTCTGCCCAACAAAAACTTTCTATCTGCTGCTGAAACTATTCCTATGTGACATGAATAAGTTTACGTAAAACAAACAAGTGTTAGTAACATCATATCTTTTCACTGTTCACCTTCAGCCCCCAGTGATTTATTTTGCAGAAACCCATCCATTTATTACAATTGTAATGAATGGGAATGTTGTATTTTGGACTAAAAAAATGCATAAGTAATGGTTACACTAAGTAACTACAGTAATGAAAACTTTGTGATGTCAAAAAGTCTTAAACAGAATTACTGGGTCCCATCCCCCAGTTTAATCTGTTTCTCATCCATAGAGCACTAGCCCACCTTCACAGACTTGATATCACCTCACAGAGATGCCTTTGAAAGTACACATTTGTTATGTTGATGCAGGTTAACATACCACTTGCATTTTGTGCGCTGAATTAGGCGAAAGTCCTCATTAGGAAACAAAATGGATTACTGACTAAGGAGAGCCTTATAGTGAGTTGATAACAGTGGATAAACATCAAAGAATAGCTAGAGCATCAGATGGAATCCTGCACATCCTAGTATTTGAGTTCTTGATTTCGTAGCACATGTTTTCTTTGACATTTTAATTTTTTAAGTAACACATTTAAATAAGGCATCTAGGAGGTGGCATGTTTCCAGCCTGTGCTTCTAAATGTGATTTGGAAGTGGAGTGGGCTGCTCAGATAGAGGCTGGTAACCCTTGGTGTTCAAGAGGGAATGGGAAAGCAATATCTCCCTCACAGATGAACTGAGAGACAGCAAATGCAAGAGACTGCTCACAAACCCAGGGAAAATAATTCCCTGCAGCCAGGCACACTTACATTCTTGTGGCAGTACTGCTTTGATATAATAGCAGCTTGTTTTCAGAGAAGGAGCAGGGATCAGTTGAATAAAGCATTTTCCATAAGTACCCCGGCTCTATATAAAGATGCAGTGGATAGAGGAAGGGGGGATAGGTGGGCACATGAAATAATATTGAGTAGATTTCACCAACACAGCAAACATTCTATACTGGGTCACTTAGTGGTGTTCTTCTTTTCCCTGTCCTCTCCCCTTAGAGTTGCTTTGCAAGTGTTAGTAGCACTCCCACCAGGTGCTATTAGGTTGCTGCAACATCTCTAACCTGTCTGAGGCTAACCTGTGGGGCAGAAGTCATAGGGACATAGTTTCTTTCACTGTCCCATCTCCAAGGAATGCTTTCCAGCACGCACCTTTGATGCATTTCAGACTAGTCAGTCACACCCATAGAGAGTTGATGATACAGGATATAGATGTGAGTGGAGACCATGTCCCTACCAGATAAGGGTCAGTTTAGTCATAGGAAATAAGAGTCATTCTCTCAGTTCCTCAGCTTTTCTTTACCAGCTCCTTGTTTCCATCAGTGATTTATGTACTCTAGCTCAGTATGAATACTCTCTATACAAATTCATTCAGTGCTTCTTTTGTTTTCTTTTTCTGTCTTTCCACTTTTTTTTCCTTAATTTTCCATCCTCTAATTGTGTTGTAAGTCAAGTTTCCTATTTTACCTGGCCTGCAAGGTTTCTCCAGACTCTGACAAAATTACCATGTTTAAAAACGTCTTTTTTATTAAAATAACTGAGACAGTGTGTCCTTTAAATTGCTAGTTTAGAAATGTTTCATAAGAAGCGCTAAATATGCTTTCAAGATCATTTCCTAGTAGGAAGATATGTAGGACAATAGAATATTTTAGAAAATTAGTAGTAGAGAAATGTCCTTGTATTTTTTGTGTAAAATCTAAAAGTGTTTGTGTAAGAATATATTTTCCATGAGAATGCTGCATTACCCATGGGGGAAAAAAATAAAATAAATTCCTTAGCATTACCCATTTAGGGAAGAATGAAATGGTCTAGCAGGTACAAAACGAGAACTGCATTAAAACACACTCAGCCAGTATACTTGCACTTACATTAAATGCCATAATTAAATTCTACTGATCCTCTTCTCTTTTTGTGTGTAACACAAATGGAATTAAATTTGCCAATGTTCTCAGCAGAACAGCCTATATATATTTGTAAGGCAGCTTACAATTCAAAAGCTATTATTTACTGTATTGACACTGCAAAATAAACCTGTTATTTCCAAACTTACAAGGTACGTGTTTAGATACTTCAACATGCAAAACAGAGTAATTTATTGTAAAGCAGGTTAAAAAAACCCCCAATCTTCAAATGTTTATATTTCTCTTCTTTTCTGAAAATGGATCATCCCTGTTACTATAGAAACAGATTGAGAAAACTAGTTTATTGTATTTTAAGAGCGTGTCTCTGTGGTTTTTGACTTAATTTTTAAAAATGACAGAGTTTCTTCTTGGAAAACTTGTCTTACTTTACTATTCTAATCTGTTTAATTATTGCTGAAGTTTTGATACAGTTTGTTTTCAGACTGAAGTCAGGACATAAATGAGTAGTTATTATACATTAGTGTCTTGCAAACAGTGCGGCCAAGTGCAAACTATCAGAATGGTGAAGAATTGCCTTAGTCTTTTTAACCTAGATTTGAGTGCAATACAAATTGCAGATATTTCTTGGCTAGTTTATTACTGAGTCATGCACATTTGAAAAGCAGTCTAATTGGTTAACCTTTTCTTACATAAGGCCAGAGGCAAGTATGAAATAAAAACAAATTTTACCTGCTGTAGCCATGAAGTTACCACCACGGATAAATTTAATCCTAATGTTCTAACTTTGCCATTTGTTTGAAAATTAATTGATGGCTTGACTGTTAGCTGACTACATTTAATTAACCTGACAGCATTTCCTTGTAAAGTAACAAGCTACAAGTAACACTAAATTTTCTGAGTCATATCAGACCAAACAATTAACTGGATTGTTACCATGGTCAACAGGTGCTTTCCACATAAAAAGGGTAGAGGGCTCTGCACTCTAACAGTATAGAGGGCAGGAATACTCCAGCTCTTCCTAGCCTTTTGTATTTTTAGTTGCAATGTCTTAAGAGATGTCAGCTGCCTGTGCCTTGCAGCCTGCCACCATCTTGTGTTAAAGAAAGGTTCAGAAGACACTTGGGGAGTCTTGAGAGGCGCTTGGTAATGCAACACTGAGCAGGCAATGAGTGTCCTGCAGGCTGGAGGTGGAGAGGCAGTACCCTGAAGTGAAGCCTGCCTTCTCCCAGCACAGCCTCCTGGCCTACCCCTGAGGTCACCAAGCTCCAGGTTTCTGTAGCAACAGGGAAGGGGAGAGGATAGAAAGAAACTGGCACTGCTCCCAGGCACCCAAGGTCCAAATACAGCAGAGGATACAAGTGTAGCCCCGGCTGAACTGGCCAGGCTGTTATCCTAAAAGCAGGCATCTGTGGCAAAACACAGCACTGAGTTCAAATTTCTTATCAGTTCAGTAACAGAACCGTGAGCTGAGACTCCCTAGCTTTAACAACCACTTTAAAGTAAATTAAAAGCTAAGTTGTATGCAGCAAGAGAAAAGCAGTCCAAAGCTATCAGAGCACCCATAATTCAGCCTCTTTGTGGGTAATTTATTGGCAGCAGCCTGACTATTTGGAGAGCTGCCTTGAGAGACACTGCACAAGGCACAGAGTTGCTAGGGTGAGTTTAGAATTGAGGAATTTCTTTTGCGCTCTTTTTCATGAAGCTTATTTCAGCCCTCTGTTAATGCATTTCTAATGGGATTTTATGGCAGTCTGTTAACTTCTCATAAGTTCTGACATGAGGAGAAAGGAAAAAAAAGCCAAACTTTTGGTCATGTGATAGGACAGGAGTGCTGTTACTGGGAAAAGAAACTCACTATTTTGTGGTCTTGTAATTAAGACAATTTTTTACTATTATGGTTTGAAATTTTATTTGAATAGTGTCTCTACCATTGTTTCTTTTTCAGGCAAATTACACAGATCCGCAGAGCAAGCTAAGGTTTAGTACTATCGAAGAATTTGCCTATATTCGGATGCTCCCTTCAGATGTGGTCACAGGATACCTGGCTCTAAGGAAAGCAACAAGTATTGTTTCCTGAAGAGACTAAATATTGTTGTATATTGCTTGGAACAGTGCTAATTTTGAGTATCATGATGGAAACTGCCTGCGGGACTGAGGTCCTTTAAAACTGTCCATGGATTTTTACATCTGGAGGTAGTTGATGATACATGCATTTGAAGAACATATGGATTTAATTTTCATAAATGCTGATATTTGTTAGTTTACCAATTTGTTAACCATCTGGTTTGGTGAACAGAATAACTTAGACCTTCACAATATGTATTTGTACCATAATGTCTCATTTATATTAATTTCTGTAGAGACAGGATTCCATCATCTCCACCCTGTATATTTGCTGTACTGTCCTGGCTCAGAAGGAATCCTCATTTGAATTAAGGAGAAGGCACCAAGATCTCCAAACATCTAAACCTTCCTTACCAGTTGCACTTGCCACTTGGCTATGAAGAAGTTTGTCCCATTTTTAAAATAAAGCTAAAATACCTAGCAAGTGCTGCTATTGTGATGACATGGTACTGAGCTCTGTGGAAATGAACAGTTTCAAACAAATATTTCGATTGAAATACTGCCAAGATAAATAGTTTGACTCAAACTTGTTTGTAAAATACCCTAATGAATACACATAACAGGACTAAATCAAATCACTGGGTAACTTTTAATCATGACACTTCGTAGTTTTTGAGTGCTTTATGTCACAACCTGACTATTCTTCTACCTTCCCTAGCTAGAACAATATTAGTATTAATTAGTATGAAAAAAGTACTTATTTCCCAGACTTTTAAAAAAAGGTCTTAAAAAGCAGGAGTTCCACTGTTCATTGGTGTCTAACATCCACTTGGTCTTCAGAAAGGTAAGACCTTCTACATTAGAACACTGAACTTAGCACCAAAAGAATAATGGAGAGCAAGTGAACATTCTCACACTTTGGAGGAAGGAGACTGAAGGAGAGTTTGGACAGTTGTTGGGGGGGATGGCTGACAAGTACATGTCAACAACAAAATGACCATGATTTCTTTGAAACTAAGTCTAGGGGCCAAGGATTAAGAGGGTTTTCTGCCCATTCTTTCTTTCTGTCCTCTTTCTTATGACAGCTGCTGATTGTTATCTTCCCACTTCTGAATCTTTGTCTCAGCCTTAGACTCTCGTAAGGTTTTAATCTGGACTCCAAATTTAGGCTCAACTGCTTTTAACTGCTTCTAACCCCCAGTCACACAGCCTTCACTCCCATACTCCATGAACTACCCTGGAGTTGTGGCACTTCCCTCCCTTATCTCTCTGAGGGTGTTAGCCTGAAAGGCTAGACAAGTTACCACTTGCTATGGGAATGTTCTCTTCCCATGTGCAAAACTGCTGAGTGGAAGACTTGCACCATAGCTTGTTAGTCCTGGACTTCCCAGGTCACTGAGGAGTTGAGATGCTGGGTGCAGGACAGCGCTCCTGTCTCACCCAAGCTCTATCATGGACATCAGGGTCTTGTGCAAGGCACACTCTTCTTGACTGAAAAAGCAGCACACAGCAGTGACTATTTAGTGTCTAAGCTGCACTTTGAATGCACATTTTTGTAGACATAGTAATTTTTTTTTTCCTCATTGAAAGGATAACTATGCAAAGTGTTATTATTAATGGCAATTTAATTCCAACTCCAAAACAGGAAAAACATAATGAGATACATTGTTTAATGCAAATCAGTGTGACTCCTTCCTCAGTTTTTGTGATGTAATATTGCCAAAAACAAATTCTAAGTCTTTGACGTGCTCACAATAGATCCTTCAAAGCCCTAGATATCAGATAATGCTACAACTGTATCACAGTACAAAAAAGAATAAGGCAGGATATCTGTCTGCATGCCAGTAAGCATCCAAGCCACATTCTCTTTGCATGCAAGTTTTATAATGGATGGTTTTGGCTTACTTTACATACTGAAGATGTGTTTATAAGATAAGCTTAGCATTGATATGAAAAGAAAACACATAGAACTGCTGTAAGATCATTTTTGTTTTAAATAAGCAGACAGCAGCTCAGAAAATCGATTTCATGAGCTCGTTCTCTCCCACAAATATTTTAAACATTCTTTGGGAATGCCTCCTCCACCGTCAGAAGTGCTCCATGCACTCCTACACTCTACATTAAGATGTTGCCTCTCGGCTAATTTCTGCTGCGCAGCATCTATGCATTCCATTTTCAAAATCTAAGTGTCTTGCTGAATAAATCTGCATCAGAAAATAAATACATCTTAGATTTGGAAAAAACATTAGTGACTCTTCCCTCAGTGCTCTGTATCCATGTGATGGCTGCTAGATTCCCTTTTCTTCCCTTCATTGTTTCTTCCATTTTTGGCCTTTTTTCCCTAGTTGTTAATATTTCCCTTTTACTCCTTAGTCTGTGCAGTAGTTAAGCCAAGAGTGATGAATCAACCACCAGCACCATTCAGCATTACATTGATCAACAACTGTTTACTATGTGAAACAAAACAAATTTGTTTTAGCAGGAAGCTGAGAACAGAACAGATCTAGCAGCCAACATGTATGATGGTGTTCAGTCCAGCTGGGTTCTTTTCGAGAACACTGCATGAACTGGCTGCTCTCACCAGTGGCTTCTCTGAGAGAACTGAGCAGTACCTCCCTTGCTGTATATGAGAGAAAATATGGATAAGTGAAGCACTTACCTGTGCCACAGAGTAATTTTAAAGTGTTTTATTGACAGCTTTAGAAGAAGTGAAAATTGAGAAGTACATTTGTATGTAAAAGTACTTATGGGACATTATCTAGATATATAAGTTGAATTTAAATTGAAGAGAGGACAAAAGAAAAGCATTAGAAAGGAGAAGCTTCAACAAATACCATTTCAGAGCTGAGGAGAATGTGTTTTGACTAACAGTGCTGCCACATCTATAAAGCAGAAAGCTAGCAGTCAGGGTGAGGACTAATCTGTTCAAGTACAATTGTTACTATCTGGGAAGTATCACCTGAATGCATTACTTAATATCAGACCATGGATGGCTTCAGCTGCACATGCATTTGCATTAATGTGTTCCTCGTCATTCCCCTGTAACAGCTTACAGCATGTCAGTTGCTAAGCTCCCACAGAAATCCCACTGACATTAATGGGAATTGAGCTTGTCCAGCAACTTGCAAGGTGCAGTCCAACTGGCAAAACTTTAGCCTTAATCTTTTTGGCAGGTGGAAAACATATTTTCCTTGCTTCAACTGTCCTGTCCCAGAGGCCAAGCTCCTGTTTTCCTCTGCAGCTACTTGGGCAACACACACCACTGGTCCAGCAAACACTGGAGACTGGGTGGGGGGGGAGTTACACCAGGCTTAATGTGAGGTTTTCTCATTTTATTTAAGACTGCAGTAGCTTGTATTTACACCACACATTGGGTGAATCTGCTTGCTCTGAAAGTCCGGGACAAAGCAGGCAACTGTCTCCGGAACTGCTGTAGCTGAACCTCCTGTTGTGGCCCAAACCTAGGTGCTGCAAGAATGCTGGGCTGGGCTGGGCTGGGGCAGGGGCTGGGCCACGTGGGGATCTGGGGCTTCAGAGCCAGCTGCTCCCAAGGGAAGGGATCTGCTAAGAGCTATGAGAGGAATGAAGCCTTCAACAGCTGCAGTAGGTGCCTCCATGCTCTTTAGTGGATGGAAAGCAGGGTGCTGGAGTTCAGGGCTCTTGCCTTGATCATTCACTGCTGCTTCATACAGCAGGTGTGTGCCCATGGAAGCTTCCTGCCCCAGCCCTTCCCTCTGCTGTGTTCATGCTAGGAATTACCTTGGCCCCACGTCCTGAAAAGCAGTAAAATTCAATTCAGAGTGGCCTTGGACCAGCACATTTTGGAGCCCCTGCATTTCACTGTCCTGTATTTCCTGGCTTTCTCCCATGACAGCCTTCTGGTTCCCTATGGAGTTGCTATATATGGGCTTCTGTGGAGGACAGGAGTAGCAGGCATATGCAAGGAAGTGTGCCTTGATCTCCTTTGACAGAGGCATGTAAGTGTCAAACCCCACCAAACCACAAGGAAATGAAGGTAAGCAAAAGGGAGGGCTTTTTACTGGGAAAAATATCAAAGTAAAAATTAACTAGTATAAGCTTAAAAAGATTTTTCTAAGTCATTCTGCTAAAGAAAAAAGCATGAAAATCATGATGACCCTGAGATTAGCTCAGTTGGTTAAAACTTGGTTGTAAAATAATGCCAAGGTCATGGGTTCAACCCCCTATGTGAGCCATTGACTTAAGAGTTGGACTCAATGACCCTTGTGGGTCCCTTCCAACTCAGAATAGTCTGTGATTCTGTGATTACAATCTTTTTCTGAAGGGCTAACTAATCTTTAGTAAGTTCATACAACCATAATTTATTACTAGAAAACTCACCAATGGATTTTAAGGCCTCTTACAGTCTCTAACAATGTATGTGGTTTACATACTTAAAACAAATAGTATATAGTTTTTCTTTCTGAAAAACTTGGAGGAAGAAGACTTACAGACGATGTTGGATTCTGGACAAAAACCCTGTCTTAGTGCTCTTTTAAACAAGAAGAGTCAAGTGGTATATGTATTGTTACTGAACACTTCAGTCACACTAAGGTGATCATACCAGTAATATCAGAATTCACAGAAATAGCTTGTTTTTCTCATTTTAGTATGTGTCCCCCAATAACAGACTACTTTGCCTGTTGGCAAGTGTGTGGTTGGAATATAATAAAATAATACATTTTCAGGAAGGAAAACATTTTCTTTAAGTCCATTTGGTATCTGTCAGTATTGCTTGACTTGGTTTTGTATTATCTGAGAAGCTTAACAAATCCAGTATTTTCAGATGATTACACTCCTATAAATCACAGCCTTGAGACAGTAGTGGCACTAATCTCTTGGGAGAGATAACGACAATAATTAGCAAACACTGTTTAAAATACTGGTAAGTATTGCCTGTGTAATTGCACACATTTCACAACCTATGAGGTCACATGGGTACAGAACATTGCTGTCTCTGATACTGTAGCCTAAAAACAATAATTTGTACATAAAATCATAATACTAGTGGATTGGACAATAAGTTGGTGCTGGAGCTGGCTGTGATTACTGTTTACCATTGTGTTCACTGAGCAAGAGGTCCCATCAGTTATCACAGGCTGACTGCTGTGGCTCTGTTACCTGACTTGAGTGCACCCAGCACAGCACCCCAAAATACTGCACCTGGTTCATGGACCATCTGAAAGTCTTCTCCAATGTCCCAAATCTGGGATGTAAAAACTACTCTCAAGAGGAGAAATCATTTACAGGTCTCCAACCATGCACAGCCCATGAGAATAGTGTTCCTTTTCTCTGCAAATCTTGAATCCAAAGCGTGGTTTGTGTTAAAAAAGAATAGATGTCCCTTGTGTGGATACTTCTCTTTCAGCACAGGTCACACACAAGCAAGTTCTAAGCATCGGGTTTTGGAATGTCTGAAGACAGCTGTCTATCTGTGCATGGGAAGAAAGTGTTTCCTTCCTCATCATAGCAAAATAAATGGTGTATGTGCACACTGAGTGTCAGTGTAGCTCTGATAAAGTACAGCAGTAAACCCTTGTGAGCAGAGATGCAGGCCTGGTCTGCTTGGCCCATACTTGGGCACTGAGGAAGAGAGAGTCATAGGTACTTTTGAGTTTTGGCTGCGATCTCACTTATATGCTGAGGAACAGCGGCTTGTCTTGATTCTCTTCTCCCAGGAGAAAGAGATGCCTGTAAAAGGACACCATAAACACACACATTGCCTACATACTGTGTGTCTAGTCATTATTTCCATGACTAATACATAAAAATGACACAAAGGTGACAGAATTAGGAATGTTTTAATACATTATCTGTGAGCCCAAATCCTCTCTTAGACAGCTTGGATGCTATTGCTCACAGAAGGGCATGAAGGAGTGACCCTGCCTACGTGGATGAGTGTTCTGTAGTCTGAGCTCCTGTTCAATGATTAGAGCAGTTAATTGTGTGAAACCTCCAGGCCATGGTAGGGCTGGCAACACAGCGTGTACCTTCCCTGTCCTGTTCCCACAGCTGCATCCTTCACCAGCTGAATAGGCAGACATGATGGGGATGAACATGTGCAGGCAATTTCCTGGTGGGAGTCAGCCTTCTAGCTCAAGACCAAAATGCAGGCACCCAGTTTCCAACAATTGGGAAAAGGCAGCAGCCTCTAGGAGTGTGCCTAAACAGCAATTCTTGCATGGAGGAAAACAGAGGCATTGTGGGGTCTGATAATAACCTTAATAAAAGAGAATCTCAGGGATTTCAATAGGAGCTGGCCTTAGACTAAGGTGGAAGGACTGGAAGTGGGAAGAAGAAATTTCTCTGATGATATAAAGCAATGTTGAAGAGAAATCATTTATAAAACATTCTATAGGTGGTTTGTAATCCTTTGAAGTAATACATATGACATTATGGTGGCTTTATATTTGAAATAAAGAATATCAATAGTGCATAAATCACTACTTCAAATTGTGCCTTTCAGAGGAGGTTTATATGTGTCATAGCTGGTGGAGTGGAGTCAGTGGCTGCCATCAGTCTCATGTGCACAAGTGACAGCAGCTAATAGGTACAAGCCTTGTTCTCCTCCTATTAAACAGGCTTTTGTTATTGAAACTGATGGTGAAGCAAGCACAATCAACCAAATATTTTTGGCCTCTAACTACCAAGAATTTGTTTGTTGGTCATGCTTCATCCCCTGTGACAGACTGCACAAAATCACAGGGCAAAGAAATATGTACCAGCAACTCCTTTCCAGTATTATGTGAGCCCTTCCCAAGAGCTTTGTAAATTGAGAATTATTACTGTTTTAGTGAAATACGAGGTGTTCCACGTCAGTACCCTGGTTTGGCCCCATGCTTCCTTAACCCTTGGGAAACAGCACATCGAACCCCACTATGAAATACCCCCCTTCAGCAGTTGATTTCAGCACCTTTCTCTACATTATTATAATTTACCTAATAATGAATTGGAAGCCAAATTCACCAAGGACCTTGAGATGCCCTTCTGAAGGATCACACTGGCACAGAGAATGCAAACAGCATTCTTCCTGTACATTTCCTGCATACAATGTCACTGGGACACACAGACTTCTCCAGAGCCTTTAGGCAGTGACTGTCACACCAAGGTCTGCCTATGTCTTTCATTGAAAATATGCATAAGCCACAAGGATGATTTCTGGAAGAAGCAGCGAGTCCTGTTCTTCCTGCTTTTGCACACGTGCTCTGCTCACTGCACTTAACAATTTCTTCATTAATCCCTCCAGCTCTAAGAATAATGAGATTGCACCCACTACAAAACAGTTATACACAGTTATATAGCCCTGGAAGTGTCTGGAGAATGAGAGACATGCTTTAAATCTCTTAGCTGACAGAAGAGACTGAACACATATGAGACGACCAGGTGGGATGGCGAGTGAAGTATCCTCACTCTGGGTGGTTGGATAAGGAAAACAGGAACAGCAGTACCCCTGCTGTACTTCAAACAAGAGCAATAGCCTACAATAGTCCTTTCTGAAGAGTGTGATCTCGAAAAGTGCTGCATCTGGTGCTGTGGGACAGAACATGGGCAGGAGGCTGTCACCAAGCTGCTCAGTTCTGTTGAGGCTGACATGTCTCTGGGCATGTTCAAAGACAGAGCTTCAGATGTCTGGGTAACCATCCAGGATCCAGGCAGCAGCTGTGTGAGGATACAGAGGACAGCAGGTTTAATCATAAACTGTCTAAACTCTGGCCAGATCCCTTTTGGTAATTTGCGACTCTCTGAAGACTTAGGAATGAGTCTTACCAATTCAGTGGATTTGGACTCAGCTTTTATCATCTCACCAGCTCATGTAGCACACACTTCTTTGTCACCAGAAGATACCTAGTATTGCTACCAGTACTGGATCTAAGTGGTGAAAGCATGAGCATTAGAGAAGGAAAGAAAATCATCAAGGGCAGACAGGGGGCCTCTTGTCATTCTCCCAGAACTTCTCTGCCCTTTGAGGCCATGTCCCTACTACCTTCATAATCTAGGTTGCACTACCCTCTACCTCCAGCTTTTTCCAACTTCGATAAGACATGGGCAAGGTTAAAAATCCTGTCCTACAACATACATTTCTAGGTAGTTCTCAAAAGACAACCAGAATCCAGGAGTTAAGAGCTGTCCAAAAGTCCTCCTTTGCACCTCTGTACTGCTATAGGTGGCAAAGTTTTGGTAGCAGAGAGGGTGCAGGGGTGGCCTCTATTGGAGAGAGTTCAGAGGCTATAGGATGTGGAAGAATTACAGACGCAGTTTCCCAACCCCCTAAAAATGATTATTTGAAGTAACAGCTTCTTTTTTGGGTCATATAGAAGGAGACACTTTATTTTGTCCTAAATAGCACATATGAGTTTGATCAAGTAGTAATTATATCTGAGCCATAAAGAAATAATCTCCAAGGCATAATTAGAAGCAGCACTTTCCCTGGGAGATGTGATTCCCTCCACCTCTCACTTCTCCTCCCTGCTCCAAAAACACAGCTCTGTAATATTCATCTCAAGAAGGAGGACTGAAAAATAAATGACCAATTTAATAAAAGGAAGGTGTTTAGATAGAATGAATAGAATTCACCTGCAGATCTGCAGAAATCTCTTGCTGAAGAGATAAAAGAAATACTAAAAGAAGAAAAATCCCAAGTGGAAAACCGAAAAGAAAAGCTGAAACCACAAGAGGAAAGCTAATGGCCCATGTTGCCAAAAAGGCAGAATTCTGCAGAGGGTAAATGAAATGCCAGAGTGGGCCAAACCCAGAAGCATGCTTTACAGTTGTCAAAAGGGTCATTGAAGCAAAGCAAAGCTTAAAATGGAATGACTTCACCTGAAAATAAAAAGTGCCTTGCCATGGGGCCAGACAGTTGTCCTAGTATAGGACAATCATATTTCAGCAAGTGTATTTCTGCTTCTTGAACTGTGCAGCTACCCAAGGCTTGCAGTTACCACTTGAGAAACTTAAACCAACTTAAGTAAATGAAAAAGATGCATGCACACACTGAGACCCTCCAGATTTTCACTCAAGCAGGTACATGGGCACTTACTCTGTTCTTACACTGTCTCTTTCCTGCCACATTGTCTAGATTAGAGATATTTGTAACACTGTATCTACAAACCCCGAGTGTAAATATCCATACAAACCCTGAGTGTAAATATATACATCCAAAGGATTTTGCCAGGAACTTAGTAGTGCATGAGCACTTCAGGCTTATCTCTAGTTAAGGACTTCTATTTGATTCTGCTAAAACCAATTCTTATCTCAACCAGTCATTCCACATCCACAGCTATGCAGCTGGCAGGTACCAACCTCCACGCCTTGGCCTCAGGCTCCTGTAGGAAGCAGTGCTGGGGATGGCACTGTCACAAGAGTGCCAGGGTTTACTGGGAGATTTTTTTTCTTGGCTCAGATTTTATACAGCTCTCCATACAGAGCACCCCCCTCCCTCCATATGACATTTTTAATATCCTCTGTTATACAAACAACACAACTGGAAAAACTATTGCACCTGCATGCACATAGAGTTGCACCTTATAAATATTTTACTGTAGTTAACAAAAACTAAAGGATAAACTTCGATTTGGTTTGCTAATATATAATATCTGAAATTGCTAATAAGCCACTAAGAGCTGTTTGAGAGATTGTCTATTACAAGAAATCTTGCCAGGATGCTGCAGTGGTTTATGGCCATCTGGGATACCTTGGAAAAGGTGAAGTGGGTCTAAATCTAATGGTTTTGAATTTTTGTGGGGTTTTGAGAAATCCAGACATGTGTTTTAATATTTTGAAAATCCTGAGATCAGCAAGACTATCGTCTGCAGGGTTTAACCACAAGTTGGACCCACTTCTTAGCAAGTCTAAAAGTCTTATGATTGCTATAAAAACAACAAAAAATCTCACAAACAAAATAAAAATGCAAACATAAACCAACCTTTTTAAAAATATGTACACATAATGATGGGGTTTGTGCTGCAAAACATTTATCTTTAAATGACAGAGTAGAATATGATAACAGGCTTTCTTCATAACCAAGTTAACTGGAAGTGTCTCAGTGGCTGATTTAAGTAACTGTAGCTTTTCACTTTGTTCTTTGTCTGTAATGTGTGCATTGAGCTCTGTGTGTCAGCAACACAAAAAGTGGTAAGAGCATCTCAAACCCCGTGTGAGTCTCACAGGCTCACAAAGGACTCCTCCTGCCTTTTAAATGGTCCCATTACACAGCTACCATCGTGTCTACCTCTCATAGGGGAATTTTTTATACGCAAGGTATGTGGTTCAACCAAGAGGTGCTGTGTGTACACACCACCATTTTTTGCTGACAGGCACACCGTTCAAAGTTTCACATTTCCTCTCTTGTTATTTGTCCTTTCATATTTGAAATTCAGGGAAGATCTGAATGCAGGCCCAACTCTTCACAGCATTTGAGATTTCAAGTTAAGTGGGACATTGAAATAGCTCCAACAATGTCAGCAGGGACTTCCAACTAAAAACGTAGTAACATAATGACTTCCCTTTTGATGTAAAAATCAGTCATGTCAAGCACTCATATTTACACATCCCTTCATATGTACTAATCTACACCACCATAACTGCTTTACACATTTCCACTATTTACTTTGGCTTCCTCCATCCTGTTAATCAAGTCTTATTTTTCCATGACACAGGCAGCTCTACTAACTTTTCTAGAAGTTGATATGACACACTCCCCTTTGGAAAGGGGAGTGCAGTAAAGCATGGGTGCACACCCTGCAATAACTACAGTAATTAGAGTCACTGCTCATTAAAAAGTGAAAACAGGAGGATCGTGCTGTGCAGTGCACCAGTGCTGTGGCAGCAATACTGCACTGCTCCATAAACAAGTGAAAAACCCTCAAACATTAAATCCATTTATGGTACTTGTCTCCAACAAGGACACTAATTCCAGGTATTTGGAACAAAGAACACAGTGTACTTTACTCTTTCTTCATCTTTCTTCTTCTAGTCTGGGCAAATTAACATTGTTTTCTTACCGCAAACCTCTGCAGACATCATGGTTTAAGAATGCTTTTCTGAACTCTCACACTAAAAAGTAATCAACCAGCTACTGAGCTTCAGAGGAAGGAGGTGGCATCTCTGTTCATAACCCCCCCTTAAAAACAAGTTATCCTGCAGGGAGCCAGGCTGGATGAACTGGGGCCCGGCAGAAGTACTGCAAAACCTTTTCCTTTCCATCCAGAGATTTCATAGCTCACTAAATTCAGTATTTTACACACACCATACTGATGATCTTAGATTAAAAGACATACACACTTTTCCAGTGTGCCTTACCCTTAGCTGAATCACCAGCTAAATGCTGACCTAGTACAAGTACGCTGAGTCTCTCTCCTCCCTTTCCATACAGGGCGAATGCCACTGTCCCAGAGGGTGAGCTCGCTGCCAGCTGTCCTAGTACGGCCTCAGCACAGCACTGTGTGATGGAGGTTGCCTAAAATTGCAGTGATGGGCTCCCTACTACAGAAGAAATGTTTGTGCATGGCTAAGAGAGAGAAAAACAGGAAAAGGAAAGAAACAAGACTATCGTCCAATTTGCAACATATTTCTTTTTAGAGAAAAATAATTTTGTCTTATTAACCATTTTATTTTATACCTTTTTTTAATGCGGTGGCCAAGTTTTAGGGGAGCAAAATTTTAGTTAGATTCTGAGAAAGGAACCATAGGTTTGCTGCCTTGGCAAGGGGGTGTGGGAGGGGGAAGAGCTGAGAAAATAACTTTTTAACTTTTGCAGTAGGCTCAAGCAGGACTGTCCGACAAAGCCACCCCAAGGCAAGCAGCTGGGGAGCCCCAGGGGCTGAATCAGCGATGTAACACGTCTATCTGAGCCTCCCAGAACACACAGATGCTGGGCTTGATATCTGCCAGACAGATAGGTTTCCGGGGAAAAAACTGGCCCTACCCCCACTTCCGTGCCTCTCTCCTGCCATCAAGCACAGGAACGAGCCATCTGCTGCCATGAGCTCACAGGAGCAATGCCTGCATCCGAGCCGGTCACAGCGTGTGCTCTGCACAGCACCATCCGCTTTCCGCTCCAAGCTGCGCCGCCCCGCGCCATCCCCCTCCGGCCCGGGACTGCAGGAAGCGAGCTGTTTGCCTTGGACACAGGCACAGGGACACAGACACAGGTGGCTCCATCGACTGCGACATAGGGTCAGGTTTGCTGCAAAGGCTTCTGCTCGCCCCAGTTGTTTCTCTAGAGATCAGGAAACAGTGTGAAAAGCAGAGCCCTTGCCGGAATTAAAGTCTACTGAAGTTCACTCCATGAGTACCTGTGCAGCATCTTGGCATTTCATCAGAAATCAGTCCAGGCCCTAACAACAGGGAGAGGCAAAAATGAGGAATAGCTCATTTCTGTACTGCATTTGGAGAAAATTACAACCCAGACTTGGAAGCCACTTTGTGGCTGACATGCATTTGCACTGCAGACCCAGCCAAAATCCCATTCGCAGCTGACTCCTGTTGCAAGACATTTGAGTCTGGCACAGAGCTGGACAGGTACTTGTCCTCTAGAGTAGGAACTCCCTGGCTGAAAGGTGTACTTGCTAAGATGTGGGACATCTCACAGATGCATGCAGTTTTGATTTTGAACTTCTGTCTCTCAGCTGGTTTTTTTCATGTCTTCTTGATTTCTGGTGTAACATCCATTTTGATGTGTTTGCTGCCATCTTTTACCTGGTGGTATTGTGCTCCAGTGGGAGAAAACAGCAATGTTTTAAGTGAATTTGAGGGAAGAAAATTAAAAGTCAAGCTCTCTCTTAGCAACAGGGATCCTTCCTTTTCTGGATGGTCTACACATACTTCATTGTCATTAATAATTTTATCCTGGATAAAATTAGGTGAAGACCTCTAACTGCCAGGCCTGAGGCAAGCAATTCACTGACTGACTCAGCCAGCATGTCAGGTATCACTCTTAAAACTGATACTGCTTTGCCAGCACTATTTGATTGGGATGCAGGAGAGAGATGCTCCAATGAATGAGGGAGAATGCTGTATGAGAAGACGTATCTCAGAACTGGGAAACAAAGCACAGTTCTTCCTAGTGGAGAGTAGGACATTGAGGCTGTAGAGCTCAGCCTCAGTGGTTGTTTTTCTCCTCTTTCCATCAGCAGATTCCTTGGCCAGTGTGAGGGGTGATTCACAACTTGAAACTTGTGTACCCCTCACTCCCTCTCTCTTTTTCATCACTGTTCTGGCAGTGGAAGGGATTCCCACGTGATCCTTGAGACAAATCTTGCTGGGACTGCAGTTTTCCCATGGTGCTTTCATCTCAAATAGCTTTGCTGCTATGCTGGCTTCTGTAGTTAAGAACAGCTAAAATTTTCTCTTGCCTTAATGGGACTGGGAGCAGGGCTATGGCATGAGGAACAAAAAGTCCAGTATTGCTCAACTCGTTTACTTCTCTTCTAAAGATTTCATTTGAAAAGCTCTTCTGGAGTTAAAGCAAATTCTCTGCCAAGTACAGTAACTGAAGTATTCAGTGAGGGTAATTTGTTGTACTTGATATTTTTCTGACCACAAATGAATAACATTTTTTGCAGTATTTTCTTATAACCATTTGGTGAAGAGGTTCAATAAAAGCAATTTTTACCTGTGGGTTGCTGAGTTGTACCAATATCTCCAAGTATTGTTGTTCAGGATTCAAATATTGCTGTGTGACTGGTCACTCATGTTAAAAAATATGGTTTCTATTCCCTATCCAGATTCTTAAAAAGGCCAGGACTATCCAGAAAATTCAAAAAGGCATTGAAAGGAGATATAAGGAGAGAGGAAACTGCAATCTTCTCTCTTATTGCAAAAGAAAACACCTCATGTAAAGCTGGATATGTGCAGCTCAAGTTTGAAAATACCCACATTCTTTTTGTGCTCGCAGATACACCTGTCTAGATGGTGTTTTAGTCAACGCATCTACTCCAAGTCCTGCCTTGTACATGTACACTTTGAGTTTTTATTGCAAATGGTGTAGACAGGTCAGTTTACAGCTTTCAAATATAAATGCCAACTTGATGGTTCACAGAGACGCTTACTTTCACATGGCACATACCTCACGTTATTTTACATATTTACTGGTTCTGTGAAGGGGTTGTGTCTGCTTTATGCTGTGGTGTGGCTGGCTAAGTACAGCACTTCCAGGTGTGTAAGGTGCACAAGAGGGTACAGGATGCCACGGATCTTCTAGGTTACTGGGATCTTCAGGCCTCACCTCACTCCAAGTTCTCTCCTATCATTCAGTTTTTGCCACCACAAAGAACCACGATGAGATGGAAGCAATTAAGGCCCTTTAATGTGGTTCCCAAAGAGAAGTCTCCAAACTAGTGAGAAAAATCAAAGGGACATGTTGTTTTCTCCTGGGATTTCTGTCTTTGGTGTTTTGCTGCTGAAGAACCTGTGTTTAATGCTCAGGGCGGAGGAGACCATGTGCTTTTAGGCAAAGGACCTCTTTCTCCTCCACCACCACATCCTCTTATCCTGCCTTTGTACACTCTGATATTCAAGAAAACAGGTTTCAAAGCACATTTTGAGATGTATCCACTAGATACCAAGATTAATGCCCAAATTCTAGCAATAGCAAAGTCAATGAACTAAACTGTCAGCCTGTCCCGAAAACCTTATCAAAACAAACTGCTTGCTGTCTGTGGCTTGAGGCAACTTTATATTTCATTTTGTAATGCAAGCTCTCTGACTTTCTCATGCTAGAGACTGTTTAGGATATTAAAACTCACAGCTTCCACTGGGGTGCCATTTCTGAATTCACAAGTCAACTTAAAAAAAAAAAAGATACCTATACTTTGCATTTTAAGTCCTGCAGTCTGCATTATGTATGTGTTGATTCTTATCCTTGATGTAATATAACTGCTTGGCTTTCATGCAGATATAACACAGATTTCATAGAATCATTAAGATTGGAAAAGATCTCCAAAATAATCAAGTCCAACCTTTGGCTGAACACCACCATGCCCACTAAATCATATTGCAAAGTGCCACACTTATTTGTTTTCTGAACACCTCCAGGGATGGTGACTCCACCACTTCTCTGGGGATCCTATTGTAATACTTACTCTTTCAGCAAAGAATTTTTTTTCCAACCTGAATGTCCCCTGGCTTCAAAATATTTGAAAAGTTCCTCAGTATGTACATAAACACTGTTGTCTAAAGTAAATCTTTCCCTAGCTTCACAGAACAGATAAGGAGCGGTTCATTATAATAAAACATCTAGAAACACAAGACTGTTGTTATTGGTCTTTAAATGGTAGTTGGCTCTGAGTGCTGACCATCTTTAGTAATAACATGTCAAGCTCAGCGAGTATGGGTAAAGTTTAAAAGTCTGTGTTTCATTTATTTAAACTTGCATAAGCCTAATTTAAAAAAATATATTTGGCTCTTATTTCAGACACTTTTAGCTTCATATTTTTTATAGTGAAAAAATACTCTATACTTGAAATAAATATTTTCCTCAAAATGCAGAACTTCAGCAGTAAGGATGATATATGCAACCCCTCAGAAAGTGAGGCAAATAACAAATGAGAAATATGCAGTGCCAAGAGTCAAGTACTGAAAAATATAACCTTGGCAAACCTTCCTCACGGAACCAGCTGTTGGAAGAGGACCTCATATGTTGAAAAGAGATTGAATAACAAAAGCTGAATCCTGTCAGCCTTTGCTACTTATACAGGTAATCTTCTGGGGGCTCAGACAAGTTAAATACTGTGTTACATAAACTGGAAGTGTAAAAACCCTACATGGGTTTCACAACATCTGCAAATGCTCCACATGGTTTCTCAGGTAAGTCATATGGTCATCCTAGAATATTATATCATCAAAAATTACATATTTTAAATGAGGATGTTGTTAAAACCCAAACAAAATCTCTTCTGCATGTCAGATAATAGAGTATATAAATGAAACTCTTTAAAAATTGTGAAAGAAAGAGAAACTAGTAAGGGTACACATTATCTGTGCTATAAATTGAATGACAATACAAAATGTAGTATGAATGGAATCTATTATCAAAATGCATTTACTGGGCACTAAAGCAGAAAATATGTTATCATTTTATAGAACCAGCCTAAATAAGTATCTGTCAAAGAATAGAACAATTTACAAGGAGAACTTCTGGTGTCTAATGGGAATATGTGTTTAACAATTTTTCTTTCTTCGTCTTGGTATTTGAACTGGGTCACATACATTGCTCTTAAGATGACAGTTTAGAACCTATTTATAGACACCCATCCTGTCTGCCACATCTTGTTTCAATTAAAATTTGATCTTGAAATAAGACAGAAGGATGGAAGTGAGGGGACACTCTTGTAGGAGCTGCTGCTGATCTATTAAAAGTTTATGCTGCCCTCTGAGTGGAGGGGAAGGCATACAGGAAAACACCAGCACAGAAACACTGCCCTGAAAACCTGCAAAGCCTCCTTCTGTGGCAGGACAAGGACAGTCCCAGACACCTCCTCCCCTTCCACCAGCATGACATTCTGCCCTGAGCTTCTCTGATGTTGCTTTCAGCTCTGCTGTCATTGTTGTTCACATGCCTTTTTCCTTTTTTATGCAATGCTTCCTGCCCCATTTCTCTGTGTTTTTCAGAGCATAAGACTACTATCTAGTTTAGAAGAAGCCTTTGCATTTCATACTTTGATTTATCTAAAGTCTTTATGGATTTTTGTTTCAAATGTGCTTCTGAGACATAGGTAGGTTCTTCCAAGTGTCACTGATCTCAGGAATCCTGGCTGGTTTGTACATTTCATCAGCTTCTGAATTCCTCCTTTTCACTCCAGCAATTCCAGTTCATCTCTTGCATTTCCAATGATGTCAACCTTCCCAATATTTACCTCCACCTCTCCTTTCCACAGGTTTCCTGCCTGCAGTGTTATATCTGGCTGATTCCCAAGTCCTTCAGGTCCCCCTTGAGGAGGACCGAGATCTGTTTCACATTTCTGACTGACACTGATACATGTCGATGTGAACAGGGTCAGAGGTGAGGTAAGAGGAGGGGAAAAGATGGATAGAAATGTCAGAAGACCTCAAAAGATAATGTGTGAATTTATAGCTGTGCCTCCCCCCCCCCATCCTTTTTGCAAAAGAAGGCACTAACTTTAGGCTGCAGAGTGCAGTTCAGACTTTCAAATAGTTGTACTCTTTTGAAAAAAGGTGTAGAGATCTGCCTTGGGGCATCTGGAAACTCCTTCTGATCAACCTCCATTTCCACACAAGCAGACAATATCTTAATATCTGGTGACACTCTGCCCTCTCAAGTGAGACTGAAATCTGCCAGCTGGTTCAAAACCTACTGGAAAAATGGTGGAGAAACCTTGCATCATGATGCTGTATAATAAACCCCTTAATACTGTTGCTGCCAGTGCCTTGTCCCAGCATTGTCAGTGGGAAGCAAGAGGATTCAGGAGGATAGCCCTGGGCTGCTGAGAACAAGCCTGGTCTTGACACCACAGCTGCACCTCATCACAACAGGGACTCAGAGATGCCAAAACACATAACACACATTTCATACCTGGCCTGAAGAATAGAGAGGCACTTGGGCATCTGCACCCTCAGTCCTCGGACTCCCACTGGCCTGGCTCCCACACCTTTCCTTGGCTTGTGCTACACTCCAAGGACACAGCATTCCCCAGCAGTCCTCCCAGCTCCTGCATCCCGTGGCTGTTGAGTCTCATCATCCCACCCCTCCTTGGCAATTGCACCCATCCCTGACTTGAGTCCCCTGGTGTCCCCCTTTTGCCTCTTACATCACCGCAGACTGCTGTGTTCCCCCAGTGTGCTCGCAAACACACTCTTGCATTTCCTTCCTCCATTCTTCTGTCTCTGAAGTTAGACAATTTTAATGTTTTTATGTTAATTGCTTTTGAATGACAGCCTTTCTGGAAAACAAAAGGTTTCCCAGAGTACTGGTTTCTTTGGAAATGTTCCCATGGCCAACTACAAGCTGAAATAATAACAGTAATAGGAAAATTTCCACATAAGTGTATGAGACCTTTCTTTCAACAACTGATGAAAAAGTTGTGGAGTACTCTTTGGTTGTTTGAGGTTTGGGTTTGTTTTGGTTTTGTGACCTTTTCAGGCCAGTTTTCCCCTCTAGCCTCCCAATCCCCCACTCCCAGCAGGGGAAAGGCATAAAGTGGAGTCTTGTTGCACTCTGCTTCAAGACAGGGAGAGGCAGTAACCTTGTTTACCTAGAGCACCCTCAGTGTGAATGAGCAAAGAGCTGTGTGGAATGGCTGCCTGCCTTGGCTGGCATTCCTTTGTTGTTAAAGAGCACAGGAAATGATGGACATTTCTAAACCGGAAAAATTTGCAAGCAAGCTTTGGCTAACCACAAGAAATTGAAGAACATGGCAAGAATCACAAGGGTTATGGCAAAAAAGTAGACAACTTTGATTCATGTGCTGTTAAAGGTTATGATGCTGCCATGTGGCATTATGGAAATGAAGCAGTTTTGAACACTAAGTGGCTGCTTCAAATAAATGCAGGGTTTGCTCTTTTTCATGTATTTGTGTGTGAGCTGGTGGTGAGGTTGGGCTGGTCTCAAAGAGACAATGACACAGGAGCAGAGAAAGTGGTCGTGACAGTCAACTCGCATGCACAGCAGTACAAGCCCTTTCTCGCTCACCTCACTTCCATCTCCCTGAACTTCTGGAGATTTCTAATGTCCTGTTCCACCTTTAGGAAGTGAGGGTCCAGTGGACAGTGGCACTGACTGAGCCAACAGTCCCATTACAGCCAATGTGAGCTGGTGAGAGGTTAACAACCACATAGATGCAATCCTACCTTTTTATCTTTTCTTCTTTTAGCCACAAACTTGAAGAGTTTCCTTTCAGTTGATTCCTCTCAGCTTGTCTAGTCTTCCTCTGTAACACTCCAATTCCATAGACTTCTTAGGAAAAAAAAAAAGAAAAATAATTTAAAATGTGAAAAAGAAAGCATACATTCCACACTATCTTGTTTCCATGTAGGATTTTTCTCCCAGCATGCACATAGTGTTTGTTAACTACTAAAATATCATAAAGAGTACTACCATCTCATATGTTGAGTTGGCACAGAGGAAAAGCATTTCAAAACTTACCTTCCACTAGTTACTGGCATGCTCTGGGGCTTGGCAAGGAAAGACACTATTGAACAACATTCTGCCATCACAGAGATTTCCTCTGTGCTGGCACTGGCCCAGCTGTGCCTGGGGTTGTCTGCATGTGGGCCTGCCAGCAGCGAGGAGAAATCACAGGATCACAGAAGAAGGGGACCTTCAAGATCATCTACTTCCAACCCCTGCCATGGGCAGGGACACATTGCACCTGACCGGTCTGATCAAAGGGAGGAAGGTTGTGTTGTACCAATGACCCCACAGCATGCATAAGGTGAAGGAAGACAAAGAAGAGAACCATGAGGGGACTTCATGCTTTACAAAACTTTACCTTCTGATGGGGCTGAAGGGCTTCATGAAGGTTTCCCAGCATATTGCCACACAGGAGTAAAGCAAAAGGCTGTAAAGAAAGTTGCTATTTTCTCCACCCCACTTTTCTCATGATCAATTCTTTTAAATCATAGAGAGCATGAAAGCAGTGGAAGAAAGGAGCCCAGAGTAACCTTAAGGAGAAAAAGGAAAGGAATACTTGCAAATTGAAAGGGAGAGCACTCTGACAAACAGCAGCTGTTACCAAAAAAGCCCCAAAAGGCTGCAGGTGCTCATTTTTCTCTAGGTTAAAAGCAACAGCTTGCAGCAAGTCTACTGGAGCTTTGCAGGGGGTATGTGAGCCAGGCAGGAGCTATCAGCTCAAGTGTGAAACCCAGAAGATATTGTAGAATAGTTTGGGTTGGAAGGGGCTTTAAAAATCATCTAATTCCAACTCTCTGGCCATGGATGGAGGCACCTTCCACTAGAGCAGGCTGCTCAGGACCACATCAACTTGGCCTTGAATGCTTCCAGTGATGGGGCATCCATGCCTTCTGGTGCCCCACCTCACTGTTTTACTCCTTTCAAAAAGTGTTTTCTGTGTTCACTGATAGTCTTGGTCTTCCTGCTAATATTTTCATCAGGTTTGTAAAAGCTTCCTGTCTTGATTCCACCTGCAGTGGAAAAACAGACTTTGCCATGAGCCAAGTGAAAATATAGTTTCTAATTTGGGGATCCATACAAACAGAATTTTGAGACTGAGCCAGTTGTTAGAAAGGAATTTCCATTTCCTTAGACATAGAGTGCTTGCACCATGTTAAAAAGGAGACAAACAGCTTGCTGTGAGCCTGTAGTGCTTGTTTGATGCCATTGTCTGTGCATGCATGCAGACTTGAGTGCTGAAAGGATGGAAAGGTACAACAGGATCACCTGTGCCTTCCTAGCACCTGCAGCTGGAGGTTGTGTTACATTGGCATCCAAAAGCTGCCTCTAAAAGCCCTCAGTGATAGATTTCTTGCCCATTACCACTGACCTATGTAGTCTCTACTTATTCCAGCAGAATTAATGCATGGATAGGCAGATACAGATGCAATAAACCCTGGTACTGGTTTTGCAACAGACTATACAGACATCAGGATTCGTATTTCCAGAGGTACTCAGGCATCTTGTACATGGTGCAGTCACAGGGGTCAGCCTCTCATCTGCTGCAGACCGCCATTACTTTATTGCCTTTCTCCTTTCAGATCCCAGAAAACAGGGAGTTGGTATCAATGTATATCTTATATTTTATATCTATGAGTTTCATCTACAGTAAAGGTAGATCCTCAAGGTATGAAACAGGTAGGTGAAAGTTAGAGGGAAGGGTCAGCTGAAGTGGCAAATTTTGTTGAGCCTGAGGTTATGAGTGTACAGCTGCTGAGCAAAAAAATTTATTAATTGAGAGATGGAAAAGATGACCAGAAAAATCAATACACTGTCCCTCTCTGCTGTACATATCCAGATGAAAATAATAAAAATCCATCTCTCTGCCTCTCATGCAGATTTAACAAAGCATAAATGGACTGTGCCCATCTACTACTCTGGAGGCATGGAGGAAGGATGAATTCATATCAGACACTGAAATGGGTGAAGTGGCCAATTCAGCTTTGCAAACCAGCATGAAGCATAATCCTGGGGTTTGAGGACTTCTGGTACCACTTGTTGGATCCAGAGGAGGACCAGAACCTTGACAGGACTGTGACTGCCACTCTCAATAAGACTGCAACCATCATCTTCACCAACAGGTTTTCCTTTCCTTTTACTTTGGATTCAGGGGGACCACATAGGGCTCAGCACAGGAGCTAATGAGCACCATTCTGTTTGTGCCCCAGGGTGCTGGGTTATACATCTGTTCTTTTGTGGGTTAAAACCATTTTTTTTCTCTGTATCATTGTGTTTATTGTAATAATTTTAATAAATTGTAACTCTGACTTGTAATCTCTTTTGAGTTGGGTTCATTCTCGTGCCAGTTTACCTATAAACCAGCACAGTGCATAAAGATATGGAGGGATCGACAGCAGAGCGGGACTTCAGCATAATGATCTTCATCACCGCAGGATTTTGTTCTTAATCTCCCCCACTTGCCAAGAGAAGCTGTACCCATCTCAAGTTATTTCAGCTGAAGCTGTCTAGATGCTGTCAGCAAACTGTTTGAAGTTCTTGCAATTGAGGGATAAGCAGCTTTTATGCAGAAAAAGCTGGCACTTCAAAATTTTAAAAAATTCAGACATCACACAAGGAAGTCTTTAAAAGCTGCCACTGATAGAGATTTTGTGTAAAGAACAACTGCTTTCCCTCAAATGGCAGAGAGGTTAAAAAATGGCATTTGCCCCTCCTAGTTTGCTGAAAGCAGCTATGGGCTAAACATGTCAATTTAAAACGGAAACTGAATGTAAATGCAAAAATCTAAAAATGTATTGGGTGATATTCATTAAAAAAATAAAGGTGGCAATACTTAGTATTGTATATGGTAAGTAATGAATGCTCAACTCCCAAGACTGTGTTGCTGACTCATCTCAGTGCTAAGACCACCTTGTTGTTTCTGGTATTATTTGTTGCCCCTCATGACTGCACTGTAGAAGCATCAGTGAGCTCCCCACAGCAGTGACCACCCCTGGCAGTGTGTGAGCTCTAGCCTGTTGAGGACCTGTGTACACACAAAAAGTGATTGTATCAATCCTTCATGGAGGTTATTTGGTTGGAGATGGCTTTGGACATCCACACAATAGTGTTTTATTAACTATTTGTTACTGACAACTCGAGGAGTGCAACAGTACAGATAACCCTACAGCTCTCCTGCTCACTCTCAAATGCAGCATGAGGGGAGTGTGAGTGCTGTGGCTAAACTAGAAATCAGCCCTTTATTAATGTGGGGAAACCCCAAATCTTTTAATGGAACACGTGAATCATGTTCCACCTGTGTGCTATACATCTATTCTTCTGTTTAATTTACTGCATTTTCACTTAGTGCCACCAGCATTCACATGGTGCAAACAGGAAAACTGAGGCAGGAAGTTTGGGAACTTCTTTCATCTCATGGGTTGAAACCAAAAATACTTGAAACAGCACATCAGTTACTGTGCTGTTACTGAACAATAGACTAATAAATTCTAGTATTGCATATGCTGTATAATAAAAGTTAACAATCCCTTGTTCTTCAGATTAAGTGTCTCCTCACACAAAGCACACCCTGAAGTGCTCAGCAACAATATTTTTATCATCTATCCAGGTATTTATATGGTTCCCATCACTGCAGTACCTGCTTTTATGATAGCTGTGAAATACAGAGCCATAGAGTCCAACATGGAATCAGAACTAGGAAACATTGCCCAACTACTATATAAGCCAAAAAAAAGAAACTAAACAAGAATCTCAGTGAGCTCCAAGCTCTTTTTATGATGCTGTCTCATGTGACTTTTAACTTATTGGTCACAAATTGCTATTGTTAAATTAAATATGAGCATCACCTGGAAGAAAGTTGCCACTTCTTTAGAGATTGTGACTTGAGCTACAGACAAGGAGGGAAGAGTGCAATTCCCATTTCTTCTCTTACAAAACCCTCAAAATGGAAAATATTTGTCTTGCAGACAACCACCAATTGGTATGAGTCACCCCTAACTTGGATTCTGTAAAAAAGCAGTAAAGAAGAAATGAGAAGTGCACACAAGAAAGTAGGTGCACATACATCCCATCTGTTATGTGCTGCCTCTCAGAACAAAATGGTATCATCTCCTCAGGGAAGGCCCACTTCATTTTGCTCCTGCAGTCATTAGCATCTTCACAAAGTAAATATGAGAGACAGTACTTGGCATTGTTTTGTACTCTGCAGGGGTATGATTGATGGTATAAGACTGTGTAAGAATCAAGACTGTGAGAACATAAAGCTTTCATATGCCCATTTTTCTTGCTAACACAGCATATGTTTAGTAATGAACATGCTCAGGTATTCTGATCTTTGACATAAGCAGAGTTTTACTTCTGAGGAGGCATTAAAATGAATAGGCTTAAGTATCCAGTGTGTGGGGCCAAGCTGCTGCACAGCAGACAGGGACCTGCTACCAAGAGTGAAGGTGCACAGGAATCCCGAGGACAAGCACCCTCAGAGCTGAGAACAAACTGGGTGAGAGGCAAAGCAGGGTGGTGTCCCTTTGGGAATAGGGAGGTGTAGGGTGCAGTATGTGCAAGAAGGGAAGGAGGTTGGGAGTAAAATGCACATGTAAAATCAGGTTGGGAACACTCAGGTTGCCCAGAGAACAGGTGACATACATATGGAGGAGTATAAAGACTTCCCCCAAGGAAAGGTTCCCCAGGAACCTCTCCAGCAGCAGCCTGCAGTAGGCAAACCATCTGATCAGTAGGTCAATGGAAACACAGAAAATGCCCTTCCAGTTCCATCTTACTCAGCCATGAACGATTCCCACAACAAACATTATTTTGTCAAGGATCTGTCTCAGCTTTCATGAGTGTCTTAGACAAATTCTTAGTCTGCAAAACACAAGAAGTCTAGAGAGTAAGACAGAGAAAGAGCCACCTACCAAACAAAATGTGAGGTCTGGTCCACAAGGTGCTGAGCTGGCAGCATTATGAGAGGCCAGAAACATGTGAACAAGCAAACACAGGGCTTGAGACAGAAACTGTTTGTGCAGTAAACACTGGGTTTAGGTCTGTGTTTCAGACAAGACATCTCTCATATGCTGTAGTGAGCTTTAGGTGACCAGTCTGTATATGAAATCTGTATTATTTGATTAAAATAGAGGCCAGAATCTTCTTAGTTCATCCACTGAAATGTTAAGGAACAAGCAGAAAAGGAGGTGTTCCTTCACAGGAAAGACACGTCTCTATTCACTGCTACTTCACAAAGATGTTGAAATGAGACAGGGAAAACACCTGCAGTGGTGTCTGTTCTCTGTTTCTGAGGCAGGGGCAGAGGGGAAGAGAAAGGGCTGCCAGATGCTGTTTTGAAAGCAGCTTTTTTGTGTCTGATATTACCAGGCCACCTGTGGATATACGTGATGCTCATGCTGACAGACATTGCTGAAGGTGAAGCCAGAGAAGGAGGCTCAGGTTCTGCAGCACCCAGAATCAAGCACTCAGGGTGAGAGAGCATGACAGAAGTCATGCACTCATTGTGGCTGTCACAGCACAGCTCCCTTGTCTAGGGAATTAGGTCCCACCTCTCCTGCAGGACTGTGCAGGGTTAACCCTATAAACAACCCTGCACAGGCAAGGAGGCAATCCAAACAGCTTACACAGGCCCAGAAATTAACACTATTCCTTAGCATGTTTTTGAGGCTTTTATGGCAGCACCCTAGGTGGATGTAGGGGTGGCTTCCTCTGCAAGGCCCTGTGTTCTCATTCTCTTTAACCCCAGGTCTGACATGGCAGCTTCTGGGTGAATGCTTTGGGGAAGGAGAAGCTGGGGAATTACATCTCCACTGCAAGGTGACTGCATGGTGGAAAGGAAGATGCACATGGCAGTGAGGGCCGTGGGGCTTCAGGGACGCTGAAACAAGTATGGTGTGGGTCACTGATTGTAGACAAGAGTTTGTTTCAGAAGCAGTGACTCATGAACTCCCTCCTGCCCCTCACTGGGTCTGGCCACTGCCTCAGCCACATCGACTAAGAACAGTCTTTCTCTGACCTCAGGTCTCAGCCTAAGTGACAGAGAGGACATCAAGTGACAGAAGTTCCTCCTTCTTCCAGGGCTTGGGGCAGAAGAAAAAAAATAAGTAGAATCCCTGGGTCTCTCCTTCTCTCTGATGTTGGTACCTCTCCTTCCTGGAGAATTCAGAGAGGAAAAAAAAAAGATCAACATAGTCTGGCTAAGCCTGTGCATCTTTTACCTCAAACACCTTCTGTTCTGGGCTATGCAGTTGCTTTCACAGCTGGAAAGGGAATATTTTTTACCTTAAATAAAAAGAAAAAAATGGCTGGACTGCTTTCAGTGTACTCTGGGGAGCTTCAGGAAGCCACATGAAAGTAAAGTGCTCTCCCATCACACTTCCAGCACCTCGCCACAGCTCCCCAGGTGTCACAGTGAATTGTTACATTGGCTACACTTACAACTTTTTGTTGGACATAACTCATCAAAGGTAAACATATGGAAAAGCTCTGGCTTTGGTAGAAATTAAGAGAGATATCTTGATGACGAAACCATGTGTTCCCTCAGGGCTGGCCTTAGGCGTTCTGCCTTAGTGTGCCTGTGCCACACTCCGAATTTTGAGGTGGTCCTCCAAAGACACTTTCTACTGCCTGCCTCAAAGGCTGGATGAGGAGGTCTAAGGGGAAGCTGAAACCTGTTGCAACAGAGGTTCTGCTTTCATAGCCGGAGGTAGCATGCTCAAACCTTATACAAGGACTGGGCACAGGCATGAGGGAATAGAAAGCATATGTCCATTCTCTATAACACACTCCTCAGCTACTGAACATTTCCCCTGATGTTCTCCTACCAGAACAGTTAATCCCTCCAGCAAACTGGGTGACTAGTGTGGTCCTTCCAGCCAGCTTTCCCTCACCAGCTCTTCCCATGCATTGCCCAGCCCCTTGGTCTGCCTTCCTACAGAGGCACTGTGCAGTGTCCAGAGATGTTTCTTTGGGTTTTATTTTCTTTCCTTGCTGGCCTCCCTGCATGGCAGTGACTCGCTGTCAGAGTGTAAGCCACCCCAGTCCCAAGAGCAGCCTGAATGGGAGCATGGACAGGACTCCTTAGCAAGGGCTAAACACTGCAACCAGGGGCTCTGGAGAAATGATGCAGCTTTTTGCTGAGGGAAGGTGAGGAGGGGAGATATGTGGTTATGGCTGCTCTCTTTTCCTATAAATATTTAAACAGAGAAGGTTTCCTTCCTCTTGTATATGTGTGGATAGGGGTGGTTAACATGGCTTTCATTAAGGGACGGCTAGGGGCAGAACATTTTACATGTTTTCCTTCTTTTCACGACATGATTTTTAAGAGAGAAGTGTTTAATACCATTGGACTGACCCCAACCTTATACCAGTACAACTTAGACTTCACTGACATGTATTTCTACTTATACTGGAAGAAGAAAAAACAGAATCAGTTTCCACTTGTAGCAGCACAATAAAGATGAGAAGAAAAAGGACTGTGAGTGCTATAAGACTAAGTTGTCATAGCAGCATAATTACATTTGAGTCTAGTTTGTACGAAAGCAGACTGTCAGAACCTCATTTTGGAGGGAGAATTGCTGTCAGGAGAAAAAGGGAGGGCTCTGCTTCTCTGACTAAATTGTGTTAGACAGCAAACAGCAAACTGGATCTGCATCTCCCTGCAAATGAGCCTCCTTGTACTAAACCAAGCAGGCCATTTTCATCTGTTGTGAATTCAGAAAGAGATCACATTAAGCACTTCTTCATGGAGTTTGAGGAAAGTATATCAAATTTTAAACTACAGAGCATAACAATCTATTAATTATAGATGTGAACAGTGTTTTCCAGAGGTTACATTGTCACTGAATTAAAATTTAAACAATGATGAATTGGTTAGATCACCTTCCTGCTGAATAAGTAATTTCAGTAATCATGGAAATACAGCTTCTCTGACCATCAGCGTATAATTCCTCTTACATGCTCCGATTGTGTAAAAAAAATCCAAACACAATCTTTAGAAAAACACAAATCAAAACAAAACGCAGCTTAATTTCTTATTCTTTGATATGCATATAGGCTAGGCTGCTCAGTTTAGGTTTTCATGGCATACCTCAAAGTGACATTTCTTGAGGGTGCCGGCTCTGGCAATTCTGTACACCCCTTTGTGTCTTGGCAAACTATCGTAAGGAAAAACACTTTCCCATTGTAACATGGACATATTCACACCACATTTACAATGTTTCTTAGAAGTTAGGAGATTAACTTTCCTCCACACACCTAAAACGAGCATCTCAAAACCCTCTGGCAGTGGCTACTGCCATGGAGCTTACAGGCAGCATGTCTCCTTTTCTTCTGAGAGCCTCACACTCTCTTGCACTGATGAGAAGCCCTGAGTCGGCAGAGAAGGACCATGGATACTTGCTGCTGTCAGGGCAATTTCTTTCAACAACTTTAGAGTCATAGAATCACAGAATAAGAATCATAGAATGGTTTGGGTTGGAAAGAACTTAAAGATCATCTTCCACCCCTCTGTTGTGAGCAGGGATGCCACCCAGAGTGACCAGATTGCTCAGTCCTATCCAACATCCAAGTGTCCCTTTGAACACTTGCAGGGATGATGCATCCACCATTTCTCTGGGCAACCTGTTCCAGTGTTTTACCACCCTCACAGTAAAGAATTCCTTCCTAATATCTAATCTAAATCTACCCTCTTTCAACTTGAAGCCATTCCCCCTTGTCCTGTCACTTCATGCCCATGTACAAAGTCCCTCTCCAGCTCTCTTGTAGCCTCCCCTGATGTACTGGAAGGTGCTTTGAGGACTTGCCAGAAGCTTTGATTCTCCAGGCTGAACAACTGCAACCCTCTCAGCCTGTCCTCACAGGAGAGCTGCTCCATCCCTCTGATCATTGTCTTGGCCCTCCTTTGGACTCACTTAGAGTTTATGTTTTGTATAACTAACTTGTAAATTGTTTCTTTATAATAAAGAAACAGACAATAAGACGTGTAAAAAAAAAACCACCAAAAAACAAAAGAGCAAACATGCTCCAGATGGCTCAGGATTACTAACCAGAAATAGGCAGGCACACAATTTCTGCCACAACCTGGAAAAAACAGAGCATAAAGCAAAACCATACAAAGTCTGAAGCTGAAGGTCAGAGAAATAAAATAGGGGAGACAATGTCAGCAGGAAAGCAAGGAGAATATATTTGCAAGCAGAGCAATTATTATGGCTAACCAAAACTTCCATCCAGGGGAAAATAAAACTCCTCAGTAAACTTTTCTCTTTCATTTGACATCATTCTTTCTTTTTCCAAATATAAAGACTTTTTTTTTATGGATGGTTTGTGTAACCTTTCTGCTTTTGCTTGTGAGAAAAATCTTTATCATGAAAAAAAAAGATGTAATTGATGTGGTGTCTGAAAACAGCACCTATCATATGCTGAAATAATATTTCTGAATCGTAAGTAACTTCATTCATCTCCAGAAGACATTCATGCTGAAGCTTCACTGTGACCATCTGAATGTCAAAATCATTAAGTATTTTGCAGCCCCTCAAAATTCACTTTCAAGAAAGGAGAAGTTTCATTCCAATCTTCCTATATTGATGGCTGCAGCTATATTTCTGAACAGTCAATATTGTCTGTGCTATATTTTATTTTTATGGTATAAATAAACACTAGATAAAAAGAAAATGCTATTAGTTTTCTCTTGAATTTTACCAGTCTGGGAGAATACCCTGACTTACCTTTCAGATAAACATTCGCATTATAATACATCTTATAGGCTCCTACTTTGTTATTCTTGTAACTGTGCAGTCATTCACCTTATCTACCCCTGAGTTAAACTTTTTCTACTTAGGAGTGACATTGAAAAAAACATAAAAGCCAGATCTGTCTTTTCTATTAGTGGAGATTTGTTTGTTGGTTTGCTTGTTTGGTCAGGGGAGCGTGTTGGTCATGGGGTTTTGGTCTTTTTTGTTTGGTTGGTTTTTTTGTTTGTGGTTGGTTTGTTTGTTTGTTTATTTGTTTTACAAAGCCTGAAGCTGGAGCTTTCTAATTGTTAAGTTGGATGTTGTGCTGGGATAGAGTTAGGGTGACATTAAGAGGACAACACCAGCACACAGCACAGCTGCCAAAAGAAGGCAATAACTAGTTTTAAGCCATTTGGCTGTTTTTTAAAAAAAGCTGCAAGCCCAAGATCCTTGCAAGGGCTGATGGAAACCTTGGGAGGTCGCTGGGGAGCTGAGAGTGAGAGAAGACCCCACAGGCAGCATGCACATGCCCACTGCCCAGTGCTGCCCCAGAGAGCCCTGGGGGCAGAAGGGATATGGTGGCACTACATCAGACCTTAATGTCACAAACTTCTCTCTTATTTAAAGCATTCACTCCCATCTGTAGCAAAGACTGTTTCTATTCCTCCCTTATGTTTTCTAAACCTTTCTATGATTGTGTTCCCTTTCTCTTCTGTTTTGCAGCATAAGAAAACACATTGAAACCAACAATTGCATGCCCAAGCAATAAACAGCAGCTGCCCATCACATCCAGCAGGAAAGCCACTGACCAGCCACAGCTGGGAGCCACGGCACCACCTCCCCCCTTGCAGGAGCCCTAATGCATCTCATTCCCCAAGCCCACAGCTGCGATTCCCAGGTGGTGACAGGGAAAAGAGGACATGTTATGTAGAACTCCTAATTGAGATCATCACCTCTCCGTTTATATCCAGACCTTGTGTCTGTGTGTGTAACTATTTTTTCTTGGGTCTCCCAATGAGATATGTGTCTGCTTACAGAGCTGCTGCAGGAGAGTCCCCTCTTGTCCTAGGATGAACCAGAGCTGTTGCAATGCCCTACTTTTCCCCACAGCCTAGATCTGCTTCTAGCACCAAGGACGCAGATCAACCCTCACGTCCTCAGGTTAATTTTGTCCTTTTCTCTAGTGGCCTTGTTCTTGGCCCTGTCCTGTGCTCTGCCTGTAGCTGTATTTTCTCAACATCTCAGTGCATCAGATTAGCTGGTTCATCTGGGAGAAAAACGGATAATATTTTCCAGGTTATTTTTCAGCTGGATCAATTTCTGAACCTGGTCCACTGAATGGCCACAGAAATACTTCTGCTAGCATGAGCACAGGGATACTCTGAGGCCAGGAACAAGCAGCTGGGGGCCAGTGATTTGTTTCAAGACAGATCAGCTCCTTGAACCAGATCTCAAGATGTCTATCTCTGCCCCAGTGCCTGCACAGTGGAAGAAGCAGAAATATGGGGCAGGGGGAAGAGGGTCTGGCCAGCAGCCTGAGATTGGATTGACTTAATCAAACCAACTTCAATTACTAAGGAAAAATAATGAAAAAAAGCAGTTGCTCACATTTATGCCCTTTTCCAGAAAAATCACTTGAAAAGATTGGGTAGCTGGACACCCTCCAACAGACATGACCTTTTAAACCTTTGGGGTATTTTTTTGCTGTTGCTTTGTCAGACCTGATAAAAATCCTGGGGCTTGTCTACCTTTCCTGTTTACATTACCTGATGTAACAAAAGATGCTATACCTTCATGCAGAGGTGGTCTCTGTGTTACTATTCACACTGATGAAGAACACAGGGAGCCCAGTTATTCCTGTGGGCAGAGGGTAGTTCCTGGCTTAAGAAATTCAGGAGCTAAATAGACTGTAAGAGGAGAGGTCAGGAAAATTATTTTGGATACCAGACTCCAGAGAACAGCAACAGCAATTAAAGTCATAGCTCAAAAATGGCGTACCATCCTTATCTGTAATTGCTCTCCTTTTGACTAGTTTAATGACAAGGGTTTGACAGACAGATCATGGGTGCAGAATTGCTGCCCAGTGCACCTTTAGCCAAATGCACTAAGGGCTAACTGTGCCATGCTACTGACACAGCAACCCACAACATGGAACTAGCAAAGAGCAAACAAAGTGACTTCCCAAACATCAGTCATTAGCAGGTCTCAAACCGGGAGAAATGAAAGGAGGAACGGCCAGAGTTTTCTTAGAGCCCCAGAGAAAACTGATCCTTGCTTGTAACAATCAGAATTGGATCTTGAAATAACTATAATATATTGTTTACCAAATGACCTCTATTAGTGTAGCTAGTTCTGGGTCTCATGGATTTTTCCAAGTTAAACATTCTTCAACATCTGCTCTCAATAAAAGCAGATGACAATGCTTCTACATGTACAGTGCAAGCTCACTCCCCATTAAAATAAAACACCCCCCTGCCCATTAAATAGAGTGCAACTTTTGACTTGCTTCATCCCGACTTCAGTGGATGTAACTTAGAGAGTTTGAGGTATGAAACAAAACAGACTAAAGATGAGCTTTAATATCCTATGCTATTAAAAGTGGGGCCCTTGGCTACTATTTCAAGCATTTAGGGGAGTATTGCAGCAGGGAAAAATGTGCTCTGCTCCACAGCAGACAAATGCACCCACATAGTGATGAGGAAGGTTTTGAGCGCCATGAGTGGAGTGTGGTTATTACCAGCCAGCTTCAGCCTGCCTGATGCTGAGTTAACATGCCATTTTCCCTGTGCTGTCAAAGCCTTTGTCACAGTAATAGGCTGTTTCCTCTTTTTGTTAATATCTCTGTCAAGAGAATGAAGCAGCAGAATTGAAAGTGCCATGGTGTGTGATAGCACCGTTCTGCTCAGGCTGTGCTGGCAGCCTGCTGTGTTTTGATTAACTGGATGTTCCCCTAAAATTTGTATGAAATTATTTTTCCATGGAAGCGCAGAGTGATGAAAGAGGAAGAAACGGCTGGGAGGGAACTGGAGGCTGATTGTCTGGTCACTCAGGAGCAGGCAGGGCTGGTCAGGCTATGTCTGCCTGCACCTTCTCCTGTGCCTTGCCTGTGGCCTGGACCCCTGTGAGGAGAAACCGCTCTTGTCCTCGCAAGCCACGTCCAGTTTCTACTCAGCTCTCCCAAGGAAAGTCCATCAATAACTGTAAATTTATGTCACCTGAGATATGTGAAAGGTAATTTGAAATAAAACCCAGAAACTATGAAGTTTTACGAAATCTTTAGATACCTGGCAAGCAAACTCAGTATATCAATCTCTAGGCACTTACACTTTCATCCCCACCACACATAAGCCTCACAGTACAGTGGGGTGATGTACTGACTTTCAGTTCAGTAGATTTCTCCAGTGACCCCAGATCTCACTGAGGTCAGACAGCACAATGCCACTTGCATGGAGTGCTTGTCCTCTGCCCTTCCTGCCAGTAAGGTCTGCAAGGATTTTGCTAGTGAGGGGCTTTGATTTCCTTGCGTGTCTAGTTGGGATTTGCAGCACACACAAAAAGAAAGCCACTTCACTTTGCCTTCTCTTGGTCCTCATAACTGAATGGGACAAAACTGCTGAACAGGGTGTTCTAATTTTATTTCCTTGGGCATCTCATTGCTCTGGAAACAGGGATCCAAAATCAGGGATCCTATTTTCAAGATTAAGTGCAGTTCACAGGCAAGGTGTAATGAATCTAAAAGCCTCGTGTAGAAATTTCTGGTGTATCACACCCTGCATTAGTTGCTGCAGCTCTGAGAAGTGGACAGAGTAATCCAAACTGACACATTTTTGTTCTGATTTAGCACCAGTGCAAATGACACAGGATGTAAGGTAACTAGGACTCAGACATTGCTTTCATTGATCTCTGGTTTTACTGCCTAACTGAAGTTATAGAAGGCTTTTGTGTTATAATGTAATCTGTTTTATGCTCAGAATTCATAAGTAAAACAGTTCTGATTAGTGCAATGTCCATATCACTTGTTGACTTGCATCTACAGACTTTGTAACACCATTGCTCTGCAATTAATTGAAAATTGGCATGAGGTTAACTTTCCCACTGCTTATAAACTCAAGCACATGTTTTACAAAATATTTCAAAGTTTTTCTAATGAGCTGGTTTGACTTTTCAATCTGCGTGGTTATTATAAATCTCTCAGAATATTTTATGTATTAATGGAAAAATTTGGAATGTATTGGTGATGACACTGCCCTCGTGTCTTCTACCTCCTCTTCCCTTACTTATTACATATGTTTGATAGACCTCTCTCTACTCTAGCAGCTTTGTAACACATAGAAAGTTTGATATGGGTTTTGTTTTGGTAACTTAAAGAACTATATATAAAAAAAGAAATTAAAAATTGGGAGGGTTAGAGAAACAACAGAAAAACCTGAGGTTTCATTTCCTCAAGAAAGTGTGTCACTCCACTTAGGCAGTTCCCAATTCTGCTGTCTTCAGACAGTCCCCCTGTACCCTCTCCCATGCAGAAGACTGAACATGACTTAGACCTGTACAACTCACCATAACAAGGCAAATCAGTTTAGCCACCAACTCCCTTTCCATTGCCCAACTCAATTAAGAAAATACACCTGAAAATGGCCTATATATCCTACCTCTAGAAGATATTACAAGTTGTTGCTCTGTATGAGGTTTGAATACTGCTAAATTGCGATAAACTCACTGACAGCTGGTTTTGATTTCCTCCAGGGGTTTTTTGTGTTATTATGTTTTGGGTTTTTTAATAGACAACAAATATTGGCATGGAATCGAAAAGGAAGATGCCATTTGTATGACACATTGTACTATAAGGACTTTTACTGGAATATTGAGACATACAGCCTGATGAAAGAACATGCCTGGAAAGTCAACAATTTCTGAGTCAGATAATACTGTGCATTTAGCTGAATTGTTACTGTAATAGTTGCAAACCACTGTTTTTTTAACTAAAGATCAAGTGGACAAAGTCAGAAGTGGGAAAAGTATTGAACAAAACTGGAATGCAAAAATAAAGCCAATAGTACATGGCTCTGGAAGACTCATGGATCACAGGTGTTTCAGAAATCAAATATGACAAATAAAACATAGGAAAAGAGGACTTAACAAATATCAAATCCAACAGAGGTGTGCCAGAAGAGAAAAAGAAAGAAAGATTTACAAGCAATGGGCTGGTTTTGCTTTTCAAAGCACCAGAGGATAACGCCGGTGCTGGATAGGAAGAAACAAAAAAAGTATGGGGAAGATGTGGGAAAATGTCAAAGGAAGGAGGAAACTGCCTTGGCAAGGAATATGGATAGAATATTGTGTGCATATGGAATAAAATAGTCAACTGCCATAAAGCATCCACTGCTGATAGCCAAAAGCAGCAAATGAGCATGGCTAGGCTAGAACACATGAGTGGGTATTTTGGGTCACAGCGGGAAACCCCACACACTGTGTTTTGTTAGGCCACTGCAGTGTTTTGCAAATATGGAGAGGAGGGGGGATTGTAGATATGAAAAGGCAAGGCAAGTTGTTTCGTTTGTTTATATTAAAAATAAATAGCTTTTGAAAATGTGAACAAGTCAGTGAAGAGTATGAAACACAATCCTCAATTTGTTATGATTTAGCAAGTAAGAAGTGGAGAGAGGTAAAATCCATGCAACAAATGCACACAAAATGCTTTCAAATTTCCCCTCAGTCCACAGAAATGCTTTCAAGAGGTCATACCAGTATTGTTCTAAGAAGACCAGCTTGCTTCAAAGTCCAGCAAAAATAGGCAGCTTTTTATAAAAAAACAACTGCTTCGGCCCAACACCAGGCACAGCACACACCTTGGGAAGAAACACCCCTTAGCAGGATGCCAAAGGAACTCACTGGTAGAAAACCTTTGGCAGTGCATTATGTCACTAAATGAAACCAGAACACACTTAGGGACCGCAAAGCCCTGTCAACTACCCACTCCCCAGCCTTAAACTTTGTGTTGATTTAAGAACATAATTCTCAAGTTATTTCTTCTGATATCACTGTAGCTTTGCCTAATCTCAAAATGTTACCCTGTCTGACCTCCAAGTGGCAGAGCTATGATAATCTCAGGATATAAGTGAGGTAAAACTGAGAGAGGGAGAGATAATATCTTTTATTAGTCTAACCAGTAGAGCTGAAGAAATCTGCCAAGTTTGGACAGAGCTTACATTCATTAGAAGCAGATACAGTGATTTCCAGCTTTGTGTGCTGCAGGAATGCTGAGACTGCAGTTTATATGGGTCACAGGCAAGCAAGCCAGCTCAAGAATCACACTCAACGTAGCTAATTCCTTGTGGAGCCTTTGTAGCCAAGGTTTGAATGACCAGATTGCTGCAAATCCTAGGGTGGGTAGGCTAAGGCTAACCTGTGTGCTATGCATTCTGTGAATACAGACTGCAATGCTTCTGTCTCAGGAGAGCAGCACCAGCCTTGTGCAGTCTTGCCCAGCAACCCACTGGAGCTGCAGGCTGGTGATGCTTGAGATGGAGGGGCCCTGCCTGGACCAGGTACCCCCTGCTCCTGACCCACCTGACAGCAGGACTGAATCCAGGCTGGGGGAGGGGATTCACTTTAGCAGGGTTGTTTCTCTGAACTCATTTAGCTACTTGGTTTGGTTTCTTCGTTTCATTTGCACACCTTTCCAAAGCTCTGTAAATGTACTTGTCTCATTTCACAACACCTAACGTTTGATAACAGGGTGAGGCTGGAAGCTGAGGTTACAGTCATCTCTTTCCCTAGAGGATGAGCATGGTGGAAGCTCTCTAACAGTTGCCTCATAAGTAAGGCATCAATACAACCATGAAGAAAAACTGGAACTTACTAGAAGAATAAAAAGCTACACAAACTTCTTATTAATCGAAGCTTTTGAAAAACTCCAGAGCTAGTTTTTGAGACAAAACTAAGAAAAATTAGGAACATTTTTGTTTTCTTTTCTTTTAGGTGATGCCTGTGATTGCGTACCCCTGTGAACAGAGACACACTGCAGACAAGTTAATGGAGAAAGATACAGGGTTTTATTAGAAGAAGCTTCCACGATCAAACCCAAGGGGGTTTGACCCCCAGGTCAGGAAGTCTCAGGGTTTTTATACCCCTCATGGACATCTAATCATAAGCTCTCATTTCTCCCAAAATCCCACCCAAAAGTCCTGCTAATTTACCCCCTTCGTCATGGGGGGCCAATGGCCTTCTCGGTGTTTGTCTTCTGTTATCTTGCAGGTGGCTGCTGGAATATAGCTTGGCCTTGACTAAGCTTACAGTTTGTGAGAAAGAGGCTTTAATACTGAGGCTTAAAAATCAGGGTAACTGAACAGGGTTTATATGATTCTAAAACCTTCTAAAATTACATTAAATCACACTTTCAGGCATCATAGGTATTTTTGACTTTGAGATGGTGATAGTATGAATGCTATGTATTATGTTTACCTTATAGTTTTGTTATCTGAAATCCATAGACCTTCATCCTTTCAGCATCCTTTGTTGCAAATATGTGTACAAACTTACATGTATCTGTACATATAAAGTAAAACATATGTGAAGAATAAATACATGATATTACACAATGGGATGAGTCCCGAGAGACTTTTGACACTAAAGGCTTCTCTCTGTCCTTTCAAGTACTAGCTTTAAGGTGCAAATTGCTACCAACTGCCTTTTTTTCTGCATCTTTAAGTTAGAAAATGCAGGCAGGCTTTAAGGTACGGCTGCCTAGAACTGCCTCTGCCACTCTTAGCAAAACGACTTCCTGCAGGCACACAAATTATGCAGATGAAATCACATCTCTCATATATTAAGTTGATGATAGACTCAGGCCAGGATTTTCTTACCATGATCACATAAAAAGGGATGAAGAAATTCCCACAAAGAGCACTTGAGCAGTGATGATACGTTTGAAAGAAGGAAATGAAAGTGCTCAGTGTTACCAAGCTTCAGCTTGAAAAGACTGAATCCTCTGTTTAAGCTCCATTACACTAATAAATGACTAAATTGTCCTCAGACTATTGGAAGCAACCTGCAGCTTACAGTAGCTAAGTCTCACCAACATAATTACAATATAGTAGAAGCAAAAGAAGGGCACACTATATTCAGAATGATGTGATCACTTTTCTTCTGTAAAAACTTTACTGTGGTCAGCCTAAGGAACAGATGTGTTGGTTGTGACTCTCAGTCTGAATATGAAATTGAGAGCACCCTCCAGATTATGAGCTCATGAAGGAGTGGTTTTGACACTATAAAGCTTTTGCCCAGCTCATGGAGCTTGCTGTGTAGCGAGGACATGCAGGTTGCCAGTGTTTGGCTATTGATTACTTTTTGCCTATAATGGAGACAGAGTCATGTGCAGCCACTGAGAGAGACTTGTATCTTTAACGGTCAACTCCCCACAAAGATATGTGTGTGTGCGTGTGTATGTGTGTGTGTCTGTGTCTGTATGCATGTATGTGTATGCATGTATGCGTGTATGTATGTATATACAATCCTGGGACAATGTTGTCATGATTTTTTTTCTAATTGCTTACCTATTTTATTGCTGCTAGCATTCTAACTCTGCCTCTGTTACTTTAATGAAAGCTAACACTGCAATAACAACTGTGTCTCCCTCCTCCCTTTTAATGTTCTTGTTAATAGCTGGGGTTTAGAATAAATAATGCAAACTGTTTATGGGCCACAAATTATGAATTGCAGGTCATGTTTAGTTTTAAGACCAAAGAACTATGGAAGGTAAAATATATATAATTTTAGCGTCACATAAGACTGAATTCCTGTTTTAAACATGAGAGTATGATCTCAACTCTCTCACCACTTCATCATCCTGTGAGGTACTTATCTGCTTGCATCAACCCCTTATCCTTCAGTGAGTGACATATCACCATTTGAGTTGTTTTGTCTCTTACAAAAACAAGCTTTTCCTACCTTTTAATGAATTTCAGGAGCAGAACCCTGTGTTTGTCACTGAGGGTCACAGAGTCCACAAATGAGGTCAAATCTTCCCCTGAAAAGTTTTTCAAACAACACACTGAAGAGTTTGCAACTCAAGGGCTAACCAAAACAACTGCGGACCTGCTTTTTTCCTGTCTTATCATTCCTTTTCTTCCTTTCTTGACATTTTAATGAACAATTAGTTATTCCCTGATTCTCAAGTCTGAATCTTGTGTCTAGTTTTAAAGCATGCTTATTTTATTAATTTAAAAAATATTCATTACTTGATCATTTGAATGAATTTCAATGTCCTTACAATAGAGATTTGGTGCCAAACCCATTATTAATTGAGTTTTCTCTAAATTAAATTTTCAGTTTTCTTATTCATAGAAATAGATGTATTTAAAAATCTGTAATCCATATCAGTGCTGATCTCCCAAAACTCAAACACACACAAACTTTTTAATGTGCAATGTGACTTTATTGATGAATATATAGAGAAATGAAAAAGTGACCTCCAATCAGGAGGAAGTTATTCTCAATGGACCCCAGTCCCTATCATTCTATTTGGTTCAATTATTAATTGGATCCAGCTGAGAAATGGCAGCATGTACAAGTGCTTCTTCCATCCACTCTGTTTCTCAGCCTAAATATACTAGAAAGTCAATTCCACTACATATTCCTCTTCAGTAACACAGGCTTAGGAAGAATATGCTGAAATAAATAAAAAAACAAACAGACACCTTAAAACCAGTCTCATAAAACTGTAAAAATTATCAGCTGCTAACTGATAATGTTTGGTTTAGAATTAAGTAAAAAACCCTCAAAACCCCTTGTTAAATGTCTCTTACTAGTATATCATAGCATTGCATGCTTCAAAAGAACCCCTGTGTTTGTGGTCACCCCCCTGGAGCAGACATGAGGCTTTATGATTAGATGCATCTGCTTTCATCTGCCATGGTGGCATCGTGGCTGTCCTTTAAGCAGTTGCTGCAAACAGAATGTGGGATTGTCAGAACAGAATGGGGGTGTCTGGAAACAGTTAAAACTCCATCCAGGACTTCCCTCCCTTACTGACCTTACCTGTTACTATGTTTTTGTGGTGGGATTCTGCAGCTGACACAAAATTCAAGGCCGCTGTTCTCAACATGATCCCCACTCCTTAAAATGAGTTTGTCCTAGAAGAACCCTTAAAAAACAGATGACCTTTCAAGATGCTGTTGTCCTGGTAGTTCCTGATATTACTGGAACAGGGCCATAAATTATAAAGTGCAGGTTATGTTTAATTTTAAGACCAAGGAACTATGGAAGGTAAAATATATAGTTTTAGATTCACATAAGACTGAGTTTCTGTTTTAAAATTTCAACTCACTCACTGCTCCACTATCCAGCAAATTGATATATAATAATAATGATATATAATGCATTATAGCATATCCTATATATGCAATATATAAATGTATATTATGTATTATATGATATATTATATATGATATTTATCTAATATATAATATATTGATATATATAGACATATTTAATATATTGAATAGGATAGATAATAACCCCATAATTTTAACCTTCAATAATCATGATTAAAAAAGATGGCAACACTAATCTGTTAAAAATATAAAATGAAAATTTTAAAAAGGTGCCAGACCCAAAGAGGTTGCAGAACAGTTATTTGTAATGCCCAGACAGAAGTGGTACAAATGGTGCTGAGGTTCTGGAGGACCATGAAGCAGAAGCAGTGAGAATGCAGACAGGCAGCCCATGATCAGGCTAAGATGTATTTGAATGCTGCACCAGAAGATGTGGGCAAACTTCACTTTAATCCATCTGTATTACTTAAAATTCATGCTGCTTGTAGCTCTAGCTGTGCATAGACCCAACATGTGCCCTTCTTCTGGCTGTGCTCTATTAGTGGGGGACAGGAGCTAGCACTCAGCTTCTGCAGTTGCTGTATCTGATGAAGACACTTTCCCTCAGCACAAACTAATGCAAGAGGGACTATTTGTGGTAAAGTGACTAAGGCAACACTTTGAGAGACCAGCACTCTCTTTTCAGTTTTTTAACTATGAGCAACACCACAAAGTATTACAGAAAAACAGTATGGATCTAGGGGAGTCAGTAACTGATGACCAAGTCTAGATGTGATTGTTTGACATGTTTAAAAGGATTAAGTCTTTCTCAAGTAAGGACCATGACATAAGCAAGCCAGCACAATGAGTGAAAGTCTGCAGAAGGCACAGCTTCTGGCAGGTGAGTGTCACTACTCAGGAAGCCTTGGTGTCTCTGTGAGAAAATTTTCTTAGGTGATTCAAATGGAAAAGCTTTGAAATTTTGAGGAGAAAATCCACTAGGATCATTTGGTTCTAATAGCACTAAAAGACAAGGAACTTCAATGAAAACTACTTTTTCTTGGCCAGACAATTCCATCTCACATTCTTTCCCTTGCTTACCCCAAGGTCCCACCTTGCCACTACATCTATGCTCAGCTCCATCCTCACTCTCCATAATCACAAAATACATTGCTCTTCCCTTTCAGTCCATTTACTACTCTCCCTCATAAACGGCCAACATTCACAACAGATGGCCATTGCTCTCTTGCCTTCTTGCTGTCCGCTGTCTATTCTGGTAGCACATGGGCTACCTGGCCAGAACCTTTCTCCGCTCTCCTTGTTTGTTCCTCTAAGAGGAGTAACAGGGCTCATGGAAATGATTTGACCTTCCAGAAATTGAAGGCTTTAGTGCCTGTTAGCATTAATTTCATCTACCCTCTCAAAATGATCAGAAGGAAGCCAAGATGATTAGGAATGAATAAGAAAATAAGCAAGAGCACCTGCACAGATAATTGCTGAAATCTCTCCAGCATTAACAGCAATAGGGTTTCATACAGTAAAACAGTGGATCAAAAGTGTTTCTAAAATCCTAAATTGTTGAAGATTAGTTTAGGTGTGGTTATAATCTTATGAGATACATGAATCAAGAGGCTGGCTCCAGAGGAACCCATTTGCAGCTATTAGCCAAGCTGTTGCATGTGAGGTGCCCCACTGAGTCAGGATCATGAAAAGTGTCTCTGCTCTTTCAGTCGTTCCTTCTCCAAGGGCAGTCACTAGCTCAGGGTAATACTCTTTTGGAATATGAAGGACTGGAAAAGCTCAGCATGGCTTTGTTGACTGACAGGGCTGAAAATGAAATGCTTTATTTTCAGATTCCAGCATGTTACACACCTGACTCCAAAGCTGTCTGACAAGCATTTCTATTCTTTTAATTGGCAAGAGAAATGCCCTAATATTGGCTTTGAAGGCTGTTAAATGTACACTGGAATCATCATGTTTTAAATGCTTTGGGATTAGCTGTTACTGTGATCACTGACAGCAAAATATACAGACAAAAGTATCCCCTTTCACCTCTCAAATGCACATTTTGGAGAACAGATGGAAGCAGGGAGGTCGGGAATGGTGGAGAAAAGCCAGTAATAGACCTAGCAGCCTCAGAGGGCTTCCTGTGAAGTATTTTCCCCTCACAACAAAGGGCTGACTTAACTGAGACCCTCTCAGTAATTGTGAAGTCTACCTTACTAGTGAACATGCCCAAGAGAAGGCTTAAAACAGCCGAGTATGCCTGTTTTCCAGCATATATCATGCCAGAGAGGTCAGTTAGCTGGTGCAGTCACCACCAAAAAGTGTGGGGGGGAAACCCTAAAGCAAAATAAAGTATGAACTTCCATTGCCTCTATCCACAAAGCAACCATTTTCCCCCACCCTTCCACCTTTTTTTTTTTTTGGGGGGGGNAATTGACCTTTCAGCTCTGTCTATTCAGGAAGATGTTTTCTAGCACATTTCTGTCTTCTGTGTCTGTTTGACACACAGGAAAAAGCTGGAAAACAGGTTATGAGGACATATATTTTGAAGGGTTTATGCAGGTTACAGGAAGAGGCAGGTGGAAAACCTGGCTATAGGTGATCCAGCCAGGGTGACAGTGCAGGGGGAATACAGGGGGATAATTGTTTTGCTCTGTAACACATTTCTGTTTGCCATTTCTTTAAAGAGAAATAATTAAATTTTAAACTGAAAGAAGTCCAATTAATATTTCTTCATGTCAGAAGGATTTTGGTATTCTACAACTATGGCCTATGTTGTTTTTATCTCATATAAACTAACCAAATGCAATAGTTTCTTTATAGTAAGCTTTGTGTATCTATCCACTTCTCATCATTCCTACCAGCTCTCTTGGTGTGATTTAAAGAAAAACCAAACCCTGTGTAATCAAACTCTCTTCGTTAAATGTAAATATTTCTCCTCTCTGCCTTTAATGGGTTTATTTTCTAAACAAATCTTTATTGGTCCAAAACACCTTAAAGCACATGCTGGGAATTTATATTGGGAAAAGTGCGCCACTGTCCATGTTTGAGCCCAACCTTAAAAATATTTTAAGACTCTCAAAAAATGCACACTGGTTTAATTGATTCCAGCCACAGTAACAGTCACAAAAATCTGTGGTGTTTTACCAGGGAAGTAATAGGTTGTGAATAATTTATTTTTTTCTTCCTCACTCACAGGTGATGGGGATTAACCTGGCTATTTCTTATGAGTTTTAGATTATTTTAGAGTGCTTGAATAATATCCTGTTTGAAGGCAGCTATTATACGTCAACAAGCCAATGTTTGTTCAGTAGGTCATTCAGAAGTGAGAGGAAATTCTGACCACATACTCAAGAGTTCAAGTGCTGAATATTTTATGAACTTTGCCTGTAATATAGGGAATAAACTCAAAGTGCTTTTCTTCATCCCAATTCTTTCTTCCTCTAATTCCCCTTTCCTCTATGTCTTTAACACTCTAGTGTCACACTGGTACTCCTCTCTGGAAACATAAAAATATGTGTATCACTCCCTTTCTAGGAAGTGCTGCTGAACTCCTGGCTCTGAAGCAATCCTACATAAAATCAAACATTGCTGTCATTAAATACTTTCCAGCGCCTTACGGTTACAACTACAAAATTGCTCGCTAATGACCAGGTGTGGCTGACAGCAGGAGCAGCTGTCCTTGCTCACAGAAGAACACTGCTTCCATGTCACAGCTGGACCCATGCCATGGAGCTGCTGCAACCAGATGTGCCTCCAATACAGCGTCTAGCAAGGTAAGCACGTGGAACAGACTGTGTGTTTGGGAATAGTTCTCAGAGGTCTAAATATTAATGAAAACAACGTTCCTGGTGTTTTTCACGTATCTGCTAGTGCTGTTCATCATCGTGCCTCGCTGTTGTTAGGAATCAACGTTTCAAAGCTTGCCTCCTTTCTAAGAGCTGCTGAACATCAAATCAGTTATCTGAGCAGCAAGGAATGTCACATGTTTTTGCAGTGCAGTCTGGCCAGAAAAAAATTTGCTGGTCTCAGTGACATTAGTAATCTAAGCCATCTCTCCCCCATTTGCTAAAACAAAAGACTCTAGAAGGGTCTCTGCAGAGCTTTTGAGGCACCTTTTGATGTGGCCTAGAGCACCTCAGATCTCCATTCAACACAGCGCTGTCATTAACATTAGGTTTGGTTTTGCTCTTAGTATGTATTGAGACCACTCAGATATGGACTATTTCACCTCATTACTACAGAGATAGGAATGAGTAAGGAACACTGTACATTGTACCCTTGTAGGAAACAGCTATTGAAAGTGATTCTTATTCTTGTGGAAAGCAAGTAGAAAAGCAGAAGCCAGCCTCTCTTTAGCCCAGCTGAGTAAGTCTGGAGAAGGCAATAATGCTGCTTCACCCAGACTGATTTTCTTACAAAGAGATACTATTCAGATACAAATTCCCTTTTTGACCACCATAAAGTGACAACATAGTTTATACAGCCTGATTCCCTTGAAATGGTGTATTCCTGGGCAATTCTGAACTTCTCTGGGCTTCCGTAGCCCCTACATGAGGCAAGGCAATTCTGCCTGAGGGATGAAGCAGTTCCACAGTGACATTAATAGAAATATTTACATCCATTTTCTGAGCATGGGGTTGACACCTGAGTAAAGGCAGAAGGTGAGGCCTGTCATCTTCCTCACCACACAGACTCACATAGGGGATTGGGAGTGGAGACAGGACTTGACTCAACGTGAGCCACATTTTGACTCAACATGCACTACAATGTGCGTGTTCCCGAAAGGCACAGGAGAGCCTGATGACTTTCCATGAGGAATGGCCCCTGGAGTCCAGCCAGCCACCACACTGCTGCTTGCCTGTGCCTGTCTTTAGTGGCTCAATCCAGGCTGTAGTTGATGAATGCTGAGAATACTTAAATTAGAGTAAGGTGAGTCATCTTGCACAGGACACAGTGGAAGCTGTGCTGTTTTGAACTGCACACAGCAAAATGTTACAAGCAAAAATTCTCCCTTTGTCAACTGATTTGGCGTAGTGTGACACACACACACACACAAGTACTCATTGAAACAGTGGCAGATGCGAGACTTCCTGGTCCTTATCACACTGTTTATAGACCACTGCCCCCATGCCCTGAACTCTAAGAGGACTTAAAGAACCCTGGGGAGCAATGAAAAGGTAGTTTCAAAAATATCAGCTTGTCTGACCAAGGCTTTATGTGTTGAAAAGCCTGTTGGTTTCTTTTTCTCAAATGCTTTAAACATTTCAGTGCTCTAAAATTAATGCTGAAATATGTGTATTTGTATGTATTATATATTTACACACACACACACATTTAGACTGTCCTTAAAAAACCTGCCTGTGGGCACAGCAGTGGTAAGTTAGTTCAAAAGGAACAAGTTACTTTTTGTAAGTTATTAAATGTACTGTAAACCATTAAGTTTTAAATAGACACTAGACCAATTAAGGACTGTTTGTAGGATGACACAACATTTTTGAAAGTCCTTAAGTACAGATCAGAGCCTGCTAAAGGCTACCAAATGGAGGAAATAAAAAACACTCTATAGCCATATGCAAATGAAAATCAGGAGGGAACATTTCAGACATTTCCATTACAGAAACAAAAGATGTATTTAGAACGCTTCCTTGCAGGCACCGAGAAGCAAAATCTTATCAAAACACAAAGAAAACAAAAATAAATGCTACTCAAAAGCCCATCCCTTCAAACCTGGGATTTGAACAACGTCGTCATTCCACAGGGGAGATGGTGATTTTGCAAACAGACAAAGTTGCATGCAATGCCAATGGCAGAGGAAAGAAGACATATTTCATACTGAGGAGGGAAAGACAAACACACATCCCCCTCCTCTGCCTGCCCTCTTCGCTGGCAGAGGCCCAGGTCAGCTGTATCAGTGAACAACAACAACATTCCTGGTCTTCAGAAACCTCTGGAAGGAAACCGGAGCCAAATGTGTATGTCTCGGTTCTCTCCCTTTTCCTGATATAAACCTAGTTATGTAATAAGTAGCTGACTTGTTTCTTGGGTTTTCCTTATCCTTTCTCATTGTTTTGCCCCTTCTCTGACCCCTGCTGACTGAGATACCAAGGGAAGGGGAAGGTGGAACAATAATGCCCCACTGCCTCCCAGAGCAAATCTCAGTAAAAAATCTTAGTAAAAAAAAAAATCCACTCATGGCATTTTCATCTTCTCAACTCTGGTTTCACATGACTCAAATTAACCCTTGGCACCAACAAACTAGTCAAAACAATTTAGTGGCTTATCAATACTCAGCACTCCAAAAAATCTTTCCCTGAGAACTTTGCAATTGTCCTTCCCAAGCCCTGGAGAACCACACCCAGAAAATGAGCTCATTTGTCAGCTATGCTGAGTGCTTCCCAGTGGATTTCAAAACAAAGCAAGGACTTCAAAACAAATGCTCCACACAGAGTATTCCTCATAGTCTGAAAATCAGCATCGAAGAGTCATGACTACGTCAGGGCTTGCATTTGTACTGGTCACATCAGTTCCTATGGCTGCTGATGCTCCCAGTGATTGCAGCAAGTGAGGAGGAGTAATTCATTATCTTTATCACAACAGTTTTAATCATGACAGACAGAAGTGTTCTAAACATACTACATGATTTATCCACAGTGCTTTCTAATTTAGCCACTGAGATAAGCTAGTTACTGAGACTGAATCTTACTGTGTTAGGTCAGCCTAGAGAAAGCAATTTTAATTTCTGGAAGATTAAGATTTTGGGGAAAAAGGCTTAGGGACAGGTATGTGTCTGTTCACTACTTTGTTATTTTCCCAGACATTGAGAGATTTGTTAATGCAGGATCACATCAGGGACCTCTGCTTCCTGCTATGGCTGTCTTCCTACCTATCCAGACAGAACAAGCCAGGAGCTATTCACATATAAACACCTGCCTAATAACTAATGTAACTAATGGTTTGTAAGTTAGTTGTGGTCTTTATAGTCTTCCACTGTTTTTATGGAGAAATGGCACTTCTTGAGGGAGAGAGCAGACTGCATGTATAGATTGAGAATACACGTCACTGATGCAAAGAATTTTGCTTGAATTTCTGCTTCAAAGCGTAACACTTTCAGTCCTAAAATCTGCAAGGTAAGCCCCTCTGCTAGTCCCTTCTTAAAACCATGTGTGGTGGTATCTACAATGTGTATATTTCATGTACATTTACACATACGTATAATGTAAATGCATCCTACATATACATATATATATAAATACACATAGATGTTGCTGCATCTGAAAATTTTAGTCAACATCTAAGTTCTCAAAGGTGACTTTAAACTAAGACAAAATACCAAACAATGTTTGAATAATGACACATCACTTGTTTGTAAACCCCTTAAGTGCTTTAAGCAAATTTTTCTGTTGTTTAAATATTTGGCTGCAGTATGCCTTTATCAGACTTGATCAGGTATTTAATATCAGAAAAATTATAGTAACTGTTACATGTGTGTAAATTTGTGTTAACTAAGCACTACATCAATAGACTATTCTGCTGTAAAATGTCTTATAACTCTCCTTCATGGAATAAAATAAAAAAAAAAAAAGAAAGAAAAAAGACCAGGTCTATTTCTTTAAGTCTAGTGAAAAGTGGGAATACACTGAGTAAAAGGGCAATCAGGCTCTCAGTAACAAATAACAGTTACATAACTGACTTTTGTGGTTGAAATAAATTATTCTCTTTCCCCCAACCAACTTCATTTTAAAAACAATTTCTATACTTTTATGTTTTCTATTACATATTAAAATATAATTCAGTGTCTTGGAAAATTGTGAAACTATGAGACTGAAGTTGACCTTCAGACTCTAAAGTAACTGCAGCTTACTTTTGGGATGCCAATGAAAACACTTAGCAGAGTGAGCTACATTTGTTTTGCAAATCATTGCCATAAACCATAAAGTGCAATTTTTTTTTTTTAGCCATCCATAATATAAAAAGGGCAAAGGAGGCAGACAACATTTCAAATTGCTAACAATTTTATTTGACTTCATTCGAACTTTTCCATTCTACAAAAGATACTAATGTCTAAGGAGGAAACACATGTAACCAGTGCATTCCCATAGATAGGCATTGCCTTCCTCAGAAATACAAAAGTCTAGGATTGTTCACCAGAATTGTACAGCAAAGGTGGGTATTAACTCACCAGATCAGGCCACTCTTCTGTATTAGAGGGAGGTAATCTCTGTCCAACTAAAATTAAGACTATCTTACTGTAAAATTCTATGGAAGGTATTTTTCTTCATTTCACTTCACAGAAGTGAAGTTTATAATCCAGAATTTGGAATTTGATATTGGTCATATAATTTGTCTGCGGTAAAGCTGCTAATGGCAGCAGGATGATCAAATTCTTTAGGTCTTGCAAACCTTACTTTTTATGACATGCTATTAGCACTGAATTCTGCAGAATTATTTCCTTTAATTTGTTTTAAGGATATTCAAATTGCTGCTGCTTGTGACTGCAGCTTTCATTTTCTGGGAACCTAAAGCTAGACTTTCTCATTGCTCTTTTTGCCTGGGTGAAGCAGGCTGACCTGCAGTCAATAACCACTCCCAGATCTTTGACTCCTTGTTTAGGTTCATTGCCATGTCTGGCAAAAAAAAAAAAAATTCTTCCTGTTGTATGTGAGTCTGTATGTATATAAGTTAAATTTTACCTACTATATTGTTCACTGAAGTGAACAAATGAAGTAAGAATGAAATGTCTTTCTATATTTTGTGTGCTTCTCTAGTTTTTCCAGACATGGATAGTGATACATAATGACCACGTCTTCAACTCAACCTTAAAATCACCAAAAAAATCATTCAAGAGCAATCTCTGCACAGATCTTTGCATGCCACTGTTACACGACCTGCATTTTGAAAAACAGCCAGGACTTAAAATATTTGATGCTTAGCCAGTATTTAATTCAGAAAAAAATTACCTGTCTAGCATAAGAAAAAGGGACTATTATGTTAAACGGTATTAAAACTTCCTAAACCCCTGGATGATATATGACAGATTTTTCCTCACAATATTTTAAATATAGTCTTCAAATAACTTCCAAGACCAGCTGAGGACTTTCAGCAGAAACTGTGCTGTTGGTCAGATGATTCAATTCTGTTTTTCTAAGTATATGTTTCCATTCTGACTAGCCTGAGATGCTTCCCCTCTATGTAGGTTATTGTGCATTCACCTGCAAATCCCAAGGTCGTTCTTCATTGCATTTTGAAAGTGATGCTCCCTGGTGACACCTTTACAGCAACCAGGAAGAACTCTTATTTTAAGGAATATATTGCATATGTTTGTCAGAAGCTTTCCAGTTTTGGAGCTGAGATTCCTCACAGCTTGAGATGAACACCATCTGGTCCTGGCAGTTCACTAGAATTAAGATTCCCAAATTGTTCCTTGAATTCCTCTCTTGAGGTTTCTCCCCTTCTTAACAACATACTAAGGACTAAGGTTTCCCTTGGGTGAAATCTTCTCCGGATGAGAATTTCAACAACACACATCTTTATCCCAGTTTAACTGCTTCAGGCAATTAGCTTTTCTTCGGTCTTGTCATTTGTCTTTAAACTACTTTCTTCCATGGAAAAGTCTGTGGAAGCAAGTGCAATCCTTCTGCCTCAGACACACATTAATGTGTCTTGTATGGTAGCAGTAGCTGTCTCTACCTGTTCTGTAACTGAGAAAAAAAATCTTATGAGTTTAGAAGTTAGAGTGGAATTTTTCATCATGCTTGGACAGAGGAGATTTTTCGCAACTGGAAAAATACCGATACACAAAAGCTTGCACAGAATACACAAAATCTAAGAGCCTAAAAGAACTTCAAAGGGGCACTGTGATCAGATTATTTACCTCATTTGCAGCACAAACTGAGCTGCTTTCTGCTGCCTGAATTTACTTCCAAATGCATATTTTGGCTGGGATAGCAAAGTCCAGAAAACTGCCCCACAATATGTTCCCTTTTAGCCAAGAGATTTTGCACCCTAGAGTAAGTGGGTGGCTTTCAGTAATGTAAGCAGTGTCATAGAAGTACATCCAGTAGCACAGCTAAATAAAAATAAAATGACATAAAGAATGAAAATGAAAGAGGAGAGAGGCAGAAACTGAAGAGAACTGGCATTGCAAAGAGAACATGCTGACTAGTGGATGCACGTTAAAAAATTCTTATGGCTAAAGGAGACAAACAAGTTGGTGACTAGCCCAGAAGCAAATGAACTGGTGTGGGGGAGGTTAAATCAAAGCAGGGTTAGGCCATGTGTAGTAGGCTAGAATGGCAGAGGCATGCTTTGGCCAGGTGGTCAGAATGCAAGATAACCAGCAACAAGCAGTGGTTAAGCATCTTCACATAAAATATGCTACATTTTCTTCAAAGATGAGGAAACCTTCGCTGGGAACTTTAGAGGAGGCTTTGCTCTAGGAAGAAGATATTTGGGGTACTCTAGTTTATCTCTCCTCAAGGATATGAACATGAAGACTCATAAGCTCCAGTTGACCCTACTGGGCTCCCAAGTTTCGGAACACTGCAGTTGTGGGAACTTGTGAGAAAGACTTGCTGGCTCTAGGGTAATCTATCTTCTTCCTTTTATTGAAAATTATTTCATGGATCAGACCAATTTTCTTTAGTGACAAGAAACCTGCTGCCAAATCCAGATGTTTCCGTAAATTACCTTGTCAGACTCAAATGTGTCAAAGGGGACTCCACTGGCCTCTGTCTGCACACCTCCTGAGCGCTGGTCTTCTATTCCAGGAGGAGCCTCTGGGTTGCTGCATGTATATGGGTGCACTGGTCTCCCCTTTCATATTTAAGAACTCTACCACACTTACTCCTTTTCATCCTTTTCCCTTCAGCATAGTGATTCATACACAATCTTCACAAAATTATTTTCAAAGCTATTGAGCTAAATGAAGAGCCTACAGCTTACCAAACCTTGACAGAGATCTCAGAGGCAAGCTGATAAAGACAAATTCAAATGGTGTAATGGAAACACAGAGCTATCTGTGTAAAAGTACTTTTGAATGAAGAAGATATTTTAGGAGAAAGAAAAACTTCTCTCTTAATTGTGGATGATCTTTTCTACTTTTGAGCTTTTTCTTCAATGCACCTGAATTAAATCTACTTAGAGCACACACACAGTGTTCCCCTTGTTTGAACACCAGTGGGTCAAAACTACAAGTAGCTCTGAATTGCAGTTCATATGTAGCACTGACAGAGGCATGTCCTTCTCAGAAAGCCATATTAACTTTTGTATGGCACACACCACTAAGTATACTAATGAACTTTAACTGACAGCTTTTAATTCAGCCTCATAATCCAAGGTTAGGTGCCTCCTGTTAAATGTGCATTACTATTTGACTCCAGATCCCCAGAACACAGTTTTCAGAAATGTCAAGCACTTGTAAAGTTGGGACAGGTCGTTTTGGAGTTGGTGTTCTGAGAGATAAATAACTCAGAAAAAACAAGATTGTACACCTCCTGGAGGCTGGAGCTGAAATTAAAGGATGCTTTGTTTTGTTGTTATTGTTTTTAACTTAGGGTGCAAAGCAAAATAAATGGCAGGTTCATAGAGTCAGAGAGAGCTAATCTTGTGCCCTTCCCTCTGTATACTGAATAACATGTTCTGCTGCTCACCCACACCCACAGTCTGGGGGCCAAGGCAGTTGTTTTGGTTATGTGCCACTAAAACCAGTTTGTTCCAAAGTGACCTGCCAGAGGACAAAATTACAGTCTCTAGGAGCCAAGGGCAAAGAACCTCATTTCAGATTAAACCACAAGACCATCTTTCTTTTCTGTGTGTGACTGAATCTCATACAAGGGATACCTCCTCTTAGAGACGCAACACACATTCAAGGCCATAGTTTCACAGCTGAGGTGGTGCTGAATGCTCTTTAAGCAATAGGGTTTAAATTAAAGCAGCAGCAGAGTGGTTTTGGCTCTTGGAGCAGTACTACATCAGTATGCCCAAGGATTCCAGGTGTTTATCCTAAGAAATGTCATGGCAACAGCCTGTCTGACACAGCTCCTCTGTGCAGCAGAATGCTTCAGGGGTTGTCATTATGACCTTATTGCTGCCACTCCTCTCCTCTCCAGCCCATAGAGATCTGCAACTTTATCTGACTTAGCCTCTTCTCAGTACATCTCAGACTTCACCACAATTCCTTCAGTATTGCTGCTATCCTATTCCAGGACTCTGTATTGTTGCAGACCACAGGTAACATGCTGCCTACTTGATGAATGATCTCAACACCTCACTATAAGCTTCCTGTAAACTAGAGGTTTTCAGCTGGAAAGTTGAGCTGCCAAAGGTTTTCATCACCTCAGAAAACCCTTTGCTCGAGGGGCACAGTTGCTGGACTGCAACATAGATACAAGGATGATCCCATGCTCTGAAGTATATAGTTTCTCACACCTTCAACTAGTCTTGAATAGGTCACAAAATCCAGATCATAGACCTACATCAACTTTTGCATCAGAGTGCTCAAAGCCGTATAGATGGGAGGCCAGGATAAGCAGAGAACTGTTTGCCACATCTTTTGAATGATCTAACATAAGTGAACAGTACTTGCACCTACAATTCTGGTTCATGCCCATTTCCACAAAAAACTGTGCTACTGTTATCTAGTAAAGAATAGAATAGACTCTTTCAGTTGGAAGCGACCTATAACGATCATCTAGTCCAACTGCTGAACCACTTCAGGGCCCCCAGAAATTAAAGCATATTATTAAAGACAGTGTCCGAATGTCTCTTGAACGCTGGCAGGCTTGTGGTATTGCCCACCTCTCTAGGAAGAGTGGTTCAGTTTTTGACCACTCTCTCAGTACAGAAATGCTTTTTAATGTCCAATCTGAATGTCCTCTGGCACAGCTTTGATCCATTCCCTCATGTCCTGTCAGTGGTTGATGGAGAGGAAAAAAGCTCAGCACCTCTCTGTCCATGTCTCCTCAGAAAGCTGTAGAGAGCAAAAGACTATTAGAATTGTATCATGCCAATCAATATAAATGGGAACTGGAGCAACTTGCTAGAAGTGTTTGAATAAATAGTTTGAGGTATACCACTTATTCTGGTAGTTTAGTTTCATGTTTTGTTTTCAGGGTGGCCTATTTTAGCTATAAACAGTTCATTTTCTCTAGATGGTTCAGAGTTTTGCCCATGATTTCTTCCTGTTGCTAATGCATCAGTGGCTTTTCCATCTGATTGCCCAGTGAGACCTCAGAGGTGCAAATATATGATTCAGACTGGAAAGTGTAACTTCCAGTAACAGTAAGTGATTCATCCTGTAAGCAAACATTTCAGTGAGATGGGAATCAAACCTGCAGCAGCCTCAGTAACGGATGTATATTGTGTTTGTGTGGCCAGGTTTTGGTAGCAGGCCAGCTACTGGGGTGGCTTTAGTGAGAAGCTGCTGGAAGCTTCCCCCATGTCCAGCAGAGCCAATGCCAGCCAGCTCCAGAATGGACACACTGCTGGCCAAGGCTCAGCCAGAGATTTTGGTTGTGCCCCTGTGATAATAGATTTAAGAGGGGGGAAAGTAGCTATTGAGTTATTATGCAGATGTAATTGCAGCCAGAGAAGAGAAGAGTGAGAACGTGTGAGGAACAACTATACAACACCAAGGTCAGTGCAGAAGGAGGGGCAGGAGGTGCTTCAGGTGCTGGAGTGGAGGTTCCACTGCAGCCTGTGGGCAGATGATGGTAACACAGGCTGTCTCCCTGCAGCCTATGTAGCTCCACAGGGATGCAGAGACCCACCTGCAGCCTATCGAGGACCCCACACTGGAGCAGGTGGATGCCTGAAAGGGGCTGTGACCCCTTGGGAAACTTGTGCTGGAGCAGGCTCCAAGCAGGGACCTGTGAACCTGTGGAGAGAGGAGCCCACACTGGAGCAGGCTGTGTCCAAAGGATTGCACCTTGTAGAAGAGTGATTCACATTGGAGCAGTTTGTGAAAAACTACAGCCCATCAGAAGGACTCACACTGGAGAAGTTCACAGAGAAGTCTCCCTTGGGAGAGACCCCATGCAGGAGCAGTGGAAGGACTCCTCTGCCTGAGGAGGAAGCAACAGCAAAAACAACCAGTGATAAACTGACTGTAGCCTCCATTCCCCAACTCCCTTTGCTGCTTGATGGGAGAGGAGGTTGAATCCAGGAAGGAGGAAGGGGTGGGGGGAAGGTGTTTCTGTGATTAATTTTTTTTTCTCATTATCCTGCTCTTATTTTTTAGTAATAAATCAAATCAATTCAATTGATATCTCCAAGTTGAGTCTGTTTTGCCCATGATGGCAATTGGTAAGCGATCTCTCCTTGTCCTTATGTCAACTCATGAACCTCTTGCTATAATTTCTCTCTCGTGTCCATTTACACAGGGGAGTGATGGAGTGGTTTTGGTGGGCACCTGGCATCCAGCCAGGGTCAAATGACAACAGGATGCCATACTCTTGATGAGGTACTGTTTTCCTTTTGCAGTCTCATAATATATTCATCTTTCCAAGCAAAACTTTTTTGGGGGCAGCTTTTCACAGTCACTTTCACAGAAAGCACCTCTGGATCAAACTGGTATCAAACTGGGGGAAGGATGTGGGAAGGGGCATAGGGAAGGGAATTAACCCACTGATTGTGTCTTGTGTCTTTCTGGTCTCAAACCAGACATTGCTCTTCCCATCTAGTGAGCCTGCAACAAGACTCCTCTGGCTCTGCTCTCCCCAGCATGTCCAGTAGCATGAAGCTGAGCACACCTAGAAGGCTGCTGGGAACCCATTTCTGTGAACTTCACATACACTACCTGTGAAACAACCATGTAGACAAGAGAAAAGTAAATCACTGACTCCAAAGCCTCCTCGCCAGAAATTACTACCAAAAAAATGGGCACAATCATTTTGTCTGTAAGCTCTCCCATACCCATTCATAGCAGACTTTTTCAAATAATAGGGAGATTGCTTCTTAGCCCACAAAATGTCTGTTCCTCAGCAGCTCTGCTCCCTTCTGTTCTTTTATTCCAGTAAAAGCTTGAAATAACCTCTATGAAGACCATAGTACAAACCCAAAAGTTAAATGAATATCCATCAAAAACACCTGGAAGACAAATGGCTAAAACTGACAACTTATGCTTGGTGCTTCAGCAATGCCAAATTACTTCAGCAATGCCTGACTTCTCGTGGATGGTGGTGTTGCAGCTTAGAAACGAGGGGCCCAAGAAGACTAGTAGGATAGGTAAATGCAGTGCGGAACTCCCAGGGAGGTTGGTGGGATACCACTGAAGGGAATGAGATGGGCTTTCTGCCTTCTGCACAAGCTGAAGGAAAGGAGTGTCAGTGTCATAAAATAAGCTAGTTTTTCTCTTACTTGTGCTAATACATAGTCTTTAAATCCAGGGTGTCTTCTTAAGGGATAGACAGAAAGGTACAGTCAGTGGCTCCAAGAACAATTCAGACTCGTATTTGTTCTTGTAGTGAGTTTCTATCCACACATTAATTAATTCATTCCCTGGTTGCCCTGCAAACTCTATTTTCAGCTCGTCTTAACTCCTCCACCCCACTTATCCACCCAAACACAGGGAGATGTATCAGTTCTCTGTCATATATGGTAAAAATCAAACATTTTCATGTTTACTCTTAAAGAACATCTCTTTCATCTCAGTTTCCTGGAAACTATACTAATTTCTCCAGGCTTCTAAAAATATGCTACTAACATCATCATTTTATCTTAATTACTATCTCTGTTGGAGTCACCACATTGCTATCTTCTTTGATTTTGTTGTCTCTGCAAAGACAAATAAGACCCTAATTCTTTGGTTCTCTACAAGAAACTAGACAGTATGTGCCTCCAGCTCTTGCACAAAGAAAGAATTAACACACCCAGTACTCAGAAAGTAGTACTTTACCAGAAACCAGAGTGGTGGGGTAGAATGACAATGATATATGGGACTGTACCTACACTCCTGGGATTGTAAAAAATCTGCTGGAATATGAGAAAAGTTAAGGTCACTGTGTGGAACAAGTTGACTCACTTTATATTACTGAGAATGACAGGAACATTTTAGTAAGTGTTCTTTTAAAGTTATAAAAAATTTTCAGATTTATCTCAATTTGGCTTCATGAAAACTGAAACTTGCAAAGCTTTAAAAAAGCTTCATTTCTCCTTTTCACATGAAAAAGCTTAAAGATCACATAAGAACCTGAGACTTCTTAGAGATGTGGCTTTATTTTTTGCCTTACCTGATATGTACTATTTATTTGCTATGCAAAACTTTCACCCCCTCTGCATAATAAAGTCTTATTAATATTGTTTCTGTCTGTGAATTTTATGCTGTTTCCCTAAAATGGATAAGACAAGTATTTTTTTTGTTGTGATGGACATAAAATTCCATGTTCCTCACCAGCTCTGGATGTTTGCTGGCAGGGAATACTTGTTCCTCAGCTCTCAAGAAGTTCTTCCTAGCTTTTGTGGCCTCCCTACATCCATTTTCAGTGGTGGGACTTTCTCACAGGAACACATACACTATTATTTCATTCTTTCATTGAAGCTGAGACTTGCCTGCTTTGAAGGGTTTGATTTCTTTCTTGCCTTTGTTTTGCCTTATTCTCAAGCTTAACCTTAAAACATAAGCTCATGGGGGAGTGAAAAAAATCCTAAATGCCAACATCCCACTGTTCCTCACTCTCAGTTCCATCAATCTATAAATGCACACAACCCTGTATTTTTAAGATCCAGGTTGTAACCGATTTCAGGGGCCGAGAACCAGACACAGTACTCAAGGTGTGGCTTCACCAGTGCCGAGCACAGAGGGACAATCACTGTCCTAGTCCTGCTGGCCACTCTATTTTTGATACAGGTAAGTATATCATTGGCCTTCTTGGCCACCTGGGCACACTGCTGGCTCATGTTCAGCTGCTGTTAACCAACTGCCCCAAGTCCTTTTCCACGGGGCAGTTCTCCAGCCACTCTGCCCCCAGCCTGTAGTGCTGCCTGGGGCTGTTGTGACGAAGCTGCAGGATCTGGCACTTCCCCTTACTGAATCTCCCACCATTGGCCTTGATGGACTGATCCAAAATGGCCCTTTTCTGATACCTTTGTGTCCTTACACTATCATACATTGTGTGCAGTTTTCAGGCCACCTAAAATTCTACAAATGCACCAGAATAATTTTCCCAACTATTAATAGCACTCTTAGTAATAATATTAGAGGAATACTCTCTACTTTCTCAGGTTTCCTATATGTGATACACAGAGCTTTGCAGGGAGGAGTGAACTTAGGGAAAGGTTTGAAAGTTTATGCAGTTTTCTTCACATGGACCTGTGGAATCTGTTTGGAGATGCCAAGGGAAAGGATTTTCTCATGAGGTTACTGATTGTCTGGGGGTCAAATATGGGAAGTATTTGAGGAGTTCACCAAAAGAGAAAGTAATATGGGTATGTTCCCAGGTAGGACTGCCAAACTTCCCAGAAAGGTTTGGATAGCAATGGAAGAATGGGGTTTGTTTTGAAAGCAAAGTGAAATGTTTGCCATGACATGTGCTTTATAAACACTACTCTGCTGAGCTGTTATTTTTGTGTTTCAGGAGAGGAAGTTTGTTGGGGGTTCTGGCCAGATCAGTGAGAAGATAGTGGAGTGAATGCCTGGGAGGCTGGGTGAAGCTGAGGAAACCAGTCTAATAGTACTATTGTGTAGTAGAGAGCACTACTAGATGAATTAATGTTTTTGTTTGGTAGAGTATGAAACGTTAATCACTTTCAGTATTACGCTGTCACAGAAGTCGATTGGAATTATTACAGAATGATAAATTAGAGATAATTTTTTTCCCCATTGAATAGTATTTACTTCAAATACCCTTGCTAGGGCCAGTTTCAGGAATCTACAAATTTCAAGCGAGACTTGCCAAATCAGGTTCTTTATCTTTCTGATAATTTGCTCACTGGAGCATTTCTCCCTTCAGTGTTATTGGGATAATGACTATGACCTGGATTTCACAGAAGGAAGATTTGCAGGATACACAGTGATACAGCTGAAGACAGGAGGTGAGATTTCAAGGGTACAACCTTGATATCTAATATTTCACAATGCTGCTTCTGCAATCTGGGGGGCAAACTATCCAGCCTCAGACTGGCAGAGATGGTGTGACAGATGGCCAGGTTCTCTTATGAAGACAGCAGGAGTTGTAATCCCCACCACGTAGCTACCAATGCTTGAACAAGGTTTCCTTCTTACAAAAGCAAAGAGCTGAGGTCCTAAAAAACTTCTTGAGTCTCCCACTTGAGAATGCTCTCAGTAAGCTTGCTTGTACTTCAACTTCCCTTCTTCCTTGTAAAGAAACTAAAAAATTACAAGACATTTCTCCTTCCAGTAGCTTTGTACAGACCTACAAGCCTGCACTAGCAGTGCTCAGTCATACTCATCTATTTTTAAACCTAACTACCCACTTACTGCAGAAATCCGTGAAAGAAACCTTTCATGAGCCAGCCATGTCTGATGATCTGCATGGTGGCCTGTGTCTGTAGCCCAGTGTACTGCAAACCTACTGTTTTCCCATCCAGGACCCTGTTGTTATTGACTCAACTGTAACACCTCTGGTTGTCTCAGCCATTAGCCTGCAGTTCCTTAATGAGCAAGTAAACAATTTTGTCACATTAGCAACATGTTTACAGCATATGCAGCTTGTAAAAGCAGCAGCATAGAGGAAAACAGCCTTCTATCAACTCAATGCTTTCGACAAAAAACAAGCTCTGTGGGTTTATTAGTAAGATTTGCAGTACATTATCTGAGGACTGCTAATTGCAAACTAAGCTTGGGACATGAATCAAAACTTCAAGCTACAATTTCAGTAATGGTGTAAAATGCATCACGCTTTTCAACAAAGCTTAGCTGCTGCAGCAAGGTAGGAGATTATACTCCCTTACCAAATTTAACTCAGGTTCTTTAATTATGGGTGAGTATTAACAATTCAGCTTCTGACCTTTGCTATAAATATACATGTCTGTAGCTTCAATTAGTCAAGACCTGTCTGAATTGCAAAGTGAAGGTCCACTCATGCTCTCATTTCAATCAACGGGGGAAAATGCAGGCTGGATTCTACCTTGCTAAGTTTAAACTGGGAATTCTGTGGAAAGGAAGACAGAAGGAAATGTAATGTCAGTGGTTCAAGGGGATTTTCATGCCTCTGCTAAACTTGAAATATGGTTTTTCATAGCATGAGGAAAATCATAATTTTGGGATACTTTGTTTTGGTCCACTGCAAGAGCTGCGTTTTTTATTCTACCTACTGAGTTCTAAGTTAGTCAAGCACTTTCTCCTCAGGCATCTGCACACTTCCTTGCTCAGTAAGCCTCATAACTTTTTGGTTCTGTCCCCAGCTTTGTTATGGCAGATGCATCCATGACAATGACTACATTGCTAGCATTGTACCTTTCTAATTCTGAGATCTTGAGAAGATGTGAGAAATAAAAGATGCAACTTAAAATTCCAAAATTAAAAGGCAAAGAATAATTGTTTCAATGCTTGTGACAGACAAAGAAATGATAACTCCAGAATCCCATCTACATGCTTTCCTGCAAAGATATTTTAGCAATGTTTTACTTTTTAATCAGAAAGATTGAGGGATATCACTCAATGCTTCTGTTCATGGCAGAAACATGATTTACTGAATTTGATTTACTACTGATGGTGATCAAGACTCAATTAAAATGCCAAAGGAACACTTCGAGTACATTGTGGATTTGAAGTGAATTTCCCTTTTCTGGCTTTGACAGGGTTGGATGTGGGATTTGGGGAAAAAAGTCGCAGTGACCTTAAGGTTCATATTTAGACTCAGCTAAGTCTCTTTCAAACTGCAGAATTTCTTTTTCTTTCTTTTTCTAAGCAGTTCCTTCCCTCTAGCTACAGCAGCTATTTATTTGTGAGTTACTTTAAATCTCTTCCATTTTATAAGGCACTTCACTTTTGACAGCACTGGAAAAAATGCAGCTTTGCCTTCTAAATTTAGTAGAAGAAGAAAAAAACCCACCAGATTGTTTGCTGGTCTCTCTGCTTCTATTCTTTGGTTCCAAACTATTCTACATAAGTTCCTGTCTATCGCGTTTCGTAAATAACATCTGCTTTTCAAACTCCCTGTCTGCTAATTAGTCTGAATCGTTTGTAAGAGTACAATACTTATTTAGAAATGTACAAATCAAATGCTAATAGATAGTAACAAGAATATCCCACTCACTCAGCACTTACATCCATTTCCCCATCAGAACTATGTAAAAAAGAAACAAACCTAAAAAATTTGCTGGGGAAAAAGAAAAGCTGTTTCAAAGTTGTGCATTCAGGTTGACGCTGCCAAATACTTTCAGTCTTGAAAAAGATTTTTCCGATGATATAAGTGTATTAGTTCTCCTTATCTCTTTTTTTAAAATGACAACTGGTTTTGGGATATCACCCCTCTGCTGGGAAAAGCTTCAACCCACATCCTTTCTTTGTAAGGGTAACATCTCAATTCTAGGTTATAAAGCACTCCCTGCTCAATTTCTTTCTGTCTCCATAACTATTCAGAAATTTCATGCAAAAGAAAATAGTACAGAGCAGCTCCATCAATAGGAAGGAAGTACTGAAGTATTTATTTCCTGATTATTAAGAACTTTTTATTAAGACATGGAAGATAAATATAAATCTACTCAGCCTGTGGAAAAATATGGTTTTGAACCAAAAATGTCTACCTTCACCAGGTAAACTTCCTTAGTTCCAGGATCTCAGTGACAAATTCTTAAGATCTGATGAATCCAGTCTTAATGGTTTTTCATCATTAAGTTCCTTAGCCAAATTACGCACACTGAAGGATAATACAGAAAAATTAACACAATACTTTTGTTAAAGCCCAACTAAGTAAAGTTCTTGACAGCCAGCTGGAAACACATAGGAGCCAGAGCCATGTCAGAGGGGATTCTGCACAGCTTCACTCTTGGATATATGTTTTTTAATGTGTTTAATGAATGATCTGGAGAAACATATGAGTGTTATCCATAGGAAAAAAAATCCAAACAAACCCTCAAATCTGGCTGCACACTGTCTGTTAACAGCCACTAAGTCATTGCCAGGAAACCACCTACCGGATCCCCATCCCTCTAAAATTTTAGGCAGACAATCAGTATATTAGTCAAATTTTTGAAAGCTGGAACAAATATTAACACTGACCCCAGTTCTGGTCACTCAGGTGCATCAGTGCCCCTCCTGGAAAAAAAAAACCAGTAAATTTCTGAATCCCACCCTTCTGTCTTGTACTTGGATTGCTCAAGAGGCACGTGTGCAATGGTGCCAGATGTACAGATGCCAGCAACAGGCAAAGGCACTGCTGAGTGTTTGCAAACAACATCTCTAAGGCATTTTTGGAAAGGAGTTCTTGGGGGAAAATTATTGTGAGGTTTGGAGACACAGGGAGTTGTCATTCTTCACCTCTGGCAACTGAGAATGGCTGAAAAGCCCCAAATAGCTTGGTTGCTGCCATCTGATGACTGGCCAGGCCCTCTCACCAGCAATTTCACTGCTTGGGTGATCCCTCGACACCAAAACATAAAAATAGCCATAAGACTTCAGACAAAGAGCCCATTTAAATCAGAATTGAAATTCTGACACTTACAGCCCTGAGTGACCACCAAAGGAAGGAAAAGGAAAGGGTAGGCATATACACTCCTTTCCCTGAGTGTTTTCCCAAATTTCAACCCTTACTAGTTCAGCATATTTCCTCTGGTCTGTCTTTAAACCCCAAAAGGTTTATAGTGGAATACTCCTCCAGGTGTTCACCAAGTTCACTTGAAATGAATGGAAACAGTGCATTTACCACCTTCAACTTCTCCAGGTCTGCTGTGAATCACTTCCCTGAGACAGAAATGCAGTACAAAGCAAACACATAAGAGCCAGCTTTAAATCTGCTAAGTGTAGGCACCAACAGAAGTTCAGCCACAGCCTGACCTGATTATTCACAGAGCTTCCCCAGACAGTTTTGCAGCTTCTTTGAAGCTCTACAGTGTCACAGTGACACTGCTTCCAGGCCACAGCTGGGGCCTGTGGGCACCATGCTACAGTATACTGACTGCCAACACAGCTGTTCCCCACAGTTTACTCCTGCATAAAACTGGCAGAGAGTCACAAATGCTGGGGCACATTTCATTGTGGTGGAAGTCTCGCACTGACACAACAAGGAGCATGAGTGACCTACTAGCACTGAATGAGCAAGAAGCAAGACCTAAGTTCCTGTCTCATCCTCCCCAGCTACCAATGATACATTTCAGAACAAAGTTTGATGCTGAATTAGAAACCATCCAACTGCAGAGTAGCAATCTGCTACTTCTTATGGATCCCATTTTGCATGTCAGTCAGTGCAGCTTGAACTCAGGTCATGTCTCTGCTCACGGAAGTTTCAAGCTGAGTCACTTATCAATTTCACCTCAACTGTGCTATTCCATCTCCATTTGTCATGTTTATGGTAACATGTTTACGGTAACGTGTTTACTACTTAATGTTCATATGAAGCTTGGAAGGTAAAAGGTGCTGTCGAACTGCTAAATGGTGTCCTTTATATCATTCCTAAAATCTCCAAGGCAGGAAGCACAGGTACAGGAGGCAGTTTGCAGTACCTATTTGCCAGTACAGTAGACTGAGGGGCAGTTTCATGGGGGCAACTGTGGGCTGTCACTGACATAGTCAAAGCCAGGGTTGCATCTCATACCTGATGCATATTGATGGCTGCACAGGCTGTCCTTTAATAAAAGCCTGGTGAAGAGGCTGCCCAGAGTCCCAATGCCATGCTGCCTGTGCCAGCTGCAGGTCGACAGGCAGCTCCCATTGCCTCTGCTGGGTCCCTGCCTACTCCCAGGAAGCACACCTCTGGCACCTTAGCCAGCACCACTTGGCACACGGAGCATGTATTTATGGTGCCATATAAATGATTTATAGGAACACACACCTTATTAGTTCAAGAAAGAATGAAGGATTTCTGTGCACTGTGGTCTATTAAGTAATAGTAATGGATCTCAATTACTTGAAAGACCTTTAATTAATTTCTATATTGGCAATGCCTGAGTTAAGAGGTCATTCAAGAGATTAACTCTTGTTCCCTCACTGTTGCTCAGCCTGTCAGTACCAATTTCCATGAGCCCGGCAATGCTGCAGGAATCAAACATCGAAAGAGAAAAAAAAGAAATCTAAAATAGCTCTTTTCATTACCACCTCCTCCTCCTTCCCTCACTAGTTGACGAGAAGTACTGTAATGCAGAAGGATAATGGAGGGGGGAAAAATTGCTGTCTAAAAGTTACCTTCCTTACTCTGGCATAATCCTCCTGATCTACTTAAATTGCTCCACTTCTTAGCCTCCCTCTCCATTCTGGCTGCTCATTCATTTTGAATTTCCTTCTGAATTTTTCTCCTTCTCTGCTGCTGACTGAAGAGTTCTAAGTTACACTCATGAGTTAGATATTTCCTGACATTCCTGCACCTAAAACCCAACATTTCCTATAGTTTTCTGAAGAATCTAATCTGTTGCCAGCTGCCAAGCTTGGACTACAGGGCAAGCTGTATGCTGAATTACTTTGTATGCGCTTTTTATTACAAAAGCATACATCAGCAGGGATGACAAGTGAAGCAGTTTCAAATGGCACACTTTCATTCTACATTACTGAAGTATTTACATCCTGCTTCTAATTATGTATTACTCTATGCAGGGTATATCTGTAATATACACTTACACTGTAAGCACCAGGACTATAATTTTTAAACAGTGGTTGAAATCCTCAGTCACCAATATGGTTTTGGCAGCATACTGCCTTGCGTTTTTCATATAACTAACTCAGTTTGACTTAAACGCTTTCAATTTCAAAAACTGTTTGCTTTAGAGTTCAATAGTTACATCTCAGACATCTCCTGTGTCATCTAGATTGAAGAATGAAATCTCATCAAGAGCCAGGAAATCTGTCTAGATACATAATGTAATCATGAGAGTTAAAAACTGCTCAGCTAATAGAAATGGATAAGGTTTAGAGTTGCATTGAGCTCAGACTCCTGCATTCCTAATTGAACCTCTGACTGCAGTGAGATTCTGATATCTGCTGTTGTAAAATGTTCCTTAAAGAACAACTCAGGAATGTGGCAACAAAAAATAGCTAACGTTTCTAAACTAAACTGCCATTAACAGGTTTCTGAGCCTGTGCTGACCTCCTAAGATACAAACTAGCAACCTCATGGTTTCCAACACATCATTTGGTTAGAATAGTCTTCAATTTTGCAAATGCCTCTTAAGATGAGCTCAGCCTAGGCCATAGGTCCCAGCTTGTAAACAACCCCAAGGGACACAAACCTTGCTGGGAACAAAACACAGGCACACTTTAGTCAGTAGTTCAGAAGATTAGCCACCTTCCTTTTTCATATCCCAGACGCTGTGATAGGACCTCCATATTCTCTGTCAGTCAGCTTAGCCTCACCTCCTGCATCTTTGCTTCACAAAAGCAATGCACTGAAAACAAGTAACCCAAAAAAGTGAGCCACTTAATCAGCTCTTATCTAGTGGGTGTGAACAAGTCAATGCGGGGCATCTCGTTTGGATTCTGCACCAGACCCCATGTAGCCATTGCAGTGGAGCAAAAACAGATGCAAAGAGAATCACAGTCTTACACAGATACCAGCCCATCAAATTGCCACAGTACAACAGTAGCCCTTCTCAGGCCAGCAGAACAGGGGCAACAGTGCACAGAACAATTTAGGAACACGGTAAAGTGATTTGGATTTTGTGTTTGTTTATTTTTAAACTTTTTTAAATTTGTTTTGAAGAACAACTTTATTACAAGGCTTAGATTTAGTCTACTTTACAATTGGTATTGTTTGCTGGCTAAAAATTTTGCTTTGTTATATTTCAAAGCTTTGTATCTATATATTTTAAAGGGGAAAAAAATGGGATAATTTTATCACTCTTCTGGCCGAGTTTGAAGGTTGAGTCTTTTTTCAAGTCAGTATGGTACAGAACTTGACTGTGAAGACAAAACTTAAGGAAAACAACCTCTGAAAAGATTTTCTAAAGCAGAACTAAGAACAAGAAAAATCCACTCAGTCATTCTTAATGGGGTGCCTGGTGAGTCAGCGTATTTAGAAGTTGTTCTAGGTTACGGCAGCTTGTCTGCTTTTATGTTTTGATCTTACTTTGATTCAGCTTCTTTAGATATAAATATTGTAAACTTGAAAGTCAACCTGAGGTCAGGCTCTGATGACAGCACTATATAACTTATGGAAGAATAACAAAGTCATGTGTTACAGTACTGTGAGACATTAGCTGGGAGTTTAGATGGTCGTGCTCCTGCTCCCTGTGCCTCCCTGAAGGCTAAAAGAAGGGCAAGACCTTGCAGAACAGAAGCCACAGCTCCAAGCTGAGAGCTGATAAAAGCATGCCATGGAATGCCGAATAAAAAGCTATTAGCCCTACTAGAAAGTTCCATAAGGATTTGTAACTCAAGGAATGAGAAACACTAGGTTTGGAATGACGAAACCTAATAAACTTCAACAGTAGGGAAGAGAAACTGAACAGTTATTTTTTGTCCTGCAAATATTAGAAAGGAAATCAGATTCATTCATTTGGAAGCAACTACGGTAAAGGAGCTGAGGTTTTGCCTGTCCTTTTTTTGGTTTGTTTTTTTGTTGTTTTTTTTATTGAAACCCAAGTCATGCTAACCAATTCCACCTATGATACAGAAAAAAACATGTGTAACTCTTTCCATTTGGTTCTTTCAGTAAACAGAAATATTTTTAAAACAAATTTTATATAAAGAATTTCAAAGAGTAGTCAGAACAGTCTGAAGTTATTTTCTAAAAAACACTTTTCAGAATTATTTAAAACATATGGAAGAACTGATCTTATGGTTAAACAAGATTCTTGAGTATGAGATTCAGTTTTATGCCTATAATGTGTCTTGGTAGATTTTCAAATAATTTTACTTTTCCTACTTCCTAATTTCTGATTCTGAGTTGCAGGCCCTTAGAACACACTTTTTTCTTCAAGACTAACCACAGCTGGAGCAGACAATGTAAAATTCCCAGTTCTGAAATATCTGGGGAAGTGGAGAGTTCAGAACAAAGTTTTATTTGCCCAAAGGGTACATTTATAGTTTGGCTGATACAGAAAGTGCTGTCAGAAACTGATTATCATTGTTATTTATTCAGATAAAATTTGTAGCTGACATTAAACCACATTTCATATATACTTGTCAAGGTTGCCTGAAATCAGCAGTATTTAGAGGTGTGCTTAATGCCCGGTCACATATGCCACATCTTCAAGTCCTCTCTGGTAAGACCTCTGGAATTTTGCATGTATGTTCTGCAGCCAAAGCAAAATATCGATAGGTCGATTATTCCTTAACCTTAAGTCAGAGAGCTCAGGTACAGAAAGCTTTGAGTTTTGACTTCTTCCTGCTTCAGGAATTAAACTCCTTTGAGCTCATAAATAACTAAATTAGCTAGCAGGTTTATGCAATATTTATCTTATTTAAATTCATCAGAAGCACAATTTCTTTAAAGTCTTCCTATATCCCTGTGCTCAAAGTCCGAGAGCAAACAGGTTTGCCTCCCTCATGCTTGTGTACGCAGTTCAGAAGACCACTGTGAAAAACAGAACCTCTCAAAGTAGGTGCTGTGGACCAGGTGGAGACAGATCCCCTGGACCAGCCAGCTGGCTCTGCTCTTTGCCTCTGGCTGCTGCTCGTGAAATGAAAGATCAGAGACTTTCATACTGCTATTCCAGGTAGGCCATTGCTGTAATTGCCATCAGGCAAATGTTGTAATCTCATGTGGGAAAGGATATAAATAATCTTGAATGGGTTGTGAAGTATCCAGGAGACAATTTGCCAATTAAGACATGAACTGTGTGCTGTGAGACACACGTAAGCAGATCTTGTTTAGTTGCACATGAACGGCTAAGGATCTTTCTTAAAGAATCACTAAGAATAGACTATGTTCCCTTTTTTTATATCAGGCTGTATAACAGCTAATCTGCTTATACCAAAGGGCAGACACTTCTCCATGCTGAGCAACTGCCCCAGTTTGGATTAAAAAGCTCAAGATCTAAATACAGCCTCTATGTGGTGACGTTTAAGGTTCACCACAAATCAAAAGCCTGCTTTCTTCTTTTTGACTTCTTATACATCCTTCAAGTTTATGTTCAAACTCTGATCTAGAGTTTACTGGTCTAACTATGTCCCTGTTAGGATAAAGCAAGACAATCTGAGCAATACACTGGTTTGAGAGAGCGGAGGCTCATAACTTTTGGAATCAGGAAAGACCACAGATGACTTCAACAAATTACAAAACCACTCAAAAACAGATGAGTGTTTAAGGGGTCCATGCTTGCCCCGGCTCCATGGGTCTGCATTCAGGTACAGGGAGTATAGGCAGTAGGAAAGACTCAGGAAGAGCCCAATAAGGGTCTAGGAGAAATGTAGCAGCCAAGAAGGCTCAGAAATAACCAGCAGCAGTTTGCCACAGACAGCGCTAACTCAGGACCACAGGAAAATGATGAGCACAAGACCAAGATACAACAAATTTCTTACACAATCAATGTTTGAAAGGATGTTAAAAGTCAGAGTGAATACAGAAGGACTCAAAACTGGATTGAGTCTTGGGAAAATTTTGCAGAGTCACAAGTCTACACTTCATACCTGCACCAGACACTGGGGCCAACATACAGCTTCTCTTCCTCCTTTCTTCCCTGGACAAGTGACTAAAGTTTAGCAACATTTTCTCCTATCACTGTATTAAGAAACATAGTAGACAGAAAGGAAAAACAGCCTCAGCTGCAAAATTCCCCCCTTAGTCATAGGTATGAGAAAATGCTTCACTGTAGACAGGAAAAGTGAACACCCATTCTCCTCCATTTCACCTCTTCCTGGGAGACTGAGTTCAATTAATAGAAATATCAGGGGAGTGTGTAAGCATTTAAATGGCGTGTTATTACAGGGATCTGGGGAAAAAGCAGATTGCACAAATTTTCTCACTGCTTGTATTAACTTTTGGTTTCAACATGTGTACTCCATAGCTTAAGGAGATATGTGGTATATCCAGTACCCTGAAGCCCTAATTATCAATACTATATGCTCCCAGCATCTCTATGTTTGTACATAAAATCAAATTACCAGTGTCTACTGAGCCAAATTCTTTTTTTCACACTGCTATAACTGTTCCTGTCTTAAAAGTGACTGAGATCCACGTTCAATTTGCTCTGCCTTTGTGTAAAATTTTATGTTTTTCTTAAGCATACATTTTATTATTAGGTCTCTTATTTCCATCTGCTCATAGTGACTCACTCAAAAAGTCTCTCTTCAGGGCATTCTATAAACAAACTAATGAGATGAATGCAAATTACAGCAGTCATTACTTCTACCACAGAATTCTCAATGCCAAGGCCTGTATGTGCAGAAGGGATATGTAGAGTTGTTTCCAAATCAGAACTGCTGATTTTGCTGATTTAAACAAGATATTCACATTTCTTGCAAGAGATGCACCATTTCAAATTTGCCTGTGTGCTTTGACTATACTCATACATAGATATTTCTTTAATTGAAAGCTGAGTGACCAGTGGTAGGTCTTTGATGGCATTAAGTGGCTTTCTTCACAGCAGCTCCTTGTGGTCAGCTCTGGCTGTATTCCTGAGCCAGGTAAATGCCACTGCCAGGTGCTGACTGACAGTGCCCAGCCACATGGCTAGAGCACATCAGCTTTCACAGACCAGCACTGTCTGGTGATCTCACAGTGAGTGACTGCTCTTGGGTCTGTATCATGTTGAATTTTCCTGAACACTCCATTGCAAGGGCTGCAAAGCAACAGTTTGTGGCTTGTCAGAGAGGAAGTTCCAGAAATCACCGGGCTTTCACCAGAGGTAAAATGCTGCAGCAGGAGAGATGATATTTGGGATGATTCACTTGGGGTTCAGTATGTTCTCATTTTTTCTTCAGCTGTGACATTCATTTATTGCCACTCATTCAGAGAAGCAGATACGGATGCTAATGAGATGCCCTCAGCAATCTGCAATTCCCTTTCTTCAGCAGAACAGTAACTTTTGACCTAAATGTTCTTTTTTTTTTTCCAGAATGTTGAAAGTAGCAGCAAATATATGTATATTTTCACCTTTTTTTCTCTTATAAATCTGAACAGTATAAAAAAAGCAAGTAGCAAACAGGCAATAATGAAATTCTTCCCTGGAAGAACTACAGCAACAGCATAAACATTTTATGAGCCACATTACTTTAATCTGGCTTCTTAAATTTCTGATTCTTTAGCCTCCCTTCTTTATTCTACTTTTTATATACAGTTCATGAAATACTGGAATTAATTATCTCCACAGTAATATTCATTAAAGCACTCCTGCTTCTATGGAAGTCAGGAAAGAAAAATTACTAGGCAAATCTAAAGAAAAAGTGCACCCACTAGATTCTTACAAGCAGACAAAATGTTCGCAGGATAGAATAAATAAAATGGGCACATTTCCTTCAAAATGTATTTTCTCCCAGCTGATGTCTCTGAGTGGTGTTAGTATTACCTATCTTGATGATGAACATATTTTCAAGAGCATTTTTCTACTAACAAATAGACATTCTGAGGGGTAACCATATGTTTAAGTGCTCCACAGAGCCACGGTCTGAAAGACAAAAGGTTCTTATGGAAAGTGTGCCAAGACAAAATCCTGGCCCACAGAAGTCAGTAAGAATTTTGCTTTTGATTTTAATGAAGCCAGAATTTCCCTCAAGAGAACCCCAGAAGGGTCAACCTATTTAGAAAGAAAAGAAGGTATCCAGATGTCTCACAGCATTATGGGCCCTAAATCAGAAATTGCTGTAGCACTGTGAAAACTTTACTCACTTGCTTTACTGCATGAAATGAAATGCCTTATTTTTAACTATTTTTTCCCAATAAAACTAATATAAAATAACATAATGAAGTAGAAATGTAGGTCTACTGTATTGTGAGACATACATATTCCTGTTGTGCCTTACAGCTTAATTCTTCTTCAGAACACTAGATTTCTCTTTTTTGTTTTATATTGACATCCACATTTACTTCTACTTTACACATTTAAATTAGAGTAAAAAGAGAACACTGAAACACTGGGCAGATAATGAGGATGGTATTTGCTGGTTTTATTTTTTTTTCCTAAGTGGGAAGATGATAGAAGATTCACTAGCACTCAGGTATGCATGTTTGCAAGGCAAGTCAGAGATACAAATGGCTATTTTCATTCAGCTGTTTTTAACTACTGTCTTGAAAAACGGATGCATGGTTTTGGTTAAGACGAGGTTATATACTTATTTCAGAACCCAGGGAATTTTAATCACCCTCCTATTATAATTAAATGGCATTCATTCTCTTTGTCCTCCCAATCCCTTCCAGACACTGCTTTTCTGTTGCGTTCAGACAGCATCCTGTTGGGATGTTGACATTCTGGCATATCTTTGCTTAGAAGTATACACAAGTAATTCCTGTCAAAGCTCTCATCAGTTGTAAAGGAAAGGAAGTGTCCTCACAATGATCTACCATATGGAAAACGAGGCAAAGTTACAGTCAAGGAAACCTCAAGTATTCAATGCAGCTTGTATTTTAGTTGGTGTCTCTGTGAACCCTTCCTGACAGAAATGTATATTGAAATAGGGTGCAGTAACCCCACCATTACCACCCAGCCTTTTCCTTGAGAAATCCAGCACTGCAAGCCCAGGCTCTTGACTCACTCAGTCTGGCAGTGCAATCTGTCACTGTCAGCCTACAACAAGAGGCCAACAACAAACCATGTAGTCAGTAATCATCCCACAAATACTTCTACATCCCTTCCCACTGTAACTGCAAACCTTTGAGCTTGAAAGTGATCTCAGTTACATCAGCATAAATCCTGACTAACACCATCAAACTATGCAATTCCCAGTAATTATTTTAAGGGAAATGAAACCAGATTCTGGCTCAATGAATCCTAAAAGCCGGATGAGACTTAATATAGTCATATAATTTCATTTTATGAGCCAAAACCCAAGTGAGCAGCAGCACTAACTGACCCTCAGTGTACACTCTCATCACAAGTAAATTACACAATATTACTATTAACTTTTTCATTAGTGTTGCAAAGAACTATTAATTTTTTTTTATTTGGAATCATCTAAGTACAATTACGCCATCTTTGCCCACTGTTGGTTATATAATGTCCAAAGAAACACTCCCTGGATCTATTCTTGTATCCAGAACACTGAAGGGTGGAGAAGCTCTTTGATTTCAGATCAAAAGATATGGCCATGTAATTTAATCACTACAGTGCCCAGTTCCCTTCTAAAGAGAAGTTTGGTTCCTCAGTACCAAAGCAACTCCTGATAAAAAGGAGAAATGTATTTGAAACAGGCTTCAAATTTCAACTCATCTATCCCAGGCTTGACAGGAACTTTCACTACCTTAGTCTGCATTACCAGAACTTTCAGGGGGCAAATGTACAAAGTTGTCAGGTGCATCTCAGCACTGAGCTGTAGCAAGTAAAACAACAGCAGCACTGCTGAATTGGGCTGATCCCAGCTCTGAGTGGGCTGGAGACCATCTGAATTAAGAAGCCAGCTGGCAGCAACATCACCCTTTTTCCTGGAGAATGACTGGTAATCTCTGAAGGGTTTGTTGTCTTCTTCCTCCAATCTACTGAGCAAAACAACTCTTTACCCAGGCATGTCATTTATCCAGAAAAAGGAATCCTGAAGAAAAGCTACAAAGTTTTATCCAAATATGAAGCACAGATCTGCCTCTTGGCAAAACAACTGTCAAAAATGTGTTTAAATATGAGACTCTCCAAGATGAATCTAGCAGCAGAGGCAATTGCTATCTTCCTCAAGGCATCCTTGCATCAAGCAACTTATCATGAGATAGAGGGAGTTGAAACTCTATCCCTATTTGTGATCTGGTTTGAGTGAACACTGCTGTGGTTTCAGACTGTGGCTCTTTTCTTCTCTGAGGTGGAATTTCAGTTCTAGGTCAAGAACCATAAAAGATAACCATATATGAATCTACAAGGCTCATCCACCCACCCACCTTCCTTTATGCAGGAATCTCCAACCATTCTGTTAAAGACTAAATGCATTTTAAATGCAGCAGAGAGAGTGCTCAGCACAACAGGAAAAAATATCCAACCATACCACTATGGATTCCTGTTCATATTATCCAAGGCTTTGGCAAGATCATCTTATACCAACATATGTGTAGTTTAGACAACAGATTCCTTTATCAAAGCCTCTGCTTCTCCCTCAATCTTTTGACCTTCTCATGGCAATCCTCCTCATATTTGGTACACAAAAGCAGAAGCATCCAAAATAAAACAAAGCTCTCATTATTCCCCTAATTTTTCCATAAGGGTAGCAATTAGTTTACAGTCTGTTGCAATGAGCTTCTGTAACAGTCTGTTGTGTGGCTTGTGTAACAAATGAGATCCCTTCAATTAGATGGTCATTGCCAGCGGTGGCTTAATTGCCAGTTGTAATTCATTTTTGTTCCAAACACATCACTGGCATTATTTTTTCGACAGAACTTGTCATGATTTAGGGAAAATGAGTGTTTGCTACATATAATTGGTACACGAAGAAGTAAGGACTATATTTTTTTTCCTAAATACTTGGGCTACCATTTAAGTAGATAGAAACCTCCAGAAACCTGGCCCCAGATGACTTGGGGCTTGCATTCTGTGTCTCTCTACATTCCTTTGGGCACATGCTTAACCAGTTGATATATCAAGTGCTCCAAGAAGTCACAAAACCATCACAGAACTGAGTCATCATTAAAGCAAGAGCAGTCCACACATTTGTCAGACCACATCAAGGGTCTGATGAAGAATATTTATTTTTATTTATTTATTCTGATACTTATTCTGATAAATGATACAGCTACCAATAGCATATCTGAAAACACTTTGTCTTCTGGATTTCATATCCATATAGATTAGTGTTATTGGAAGTGCATCACTCAGTAATCAATGGCTAGTATCTAACCTAACTCACAGCATAAGAGTTGGTACCAAGAGGCTGTTCTTGTAAGTGGCATGATTCATGCACTAGCACTAGTGAACATCATCCATCTGGGAAGAAGAGGGGAAGAGCACCATACCAGATCTCAGAACAGAACTATTCCTATGTACCCTCCACACACTGGTTAGAGACACTCACAATTTCTCTTCAGAAGTCTTTCAGAGACCTGAACATGTCTATGGCATGTTTGGCAATGCAGCAAAAATATCTACAAGTTTAGTATTGATTTTTTCATATAACCCTTGAGTATGAATGAAAAGACAACCAGTAGGCTCCAACCCAATGGGAATAATTTAGCAAGAACCTTGAAGATCAAAGGGCAGCTTGCAGACCTTCAGAATCCTCAAGCAGGACAAGTGGTTCCTTCACAGCTCTTGGTGAAAGATTCATGGAAACAGATAAACACAGAGACCTGGCATGTGATGGGTCAGCCTACTTTAGGCAAAATTTAAAGGTTAACCCTTATTTTCTTAAAAATAAAATGTTACTGACCTTTGTCCTTATAAATTCTGAAAATTAAAAAGTCCATAAAAATCAGTCACTAAGGCTGTAACATTTTAGCTTCTGACACTGCACTGCCAACCTCAATTTCTAATCTGTGTTATATCCAGAAACTACACCACATTTCCCATATCCTGACTCACTGATTTTCTGGTTAATTTTACAGGCCAGTGGTGGGGGACAAGGAGGGGAATCACGGAAAAAAAACCCAAACAATAAAAAACTCTAGAGGAAAACTGCTATAACTGTTTCAAAGGAAAAAAATGAACAACTCTTGTCTTCTCTGGATCTGTCATACTGTTGAAATAAAAGCTTTTCAAGCAGATCATTCCCCAGCTGGCAAAGGTCTGACTGCATTCAGATTTCTGAATTTTTTCCCTGCCTTTTTATTCTATTCCCAGCAGTCTCATCCCATTTCTTCTCAACCAGTGGAAGATCCCACCTTAGTGACAGATCTGTGACTCGAGAGGATAATTATTCTTTGTGAAATATATCTTCATAAAAATACAAAAAAGCAGAGAGTCTTTCAAGGAGAGCAGAGAACACTGTCGATTCCTCCCTCACCAACTCCACAGACTAGTACCGAGAACACCACCATGAGCCTGGTATGTTTGCATAAACTATTGTTCCATAGGCCCATCCAGTACACCAAAAGTCATCTCCATTCAAAGGTGCTCATAGAAAGAGGAAAATCCAAACAAAAGCAAGCCACAGATACTGCCAGGAGCCTCTACTCTTTCCAGTGACTTGGCACATCCCTCAGCAGGGATGATCTTTGAACAGGAAGGATGTGGCTCCACCTGGCCACCCCACCTGGAAATCGGCCTGTGGGAGCCACAGCTGGGGCCAGCACTCATAGTGCTTTGGAACAGGAGCTGGTGTCTCCTGCCAGGTACAACTGATACACAGAACAGCTTCCAGCATTGATTAAGAGCTTCTGAGGGTGCTGTCAGAAGAAATGTGCTGCTCATTAGATACTCACAAATATTCCTGTGGTGTGCTTATGTTCTCATCACTATATGAAAGCTGTTTTCATTAATGAAAGCCTACTGAGGACATAGGTTAAAACAATAACATATCAAAAAATAGTCCCAAAACCAACCAAGCAAAACTCAAAAAACAAAAAAAAAATAAAATCCCCTTCTGTCTTAACATAATTTTTCTTAGAACCTGATAAATCAGTCATGATGGAAGATGCTGAAGTGTGTTGCTGACAAGGTTATGACAAAAAAACCTGGGGGCTCAGCTCTCAGTTCGTGTAACAAGGTGACACTCAGCCTCAGCTTTTATCCAGTCCTCTTTTTGTGATGCTTGTGCAGAGATGGTTAGACAATTGTAGGCTTTGGGGTGCAGAGATATTTTGTATATCACTTTCCTAGCTGATGACACTTCTGATCAGTTTGCTTTGTTTGAATCTCTCTCTTTTGCTACTCAGGATGATGCATGAGGTAGAAACAACAGATTTACTGTCTGACTCTAGCACTGAGTTCACTGCATGGGCAGGTAAGAAAAAACATTATTAGAGTAAGTTGAGCAAGAGCTAGGATCATTGCCAGATAATAAACACGCATTCCCACAAAGCACCAATAAATAGTATAAACAGACTTCAGTTCTTTCCAGAAAGAAGGCTGTTAATTTCCTCCAACTCTGTAGCTGGTAGCTTAGGGATCCACAGGCTACAACAGCATATTTTGGAGGTCTTATGTGAAAATAGTTTCCCATAGTTCATTAGGTCACCCTTACATCTCATAATCAAAAGATATTCTGTTTTCAAGGTAAATTATGGTACATTTGGCATTTCAGGTTTTGTATTTGGCCCAGGGCTCAAAACAAGATGCAAAGTCCTTACATGAAAAACTTTCTTAAGCATAGATCAAATTATACTTCGCCTGTGGTTCTTTACAAATTTCTATCTGAAATGCCTCAACTAGAATCACAAAAATCAAGATTTTTTTTCATGTGAAGTCAAAGAATTTCTGGTTTAGATCTGATTTTGTGCAAGTGCAGCTCTGTAGCTCATTGAATTTAAGAACTCCATTTGTGGAACTTAAATATTACCCCTTCTAGCACACGTGGTAGTTAACACCTGACCTGGCCAGACACTTGCAGGAAAGCAGTAATACTTCTTCCTTTAACACAAAGCACATATTGAAGCACATTGGGAGGCCGTTCTTTCTCTCGCAGTTACCCAAACCTGGATGGAACTGCAAAAACTTACATGTTAGACAAGTTCTGCCAATCCCTATCACTCACTGCATCTGCGTCTTCCAGGGCTTCTCTTTGAGATTTCCACTAACCTGTAACAGCATGTCAATGTACAGCTGATCCACACACCAAAACTGACTGCTCTAGAGCCTGTTTCCAGCTCTCTTGCCTTCAGGAAGCAATCTCAGTCAGCTCACCCAGCCATGCATCTGAGGTCAACCCCGGATCAGCCGTGCATGCCCACAATCAAACAGCATTTTGTAGGGTCTGATGGTCCTGCAGCTAGAATTCAAGTATTTCCATCTCTGACTATCCCTTATAAATATTTCATTGGTTCCACACACAACACATTGTGCAGCAGTTATCCTCTCTACAAGTTTTCTAACTGAGAAGACACTTCACCTGCATATTAAGCACATGTCCCAGTCATTACCAAAACCATCAGATTGGTTCACAGTTTTTCCTTTTAAAGATGTTCTTAGACATTCCAAATCTCCACAACTGTCCTGGCATCTTGGGCAGACTTTTAATAATCCTTCACTAAACCAGACAAAGCCTACTTGTTATGCAATCATCTAATTGCTCATATCACACTTCAGACTTATTACCTGGGTTGCACAGCACCATTAACTTTCTCCCTTTTAAGGGTTTCATAGCATTTAATAGCTTAAAGCCCTGTCACAAAAATACTTAAGGAAATATATTTAAAAAGCGGCATTGATCTGCTCTGCTACAGTACCCTAGTGTTCAGGGTATTGAAGAAACCTCTAAATGTGGGTAAATAAATCCTCACAATCAAATTGTAAAGCAAGTTAGAAAAGAAACAAAGAGATGCACAGAAAAGCAAGTGGGCATGCCCTGGGTAACACAGTGAGACTGAATTGCATTCTAGCAGCTAATCTGTTTTCTGTTTCACCCATATGCGGATAAACACAGAGAAGAAAACTACTAAAAGTCTCAATCAATTTAAATATTATTCAAGGGAAAATACTTAGAAAAATGTAGCCATCTTATAAATGACAATCCAACTGCACACTTACTCATGAACTCAAATATTATGACTCAAGAAGACACATGATTAAGGCTGTTTCCACATCCTTGACTGTTCCTGTCCCATAGTTCATCCCTTCATCATAGATAAATAGCCCATACCCTGTGCCACCTTGAATGCACTAAAGCTATCTTGTCAGCATAAATTTCCCAATGAGCTATGCTCTAGAAAACATTGTTTATGATTTTGGCTTTCAAGCATATATGTCAATTATAAGAATGTAAGTGTATAGCCCCTTTTTATTTGCTCCAGTGCTTTATTCCTTTTTAGGACCATGTGCAATTCATCAGCACTGTGATGCCCTTGAGGTATGCAAGAAACTATGTTATTAATGCTATTAGTACTAATTAATTCTGCCAACAGCGCCTCTGTAATCACTCAAAACATCAGTCTTTGCCAAAACCAGCAGATTAAAAAAATTCAAATTTCTAGCACACGCCATTCCATAGTTATAATGAGCCAAATAGAAAGTTAGGGAAACATTGAAAAAAATCATGTAATTTTCAAACTTTCATACCATGCAAATGCCTTAGATAATCTTCTTCAAATTTGCTGTGAATTTGCAGATGGGTTTGTTTCAGTTTGTATGTATCCACAGAGGGGCTGACTGTATAATGAAGAATTGTTGCAAGTGAACAACGAAAAATTACTATTACCATGACATAAATCATATTTTGTTTTTGAATTTACTGCAACACATCACAGTAAAATAATAGTATTTCTCTAAAGATGCAGGTTTCTCACAGATAATTATATAGAAATCTGTATACATACACAACAATGTGAATATATTGGATAAGAGTATATATAATACAAAGCACTCAGTTACAAGCATGTTCATTGCCTTTTGTACAGCACTCACGTTTCTCTGAGACAAGAACAACAGGAATGATTTATGTTTGCATTTCCACACATTTGCAGCAGATTATAGCTGCAGTCTGAGGAGGTGACTTTTAGCTGCACCTCGTCACCTTTCCAAGCTATTTCCTGCACACCAAGATCTTGGCTCTCTGTTATCAGGAATAGCAGCATGATTCTCATACCTTAAGGACACTGACATTCAGCTTTAAGTATGCAGTTAAAGCAGTTCTTCAAATATTAAATTCATTCAATTCTTCTTCTAGAAGTAGGCAACTGCACTGGAGGAGACAAGCACATTATCTCAGAACTTCTCACAGCACCTTGCAAGCTCACCTCTGCTTACAAAGAAAAACAAAAAAAAGCTGTGCATCAGTTGGGGTCGTATTCAAGTATAATCTTCCAGTTCTTAATAAGCATAAATTTATAGCAGGCTAAATGAAGAACTAGAGAATGGATCATCCCTCTTTGTTCCCAAAAACTCCAAATTATGTTTGAAGAAGTGATGAAGGCAGGGTGGTGAGGCAGTAAAATCAGAATCACCATCCTACAGGCACACACCAAGATTGTCATCTTCATTTCTGGCCACAACTAAACTAAACTTAGCTTGCACTTATGTGGCATGGCAGTGCCAAATTAACCTTTGGCATATCACTCTGCTTGTGGTACAATTTGGCCATAAAAACATGTGACTATGTTAAGGTGCAACATGTCATCCTTTTCACATGTACCCCAAATCACACACACTTTCCAAGCTGTTAATCTCTGTTACTTCACCAGCTTCATGTTTCTCCTCTGCTCAAATAAAGGAATGCCAATATAAATGCATCTGTAGTGGTTTTAGCTAGGCCTCAAATTAGCAGGCTCAGAGAATCTATGTGGATTGGTAGAGACAGCTGTCATCTGACTGGGTAACCAAGGAAGTATTTCATACCAGATGACGCAAACCTAGATATGATGCAGCAGTGGGAGGTGTTAGCTCAGTTTCACCATGGCTGAGGTACAAAGAAGATGTGCTACCGTTGTTCTGCCCTGTTAGGCCTTGCTCCTGCTATTGTCGCTCCTTGCCTTTTGTTTGAGTTCAGGGAAGTAGAAATATTTTGTTGTTACTCTTTCTGTTCCTTGCTAGGTGTCTTTTAGAGTGCTTATGAATCTAGAGTAATATACTTTGTATTAATTGGGGAGTGGGAGGTTATTGTTATATGTATATTGTTATATGTAACTTGTGTAAGTGTGTGTTATATTGTATTTTTCTCTTAATTTTCTCTTTTCTGTATAAATACATCTAGTTAGTTTCAGCATAAACCTGGTTTAGAAGTTTTTTTTTCCTCTCCCTCTTCTTTTTCTCTTGGCTGGTTGGGGGGGGAGGAACCCTTTTTTCTCTGTTCTTGGGCAGTTGGCATTTTGCCAGCTCAACCCAAGACAGCATCTAAAGTGAGCTGTGCTGGCCTGAACATTCTGCACTGAAAAATTTTCATTTTTACTATCACATTGTTAATGTGTGACTTTTTCTTGAGGCCACTTTAAGCTATCCATAAATCTTAGAGTTAACACATACAGCAATATAAAAAGGGAACATTGGTCCCTTTAAATTCAAGTTGTCTTGCTATTAAAATGTTGGCTAATACAGGAAACATTGTGGAAAATTCGAATTGGTCATCATCCAGCCACTACTTTCATTTCAAGCCTAGTTTACTACTCTAAAGAAGAATTCTTGTCTTCCTCATAAGGGCTCCAAGTATGAGCTATGCACAACACTATTTTCACATATCTGAAAATGCAACCTGGACTAAGGTTCATCCATTCTTATTTTTAATTCAGCCCATAGAAGGTAGGAATATTCCTGCTCAGTAAAAGTTGCTGAACCAGTTGTCTGTACAGTGAGTGTGACACTGGTTTACCTGGAATGACTTTGTAAAGACTTCTGTGCTGCACTAAACTAGCAAGCTCAGCCTCTTAACAAGACAAAAGCCTGAGTTCTTTATGCCTCTTTTGTCTCCACTGCTAAGCCTGGACAAGAACTTGCAGGTCAGGAATCTCTTTTCTATATCTCACTACCTTGAACTCACACGTGTCCTCAGAGATCACCAATGCTACAGTGAGATTTGGAGAAAAAGAAATTAAGAACCTGCTACACATTCATGAAAGTTATCTGTTTAATTTGTTAGGGTTTTTCCCCAACTGTTTGAATATTTTGTTCACTTAAAAGCAGCAGACTGTCCTGGAAGGACATAGGATTACTCCTTCCCTTGAGAGTAAGAGATTATGGAAAAGGGAGAGAAGACTGTAAACTGCAGGGGGATTTGGGAGGAGAGAGCTACAATACCAAAACGGGAGCCTGTAGTCACAAAGGATACAGACAAACTTCTCAGAGAAGCAGACAGGTCTCAGAAGCAATGGAAAAACCTTCCTATGGATCAGAATGATCTTGGCATAATTTGAAGCAACTAAAAAATGTCACTGAATTGACTAAAATAAATGCTGGGAGCCAAGACTTGACTGCAAGATCACAGTAGGTCGGGAAAGAAAGTTACTTATATACTGTGTTTCTAATTTCTGCACTGACTTAGTTACTCTGAGTTTGAGAAATTTTTATAAGTTCTAAGTTCTTCCTGGAAGCATTCTAGTGAAATCTCGTTTCTCTTTTTTTTTTTTNCCACTGAAAAAGCAAAATGTCAGAGATGAAGAATGAATTTAGCCTGGCTAGAACCTGATCAGGCTTTGGAAGTTTCTGCAATCTAGAAAGTGACATTCAAAAAAAAAACTACACAGAGTTTAGGTTCATGCCAGGTTCATGGTAGATCATCTTCACCCAACTCATTTACTTGGTAACCACTACTCACTGGGTATTCAGATGATCACCAACAATCAACAAAATTTTACCCATTATAAACTGCAGCCAATTTAAAAACATTGAATGACAGAAATTCTCAGTGATCCACCACTAACCCCTACACTTCCAAGGCATCCCATGGCCCTCTGCCACAAAAACCACTTCTTAGAGGAAAAGGAGAAATGATGTACTTAACAGGCAACTGTCCTGAACAGTTCATGGTCTGGTTTGTGATGTTGATCTCTGGTGGTGCTTTAGGGTCTGGGTATTTGGACTAGATCAAATTCCTGTGCTTTTGGCTAACTTTATAACCTATGATGCACAATAAAGCAGAAAATCCTTCCTTCTCAGTTTATGCCCTGAAAAGAAAGACTTGCCAAGACCCTTATAAATCTTTGGTCTATCCAAAAAAAGCCTCAAGTGCTACTAGTGTTCATAGAAGGGCCTAATCCTGTTTTTGAATCTTACCAATCTCTCTGCTGAGTCAGTATTTAGTAATTATGATATTAGTGATCATGATTGAAGAAAATGTAGGATAGCTAAAAGGGCCCCATCCTGTAGATTAGGTCAGAGAGTGCTTTGGGATGGTAGCTTTGGGAAAACTATTTAGAAGAGTGGTCTCAAAATACATAGTAGGATGAAATAAGGGCCTGGAAGAGGCTGATATCTTATAACAGCATCCAAAATTTGGATTTTGCATTCTAATCTCCAGGTTTAAACATGCAAATATGCCAATCAAACCAGCTTTAAACAAGAGAAAGGAATTGCAACACGGAGATTTACTTGTATGACCCACTAAGAAAGAGCATACATATGACTAGTTAGAGAACTAGTCATAAACAGCAATCACCTAGGCAGACAACACCAGCCTTCATAGCAGTTGTGAAAGCAGAAAATACATTGGCCTTTCTTCTCCTTTGAGATGTTTATTTAAAGGACAACTTACTCCATTGCACTACTGATTTGAAGTACACAAAGACAAGTATGTCACTTCTAATGAAAATTCAGTACATCATGTTTGATTTCCTCTAAATCAGTTTTTAGACAGAAAATCACTTCTGAACTGGATGGACAGAATCTATCTTTTGAAATATTTGTTTGACTTCTGCAGAACCAAAAGATCTTTCTGCCTTCAAATTATTTTTCTCCCAAAGAGAAAAGATGATTAAATTCTTGCTCCTGCACAAAGAACAAGGACAGGGGCACAAAATCAGAGCATCTGCAATGGCCTTACAGGTAAGATGCATGTAAAAAGAAGAAATGTCAGGTAAAGACTGAAAAAGGGTGTGGGAAGCTATGTAGAGACAAAGAATAGCCCTTTGGTCTCTGAGAGATGGATTCTTGATCTAACTTGTAATCCAAAAGGGCTCTAGTTTTTGTCTATCAACTTGATCAAAATTTTGTCAAGTATTCTAACAAATGAAATATGTACACTACAGTGTGAATTCCCACTCATAATCTGTAGTCTTTATTATGGATTATCCACTTTAGTTCAACCCTATGACTCCGCCCCTTCTTCAATGACTTTAAGTTATCAACTTTCAGGCTCTTACTGCTTTAAATATACATATTATAGACAGATTTTTTTTCTTACAGTTCACTTATAATAAGTTTTTAAACTTTGTTCTGGGGGTTTAATTCAGTAGTCCTGTAGGGCCAAAATGAGCATTTGCTCAGTTGTGAACAAGGACTCAGTGGGATTCCAAGAGAACTGGTGTGGCTGCTCATGCATATCTGATGGCCCAGGATAAAATAAACACAAACACACACACACAGAAAAAAGTATTGAGCATTTCTGGAGGAATATAAAACTTTTCCGTAGGGAGAAAAATGTTTGGAAAACAGCAAGCGGGATTCCTCTAACCTGGCACTACCGGTATACCCTCAGTTATGGGGATAAAAGACCTTTCTCCTTTATTATATATCATGTTTATTGTCAGCAGAATAGCATTTAAAATGCCTTCAGTACTTGTTCATTTCTCCTTTCAGAGCTTTGGGATGGCTCAAGTTCTCAATTCCTTCTGCTGAGAAGTCAGTAAGACAGGAGACTAATGATCAAGCACGTTACATGAGAGATGAGTTAGTTTCCATGGCACTTCGCATTTGTTTAGGAGCGATTTAAGTTTGAAATGACCAAAGCAAAGGTGTAAGGGAAACCAACATCAAGAGTCAAGCATGAATCGAATCAGCCTTTAGCCTTTAAATACTGTGCAAGCAATTCCCTGGAAAAATCAAAGGGAAGAGAGAAGCAGAGTAGGAATAATAATTCTTACACCTACTTTGCCGAGAACAGGCATACAAGGGGTGCATTTGAGAATGACTTTTTCAGATAATTTTTTTAAAATTATTCAGCTTATTAATCACCTAAGCCTATGAATCATCTAAGCTTTCCTTCAGTTCTCTTGTATTTTATCTTGTAGGGGCTTGTTTGTACAATAGTTACAAGGTAATAGGCTCTTTTCAGCACAGGACCATTGAATATCCCCTGCATTTACAGTTCGAATGGAACAAATCCAAGTCCATCTTCAACATGTAATCCTTCCATCCAATTATTCTGAGAAGCTCAAAAGCATTTTGTGCAGAATAATGGTTGACAGAGCACAGGGCTTTTGCAGGGGTGCAGTGGAGAGGTGCCCAGCATTCACTAGCAGTCTACGAGGGTTGCTCGTACCCACCTGCAACACACGTGTCACCACCAGGTGCCAGGCACCACAACGGCAGGATCCTGTGCCACAGCAGCAAAAAGCTGAAGAATGACCTCCAAAGCCCTATCTGAATCCACTCTCTCTCATTCCCTTTGCCAATTTTTAGCTCAATATTGTCATGCTTTCATCTCAAATGCTGAGATAAACACAGAAAATATGTCATCTGAGGCGTTTTCTGAACTGTTGCATCACAACTATGGGACATTTTCTCCAACATATACAGGTTTTAAGATCCTCTTGCCCTCTTTAAAATCAGAATGAATTATAGATCCCAACATGCCAGCACATGCAGCCCAAAAGCAGTAGACAGCATTGACATATATATACATCGAGATCTTCAAACTACTCCCATGATTTAATTCCCCATTTTCCAAATGTGCAGATGCCTCTTTTCTCTGCAGTGGTTCATCGTAATACAATCAAATGGATGATTATACATCATTGTAAAGGCAGTGGGGAACACAGTTTACCCACCCAAGGCATTATAGAATACAAACAACAGATGTCTACTGGTCCTTTCTTACCCCCTATTTCCAGTGAGAAGGAGCTGCTGTGAACATAAAATATGGAGGCCTTGGGAGGCTGTAGCAATGCCTTCGGCTCTGTTAATCAGCTTACATATTGTGCACTTGGAGAAGAGGAAACAAGATCACAGCTCAAATTCAGCCAGCCTGCTAGGGGAGATACCAGGTTTCTCTTTCCAGCAACTATTGTCAGTCATCTGCACAAATCTCTTTGTTACTGGTTATGGCAGATAGTAAAAACAAAGATACAGACTTACACAGCACAGATATATATCTTTATGGGCCACTTGTGTTCCATAGCCTAGGCTGGGTGCAGCAGAAGAGGCCACAGGGAGATACTTTGATTGTCTAAAGTGTAACAAAAATGACAGCTAAAAGTTTTCTCCATCTGTCTGGATCCAAACAGAATCATGTGTGCATACAAATTCAGAACTAAAACAGCAGCAGCCATGAGATGAATGCATTTACTATAAACACTGATTATTTCACTCTTCTCAGTGCAAACCTGCTAATCCAGTGCCCATGAGAAAGTTATTCTATGGTCATGCAGGACTCCAGGCAACCCAGTGCCTGCTATCCTTTCTGCCATCGTGTTGTCTCTTTTCCACACTCAAAGATAAGCCTTTTTACTGGAATCCCAAACACTAATCCCCTGCCACCAGACAAAGGTCAGATGTTACACAGGCCAGCAGTCACTTCCCATGCCCCATATCTCCACATATCTGAGTGTGCTTGCTTTTAGCTTGGCCTAATGTCTAACATCTTCAAACTTTTATTTCTGAAAACAACTCAACTTCGAGAAGGCTAAAATTAGATTGTTTATTATCTTCCTTCCAGTTTAGGATACACAGCTCAGCTTATGGCAGTAAGCAGAGCATAGGTTGAGAGGGGGGAATAAAAAAAATTCTTTAAAATGCCTCCAAACAATAACTTAAATAACTTCTTTCTAAAACACATGGTATGTACAGAATACAGTAATTTAGGGCATAAAGGATTTTTTTGGACCTTATTTGTGAGGACTTTTCCAAGGCTATTTCACTTTTTGGTAAAGTATGTATTCCAAATGACTGTCAAGAGGGACATCTGAAATCTTTCCATCTGAAGAACTTCATATAAAATTGCATCTCTGGTAGGAATTAAAATATTTAGCAGAAAATATCCATTCCTTTTCTTGTTTTGGAAGAAAATTATCATTTTTTAAAAATTTTGATACATAAAAATACTCTGCATTATAAAATATCAGAATAGTAAAATTAAAATTAAAGTTAAAATACAGATGATAAAGTGAAAATTAAACTAATATGAACATCCTTTTTTCAGAATATTTATTTTAAATATTGTGCATGTTGGGCTCTTGGTTGGTTGTGCAAACTCGATTTGTTAGTTCAAAATTTCTCTTTCTATGACACCATGAATCTTCTCATATTCTACAATGTAGAAGTACATAGGCAGTATCAGTAACACAGATGCACTTTCCACAGCTTTTGCCCTCACACCTGTTTTGGGGTCATCTCTGCAGCTACAGAGCATGGTTCCAGCACTCCTGAGAGAAAGAAGATTGAATGCTGCTGTGTTGATGTTGTGGATCTTGACAAAAATCCTCTTAGATAAGTTTTCTGTGGGTCTAGGTACACATCATGTGGCAAGGAAGAATAGCAGTTTCCTTAGCAGGGACAATCTACTGTTAATTTTTAAGGTGGACACCCATTACAGGTGTTGCAGAAACTATGCTCCACCAGGTGAGCCTTCACCACAGTGGAAAGACACTGCTCCCTGCATCTCACTGCATGCATTTCCATATGGCACAGGTTTGATGTTCACAAGAAAAGGGGGAGAACTTCACCGGATACAGTTATACCCATGCTCACATCCTCAGTGGTTAGTGCTACTTGGCAAAAGATACAATTTAATCTACTCAGTAGAGGCCAGAATCTGAAAAAGGACTTTGGGGGCACTGAACCGTATTGTTTAGCCCTGTTGTTGAGAAGCACATTTTAATGGCTGTCTCTTGCTGCTAAGAGACAAGTGTAGGGAATACAACTGTTAACAGTGGCTTTGCAAATTATTTAAGGCTCTTCTTTATCCCAGCTGAAGAACCAAATGGTTCCCAGACCAAGGGACACACAGCTCCTCTCCTAGCAGCACTGGGTTCCTCTCACAGGGAGAATATTTTTATTAGTTTTTCAAAGGACCTGGTATAATACTGCTGCACTTACCTCTAATGTACTGTAAAGAGACTTGAACTGCTTCCAGCAGGAGGGCTGTGAAGGGACTTCTGAGGAACTGTGACAGGCCTTCAATTGACTTTAGCAGCCAGCTTTTACACATCTCCTTGGAGTTCCATTCAAACAGTTTATTTAGTGTTATTTCAATTGCTTTCATTACAGACTTATTTTGTGCTGTTCCAGTTGGAGTGCTCTCTCAGTCTGGTACTTCTCTGAGGATTCTGACCAGGATGCAAAAGCTACCACAGTTATCCTGTGGACTGTAGGCCATTTAATTTTTATAGGAGCCTCTTATCTTCACATACTTTGAAGTACTTGTTCTTTGCATACAAATCATTCCTACCCACAAATTAAATCTGAATAGCTGCAGCAATGCTGGAAAGGCAGTTATGAATAAAGGATATATTTTATTAGACTTCAGTGTGCATGGGTTATGGATCTGTTTTACTCACATCAGAGAGAAATACTCTTACTTAGAGTCAATTCTGGTAAACTCAGGCCAACACTGTAGGACAGTTAGGACAGAATCAAGTGTGACATGGAGCCTTTTGCTCTTGAAGGAGATCAATCAATGAAAACATGGGAGCAATGAGGTACTCTGTGCCCTCTCTAATGTCATTTTTACCCAGTATGTCATTCTGCAAGTGCCAAGGGTGACATTCAGCCACCTTTGTTTAGCATGAGGCAGTGATTCAGCTCCTGGAAGAGTCAGATCTGAAGTTACTCCCTATGTTGCTCTGAAGTTGCTCCAGTGCTGCTCCCACTTGAGATCTGCAAAGTTGACATTTGCTCTAGTCATTTCTCCCCATCTTTCTCAGCCTTCCATGTCTTCCTTTCTAAATGAAAGTAAGCATTTACATGAAAGATGGATCTTTAAACATCTGAAAAGCATTTAGCTCAGTGACAGGCTTGTTCTAGAAAGCTACAGAACTTCCTTGGAAGTTTTTTACAGTGCACCTCCCATGTTCATAAGTCATAAAAGGTTCACAGGTTTAGGCTTTCATGTTCTGAGCACAAGTTTGTTTTTTTTTCCTTCTGTTTAGTTAAATTCACTTAAGGTTCATGAAACTAAAAAATCAGGACACTTTTCCTCTCTCCAAAATTTTACATGTGTATCTTTGTATAAAAAAAGAGATTTCTTTGCCAGAATTACTTTTTGAACTAACCTTTTTGCAATAGAAAACAGCATCCTCATCATCATCATGGCTAGGCTTCACAAACAAAAATTTGGGAAGGGCACTACCCACACTTGCTGCAAGTGTGCTGGTGGCTAAAAAGGCTGATGTGGAATAGGCAAGTCCAGTCACAAAAGGCACAGCGGAACGTCTCCTTTGGCAATGTTGACAAGGAACAGTTCTTTCTGCGTTGTCTTTTCTCCTTGAGACTGACTCTGCTTGTGTTCTCAAAGGAAGCAGCAGCATCATGAATGGTGTGTCTCCATGAATCCCGACTGAAGGCCAGAGTGGACCATTGGTGGCAGTCAATATGGCCAAGGCTGAGCTGTTGTTTCAGGGAGTCCTTGTATCTCTTCTTTGGGGCTCCTCTCTTGTGGCAGC
>VWZD01013281.1:1016424-1116051 GCA_013396695.1 Sakesphorus luctuosus
TTGGCTCTGAAACCACACTGGCTTTCAGGTAGAAGTTCTTCTGCAATAGTGGGGACTAATCTGTTCAGAAGTATTCTTGCAAGGATTTTACCAGCAATGGAGAGAAAAGTAATACCTCGGTGATTTGAGCAGTCTGATTTTTTCTCCTTTCTTCATGTACAGGGTGATGATGACTGCATCACAGAGATCTGGTGGTAGTTCACCTTGTTCCCAGCAACACACAACAAGCTCGTGAAATTTAGCATGGAGTGCTTGACCTCCGTGCTTCCAGATTTGGGGTGAATTCCATCAACCCCAGCTGCCTTGCCCGTTTTCACCTGCTGTATGGGATTAAGTACTGCTCCCATAGTGGTGGCTATATCCAATTCGTTTTTCACTGGTTGTTGCTCAGCAGGTTGGTGTAGAATTTGTCTTTTTTCCACCGAGTCAGCTTGGAGAGTTGGGGCATGTATGCTAAAAACATGTTACTTGTTGTGTAGTGGGAGGCACAAGGAGATAATGCAATTGGAATGACCTGTTGGCAAATTTTGAAGTTTAAGCCGATGGAGTTTTTAATCATGAAGCCAACTCCTGAAAGGTGACTTTTGGTTTTGGGTTTGCCTTACCAGTAGAGTGTGTAGCCAGCAACATGTAACCATGTTCTTTAAGGCTGCCTTCCTCAAGAAGACGAACTTCACTGAGAGTGGAAATGTTCATGTTGTCACGGCAGGTGATGGGCAATTAGAGCAGAATGATGTTCAGGACGTCCACTATCCACAGTATCAAGCATGATTCTGATTTTCCAACATGCGAATGTCAATTTGAACACACCTTTGGAAGCAGGTGTATGCCTTTGTCTCTTTGTTTGACCATGTCAGAAGATGCCCATTGGCCACATTTAGCCAACTGGGTGAGGGGTGGAGATGAGCTTTGGTTAGGCCACCTTTTCTAGGCCCCTCTCCATGTGGACCAAGCAGTCCTCTCCTTAAAAATAGGCTGCTTGATCATTCAGGATCCTGCCTCACAAGACTGTCAGTCTCAAATGACCAATATCCTGAACTGCGGTGGCTTCCAGTGCATCTTATCATCTGCCGTTTTGACCCTCGCCTGTCGCTGCAGGGCTTTACAATGTGGGTGAACCCTTCAAGCCTGCACGGTGGATTTTTTAGGTGAGGCACAGCGTGCATGGAACTGGCCCCACCCTTCACTCCTAAGGTTCATCTGCCAGGGCCTAGTGAGCTTGGGCAGTGAGAGTGAATACCTCAGGATGAAGGTTTGGTTATAGTATCCTTCTCTTATAGCCATACAGAGCTAAGCCAGCTCCATCTGCCCAGGTTTAGAGTTAGAGCTGTCCTTCTCCTAGGATGGTTGCCAGAGGGCTAGTGAGCCCATCCTGCCAGTGGACACACTTTGTCTGACCCTTCAGCTGAGACCTTTCTTGTATGGGAGACCCTACTGGAGGCATATACCACTGCCAGCATAGCACCCAACCTCATGAGGGCATGCAAGCTTCTCCCCCATGACAAGGGGGTGACCGCAGAGAAGACAAAATAGCATAAACATTAGGTAAATACTAATGAATTGCTGCATTCCTTTTAAAACCTTTCTAAAGCCTTGCTTTCCTTGGGAAGATCTTTACTGCAAATTCTGAACTTGTTTCTAATGAGAGCTGGCACCTCCCTGCCAAGAGCACAGTCACTACTTCAGGCTGTTCATGTTCTTTACCCTTTGCTCTCCCATGAGTGCATTTGTTGGGGGGAGTACTGCAGCTTGACTGATTACGTGAGCAGCCAAGATATTTGAGAAGCTAAGCAATGACTCTGTTGTCATTTAAGCAATTCCAAATCTGTGTTTGCACTCTGCAGTTTAACCACAAAAAATTTAAGTGATGCAACTAGAAAGGAATATTAAATCTTTCTTCCTCCCTTTCAATTCCCTTGTGAAACATTTAAGCAAGACTCAGATGATTTTCCAGCTTAAGGGAAAATGAGGCATTACTTACACTACAGGGGCCCAATCTATTGCCCTTAGGACATGGGGATAACGCCCACTGACATCACCAGAGATTACTCATCTATAGGGTGGGAGAACAGGAGACAAAGATATTCCATACAGACTGCATGCCCAGATCCCAGAGCTTCTCCTAATTTGTCTTGAAATTTCCAGCCATCAAACTACTTTGCCAAACCACCCAGTTTCTTGGCCTCTCAGCTCACCTGCTCTGCTTTTTACCCTCACAGACTTGCCTTTTCACTATTTCATTAGCTAAAGTTTTTAATGTGGGTTTTGCAGACATTTTGTTACTCAAAGAATCATCAGAGAAAAAGACAAACACACTAAATATCATGCTCTAGAATGTTCCAATAATGTTAACCACAAAGACCTGCTGACAAAACATTTTTTAAAGGGATAGTGAAACATGAACTGTTGTTTTTTGAGCAATTAAACAGCCATTCCTGAAAATATATTGCTATTTGGGTATCAGAAAGATTAGTTTTCTGCATATGTAACAGCAGAAGTTACTTTTTAAAGTGAGAGAACAGAACTGGAAAAGTGCCAGGGCTTAAAAATAGTAGAAAGAAGGCTAGAGAAGCAGGTAATAGTTGGCCAGAGAGCGTCTTTCAAGGAAGTAGCATAAGGTGAGCACAGCATCTAAAAAGCAAAATGAAAAATATATCTCTTTCTAAATACTTTACCTATGAAAGAGGCTATAAAAGGCTGATGATTTTTTCCTTCTAATAACATGACTTAATTGTTGGTTGTCTATTTTGCTCCTTTTCCTGAAAAAGACTCCTAAAAGTTGAGTTTACACACAAAAAGTATCAGGACAGGTAAAACAGAAACACAACATTTAAACAATATATTAATATTTAAATTTATTTGGGAGTTCACCATGTATCCATTTGTCTGTCTCTCAGACAGTCCCTTGGTTTTTCATTCTTTATGACTCTCATGGGAGAGTAAAAGCCTTGCTGTTGAGTCATGAGGTGCACAAGGACTCCCTTGCTTTCTAAACTCCTCCTCAAAGAAGGGTTTAGGTGGACCTGAATCCTCTTAGCCTCAGACTGTGTCAATGGTTTCAATTTAAGGAGTTTTAGAGGTGTGATTAAATAATTTTGTCCTGTAGATTTTTAAAAATGGCAAAATTAATTTATTTAAATAAAAAAAATATTTATTATGACAAATGAACAGACAAGTGAACAGATGAAAGGTCTTAAATAGAATTATTTACTACACAGTGTAAAAGCTAAAAATCTACTAGTAGGGTATCATATAACATAAAGTAGTACAGTGCACTATAAAAAAAGCTATTATATTAAAGCAATTGTATCAAAGCTAGCAAAAGAAACAGTCATTAGGTAGAGATAGATATAACTCACCCTATGATACAGCAGGCAGATCTCTCTCTTAATTCCTGGGGAGTGACCATGAAGAGGCATTCCTGCTTCCCAGGAAAAGCTCCACACTTCAAGGATGTATGTGAAAGAGTCTGCCATATGAAAGTTGGACTAGGCTTTTATAGTTGTAAAGTGATGGACTGGTAGTCACAGATTGATAGGCCAGCAGATTAGTTTATCTGTCAAATCCTGCTTCAAATAGTAGGATGTGTATTTTAAGCCTGGTGAACCAGGCTGATCTAAGCACAATTCAACACCAACACAACACCCTGGCACCAACCGTTGAACTTGCATGATGGCTTGCACTGTATGCATTCTCTGATTGCATTCTAGGCCTTATCAGGGTGGGCTGTCCTGCCACGACCTCTCTAGCTTTCACTCCAGTTCTTCTCTTTGGTCTTTTCCTCTTTCAAGCACCTCTGCCACCTTCCCCTTCCCACAAATGCTTGCATCATTTCCCATTTCCCCTTTGCTCATTCACTTGTCCTCTCTACTGATTTACTTTTTCCCTCACTTTGTCTCCCTCCGGTGTCTATATTTTTGACATGGAAAGCAGAGCTAGGACTATCTCCTCATGTCATCAGTAATGGAAGCCATGCTCTACAAGCAGCAGGTTCTTTAAGCAGGGCACGTGTTTCCACTGCTTTTGCCAATAAAAAAATACTTCACTGAGTGATGTGACAGGGAGGACTTTTTGGAACAGTTGATGGCAGTTCCTCCTGCAAGGTTTCACAGCTCCACAGGAAGCTCTCACTCATGCCTGCAGATAAAACAAATGGGTCAGTTCATCTGTAATCTGTGACAGGATGGTATGGTGAGATGCAGAGTAATGTAGACACCAAGCAGGTTGCCTGCAGGCTGGCTGTTGATCTGTAAGGTTCCCTAGGAAAGGTGACAGGCCTTCTCCTACATGTTCCCATCCTGATTGATGGGGTCCACTGGGGAAAAGGGACTATAAAGTAATCCTGTCCAAATAAGTAGCAGTAGAAGCTGAAAAAAGCACAGGTACAGACTTTGTAATGAATGCCAAGAACTAAAACATGCTTAATCCTTTCTATGAGAAAAATAATAAAGTAAAACATTAACATTTCAGGTCTGTAGATAACAAAATCCTACTTTCACTAAAAGCACAATTTTAATAGTAGAAAACAAAGGGGGATCCAGACAGCACCATTTCTAAGTAAAGCAAAGTTACAGAGCAGAGAGCAAATTTCAGTAACTGAAGAGCTAGCATTTGCCATGGCAGTGGAGTATAAATCCTGAGCACTCACTGCTTCTAAGAAAAAAAAAGCAGTACTTGATTCAGACTTTTTTCCAATGAAAATCTTTCTGTAATCCTATTCTTCAAGAAGAGACAGGAAAAAAATAGAAGAAATGAACCCTAGGGAGAAATGGGGTTTTATTTATAGAGAAAGCTTCTTGAATCAGTGATCCTAAGACTCCAGAAGGTTTGCTAAATTCAACAGACCAGGATGTCTTTGACAAAGGCACAGGAGCACAGAGTCAGCCTGAGTATCACCACTGTCCTTATGTCCTAGTGTCAGAGACTGAAATAGTTAATGACTTAAACATTCTAAGATCACCAAAAGACTTTTGTCCACTGTAGCAGACTGAAAAGAAACAGCTGCTTACCCAGCAAAGCTCATCCCTCCCTGAATGTGCCTACTGCAAAATGACCTGCAGATCAGGTAAGTGGGTGCCATTGTCTGATGATCAGGTGCAGAAGGGTGTGCAGACCTGAAGCTCTAATTCATCCCAAGGGATTTATTAACAAGAACCTGGGTTACCCTCCCCTTCTGGGGTGGGTTATAACACCTACTGATTTGCTCTAGGACCAAAGTAGTATTTTGTTCATCTGAATGTGGGCCAGAATGTATTTTAGTGTTCCTCACTGATCGAGCTGCATGTTGGCATCCAGTCTTGTGGTAATGGTGATGACTACCAGCTACTGAAGAAGGAACAAAATCAAGTCTTCTCCTAACATCACTTCTTTTTATGCTTAGCGGAAACAGAGACACACTTAAACAACACAGAATGTAAGGGGATACTCCAGGCAGGGAGGATCAGCAGCCTGTTAATGTTGGTGTGGGAAATGAGGCCACTCTGAGCTCATGGAAACTTGTCAGTATTGCCATCAACTTCAGCCAGAATAAGAATTGCCTGCAGAGCAGTCTGGTTGATGGCAACCACTTGTGTGATGCCTACAGCATAACCACTCTCTCCTCCCCACACAACTGCAGAGATGGAAGAGGTCCCCTGACAAAAAACAGGCAAAACATTTCCTAAGGTATTTATGACAAGACTGTCCTATATCCATCCTTCCAGAGGCAAGTTCACAATCTTCCTAGTCAGTCTGTTTCACCACTTTGCTACCCTTATAAATACAGTTTTTTCTAATATAGGAGTTAATTTCTGCCACAAACTTCCTGCTAATTTTTTCCCTATGATCACAAACCTGTAGAACAAGTCTCTGTTGACCTCTTTATAACAGACCTTGCTATACTGGAGGCCATGAGTGTAGACCATCTTCTCTTTTTTTTGGAGGAGGTTAAAAAAAATGTAAGTTCCTCAAGTTTTCCTCATAGGTCACTTCTAAATCTTATCATTCATACTGTTGCACTCTGAATCTCCTCTGATTTACCAACAACTTTGTCAGTTCTGGGAAAAGCTAAGCACAGTACTGCAACTGGGATCTCACTGGAAAGGAGTAAGTAAAATCCTATCACACTACCCTAGGGCACGTCATCACACAAACTTCACTGCATTTTCTTTCCTATAGGCCAAATTCTTAATGAAAAATTCTCTGGAGGATCAGGCCCAAGACAAAGCAATAAAGGATTTAACTTGAGATGTGACCAATGGGACAGCAGGAGGAGACTGTTTTGTTTAGACACTCACCAAAAGAACTCCTATATTCCAGATGGCTGAGAAGAAAAGATTAGCAAACACCATGACATGATAACACAGAGCTTCTGGAGCAGACTGGGGGATGGCAGAGAGCCCAAGGAAGAGACAAAGATGAGCAAGAAACACACGGTGAACTGAGAGGGGGAAACAGAATGAACAAAATAAATCTCTGGTACTCGTGTGAGTGTGGCCTAGAACTACTGCACATGAACTACTTGACTCCACATAAAGTCATTAACATGTCTCCTATTTTCAGCTAGGACAGAGTAAAGTTTCTTCCCAGTAGCTGGTATAGTGCTATGTTTTGGATTTAGTATGAAAATAATGTTCATGACACACTGCTGTTTTGGTTGCTGAGTCAAGGATTCTTCAGCTTCTCACCTCTTCCCACCAGCAAGGAGCCTGAGGGGACACAAGAAGCTGGGAGAGGACACAGCCAGGACAGCTGATCCCAACCAACTCAAGGGACATTCCATACCCTATGACATCATGCTCAACCTATAGAGCTGGGAGAAGAAAGAGGAAGGAGGGGGCATTCAGAGTGGTGGTGCTTGTCTTCCCAAGTCACTGTGTCATGTGATGCAGCCCCACTTTTCTGGGGATGGCTGAACATCTGCCTGCCCAAGGGAAGTGGTGAATGAATTCCTTGTTTTGCCTTACCTGTATCACTCATCCCATAAGTTTTTTTTTCAGTTTTACAGTTCTGATTTGCCTCCCCCATCCCACTGGGAGGGGAGTGAGTGAGTGACTACATGGAGTTCAGTTGCAGCCAGTTGGTTAAAACTTGGTTGTGATAATGCCAAGGTCCTGTGTTCAATCCCCTATGTGGGCCATTGACTTAAGAGTTGGACTTGATGATCCTTGTGGGTCCCTTCCAACTCAGAATAGTCTGTGGTTCTGAGGTTAAACCATGACAGCATGTCCTGTCATAAAAAGAAGAATCTTAAAGTTTTCGTGGGACATTTCAGCTACTCATTGGCAATGAAAGACTCCAATTTTGTAGAGAATGGAAAACAAATAGATAAATTACTAGCAGCAATCAACTCATACACACTAACTTGTAACCACAAATGAACAGTGAGTTTGGAAAGTATAGGCATGAACTGCACCTGTAATTTGGAAGTTAGAAAAAACCCTACAACCCCACCCCACATAGCAGCACTGTGTTACTTGCTATAAATATATATTTGACTTTGCACAACCTGATAGAGGGCTAAGAGTCTGGCAAGCCAGCACTGAAGACTGAACTGAAAATTACCTTCCCTAAAAGGAGGGACAGAGGATGAAAAGTAAGTAGGTAAGATATAAAACAGAATAAAAAACATTTAAAAAAAAAGATATATGAATTATTAATAAAAAGAGAAAGAAGTAGCCTTTCACTAGCCACTAACCAAGGCCATTCTACTATTCCGCAGATAAACAGATCCACTCTGTTTCTACTATTCTCCAGAAAGGATTTTTACCTTTTTCTCTCAATTTTGCACTCTTTAATCTGTTTATACCTTTCAACTTGTTCTTTTCCCATATTATTTGGCATGACTTCAGAAATCATATAAAATGGAAATAAAACTCCAGTAAGAGAAGTGCTTATTGACACCTCCAGAATTCAGATTTTGGCAGTGATAGAAATGAATTCTGATACTATTCAGCAAGGCTTAGACAGAAATAAACAGGTTTACAGAAATAACTGTTTTCACAGAAAGTGTCTGCCATTCTCAAAATTTCTTGGCTACTGTCAAAGTCTCAATCCACGCATTTTTGGAGATAAATAAGAATGAAAGAGAAAGAGTTAACAATTGACTTTTGGTGGGAAGGTGTGTGAGGGGTAGCCTGTCAAATAAACAGATGAGGTTTTCCAAGAAAAAATTTGCAACCTAAAAAAAGAATAAGAAAATTTATCATAAAAAGCAAACAGTATCCACAAAAGGCTTCCAAAGATTCATTTGTTTCCAAATGCAGATAATTATGGACTTCTCATCAGCTCTTCCCTCAGGCCATTCTCAACTTCCTTTGAAATTCTATAACTAAAGTACATGTTTTTAAACAGTGGGGATATGTAATGATTTAAACAGTTTATCACAAGGTGTCAGATTTTCCAGCAGTAAATGCGTTTAAGATCAGGACCAGATTGTTTGAGCACAAATATTGTTACTCCCTTTTGACCCAAGAACTCAGCAGAAATTCAGGGTCAAAATGTCATTTCATTCTAAAAAAGAAGTTGATATAGATGATGCACAGCTCTTCTTACACGGTCTTGTTATTTACAGTGAGCGTACTAGAAAATCTATTTCCCTGAGCACAGTAGGAGATAGCTTATTTGCTCACTGTGCACAACTTTCATCTAGCTGGCAATGAACTCAAACCCTTCTCTCGTAAGTTTTCCATTCATCTCTCACGGTTTTCACTTAATGATTGCTTTGCTTGAGTTCTTGCTTCTCTTCTGCCCAGTGGTCTGCAGTTATAATTGCTTCTTTTTCATGGTGACACAAGCAAATATAATCATAGAATCATAGAATCACAGAATATACTAAGTTGGAAAGAATCTATCAGGATGATCAAAGTCCAACTCCTGGCCCTGTGTAGGACACCCAAACAATCACACCATGTGCTTGAGAAATGCTTCATGAACTCAGACAGGCTTGGTGCTGTGATGACTTCCCTGGGGAGCCTATTCTGGTCCTCAACCACCGTCTGGATGAAGAACCTCCTTCTAATATCCAACCTAAACCTGTCCTAACTCAGCTTCAGGCCAGACCCTTGAGTCTTGTCACCGGTCACCACAGAGAACAGACCAGTGCCTGCCCCTCCTGTCCCCTCACAAGGCAGTTGTAACTGCAATGAGGTCTCCCCTCAGTCTCCTCTTCTCCAGACTGAACAGACCAAGTGGCCTCAGTCACTCCTCTTATTGCTTCCCCTCAAGGCTCTTCACCACCTTCATTGCCCTCCTTTGGACACTCTCCAATAGCTGAATATCTTTCCTATACTGTGGTGCTCAAAACCTCACACAATACTCAAGGTGAGGCTGCCCTAGTGCAGAGCAGAGCAGGACAATCCCCTCCCTCGACCAGGTGTTGATGCTTTGCCTGATGCCCTCAGGACACGGTTGGCCCTCCTGGCTGCCAGGGCACTGCTGACTCATATTCAAGTTGCTGTCTACCAAGACCCACAGGTCCCTTTCTGCAACTCTGCTCTCCAGCCTCTCATTCCCCAGTCTATACACATATATACATTTGTGCAAGCAGTGATATATGTTTGTGCTTTCTATCAAAGCTATTACAGTTCCAACAGTTTTTTTCCAATGGAGAACACACACTGTTAATTACGCTTTTGAGTATCACAGCTCATCTACTTGTTATAAAAGGAATTAATCTGACTTACACTAATGTATCTGCATCCCATCACAAGATATTGATACTAATATAGGAATTATTAAGTCACATTCCAGAGCCGTAATGGTCTCCCAGACTTAACAGCTATGAATGTCTATCAACAATAGATGAAAGACACCTTCAGGACAGGTATTAACTATGTTTTAAAATCTTATTTCTGTGTGTGATTTTCAGGAAAGAAGAGTTGTTATGGTGACTTCACTGTCAGGCAAGTAAAAATAAAGGAGCAAAAAGTACCATTTGTGAGGATCTGTATTTTTGATGGCTGACATAAATTTCAGTCAGAGCAAGCTGCTGTACTGTGCAGAAATAAAACTGGACTCTCTTAGACTTTGAAAGATTACAGAATGACACCAATTAGTTAGACTAAAATGAACTAAAAAGCCCAGAGAGGTTCAAAGCTCCAACAGGCTGAAATACTCTCAGAGTGGGGATGACAGGGATTTAAAAACAGACATTTTGGATTTATAAGGGATGATATAAACATACGCAAAATGTCATTTGAAGGTAAGGTAATTTTTGACAACAGCACTTGTAGGAGGACTTTTAAAACTCTTTTGACTATGAAGCTGCATTACAGAAAGCTGAGGAGTCTTGCACTCCATATAGTGTCAAAGATTTTCTTTTTATATGAGAGTTCTCCCTAGAAGGAAAACAGAAAAAATAGAAGTGAAAAGAATTGGGGTACATATTTAGCTAAAGACAGGCCAAAAAGCCACTTCCCAAAGGAAGGGTTCCAGAAGGAGCTGGGGAAGATACTGAGACCCCAGAAGGAAAAAGCTTTTGCTGTAGCTGGTTTATCCCACTTCAACAAAAAGGGTTGTGAAAAAATGTTTCCATAAGACATCCTCTCCATTGCTGCTGTCTCTCCCAGGAAAAGCTCAGTCAAATTGGTTGGCAGTTGCCAATAATCTGGAAAGGATGAAGACTTAGCAAAAAACCAGGAGTACACACCATGGATAAATGGATAAAGACAACACAACTGACTTGCAGGGACAGTGGTTAAAACTGCAGTCAAGGTTGGTTAGACTATTATCACTGAAAGCCAAAAGACAATTCCTAAAGTTCAACTCACTTTCAAAATGTAGATAGCTAAGTCAAGAACTGTCAGAAAGTTGCACACTAAAGCATGGGGGAAGGCAGGAAAAGGAAAGCCAAAACCACAGTCAATAAAAGATGGAGAAGCAAAACAGAGAGCCTCTGGTGGTGAAGTTCTTCACTCATTAATGAAGTCTCTTTCCAAACTAACCAGATGAATAAATGGGGAAAGATGCAAACTATGTGAGCAAAAGACGCAAAAAATCTGCAAACGCATAAAAACTCTGTCAATTCTTTCAGCAGGGCTGTTTAGCAATATGAAGTGAGCATCTAAAAGAGGTTATGAGTTTCAGGTCAGCTTTCCTGGCATGCTTTCAAGACTCATGGACCCCTAATGAATAGAAGATAGGTAACTAGTTCAGGCAAGGGTATTTCTGGTTGCAGTGAGAAAAAGCAGATTACTACTGTCTTAGTTTTGATATCAGAATGCAAACCTTCTGTGACCTAAACAGCAGCAGCCAACGTCACAGCTGGAGGTCATGGGGGCAGTCTCAGTTTTGCAAAGAATGCTACATCTCCCTTACCTGAGAGACCTTCAGTGCCTGTGGGTGCCAAGTGCATCCCCAGTTGCATTGTCAGAGAATCAAAGGGATTTACAAATTCTCAATTTTCACCTGTCTTTGCCTGAAGTAACTTGCAGGTTAAAAACCTTACACATTGCTTTGTTTTCTTATGATATTTTCCTTGGTTTAGCAAGGGATTCTGCTGCTGTAAAATCCCAGGAAATTACTTGAGGAAAGAGACCTAAGAAACCCTGGACTGAACTATGAAAGCCTACCCAGAACAGATAAATTTAAATTCCCACAGCGATGGAGTTATTTGTTGCTATTTCTGTTTGCTTTAAGCACCATTTTCATAACAGAACCACACTAGGGTGTAATTTAGTGGCTGCAGACATATTTTTTCTGAGCACTTTTAAAAAACCACAGTAAAGTAAAGGTCATTGTATTATATGCATATCAACCTCATTAAAACAAAATATGAGAAATTCATCCATCCATAAAAATAAAATATCAACACTAATCCTTGGAGGAGACTTCCCATAATGTAATTAGCACCTGAGATAGAAAAAGGAAGTGTGTACAGATCTCCAGAGTGAATATTGTTCAAAGATGCTCAATGTTCCACAAATATGGGTTAAGAGGACAGGTGAAGATCATTTATGGATTGAAAAACCTGAAACCAGAGTCAGACATACTTCATACTGGCCTCAAAGGTGCACTGACAGACAGTAAGGCAACTCTTCACCTTTTATCATGTACATCCAAAATGTAATCTGATTCTCACAAAAGAATTCATGTTTGTGGTACAGGAAAAATTTCTTTCTCCAGAGCGAAGAGGGGAGGGCTTTTTACAGAGCTTGTATACTATAAGAGAATGCTCTTAGTCCCTGCTGTCAGCCTTCCTACAGATACCTCAGCTAGCCAAGTATTTTATACATCTGAACAGCATTTTCACTGGACTACATATAATTTCTTCCATATATACTGCTTCTTTTCCTGAGGTTGTCATCACTGAAGCACAAGCTCAGCAATATTGTAACTGTTCTCCATTATCTCTAAATTTAGGAATATATAATCCAAACAGGAGAGTCAGCTACAAAGAGTAGGAATCCTGAGACTGTGGTCCATATTTAGTTTTGTTAAATTGCAGATTGGCTAAAATGGAGCATTAATTGTTATAGACCACATCTCAATATACCTATCTTAATCATAAGGCTATATTATATCTTTTGACAGACTGGTGCTAAAAATCTTCATGAGAAACGGAGCAGATTTGTGATCTGGAGTTTCAGAAGGGGATAAAATAATTCTGTGAAAATTTGCATCACAGAAATAACTGAGAACAACTATTTGAAGGAGGAATATCAGAAGAAACAGACTGTGGGAGGTTGTCACATGGATGACCACATACTGCTAGAGATTGGTGGACACCTCCAGATCACAGGGAAATCAGGATACAGGCTCATTTGTTTTCCCTGAGAAAGCGTCAAATTGGTAATGAGCAAAACCTGCTCAGAGGGCTGAGCCCTTAGCCAGAGGCACAACCAGAACAAGTAAATTTACCACCATCAGCTAGTGGTCACATCCACCTCTCAGTGAGACCCCACAGGCCTGTGTAATAGAGCTGTGCAACTCAGTGCCTAAGGGTTTTGATAGATTTTTCCTCAAAAATTTTGGCAGGACTGGGAAGTTGTTAAAAATCTGTTAGGAATTCATCCTCAGCTGCTCCGATCCACATCCAGCATCTTAGTTCAAATCCTCTTGCAGAGGGTGCAGGATTCTGTGTAAACCCAACCTTTCTGTCAAACCCTTCATTGTCACCATCACTTAACAAGGCTGTTTATGTCTAGCTGAAATTCTGTTCTGTGCTCATGGTGATCATCAACAGGGCTGAAGATCCCCTTTGCATGTCCTGACCCCTGGCAGTACTACCAGACTTTTTTTCTCACTACTTTATTGCTCTTCTGCTAAACACACATGGCTGCTGTTAAAATCCCAGCCAGCTGCTAACAACTGCTGGGTTTTTCCCAGTTCATTAGGAGGCCACAAATAGTTTTAAATCATTGAGCTAATTAAGCAGAAATAAGTCTGCCAAATGGCCTAGGCCTCAAACAAAATACATGTCTAGAAATTGCTGACCTGATAAAAGACCGCAGGAAAGGGTTCAGCACCATGGGCAGACTCTGCCTCAGTTCATCAGCTTTCCCCACACACATATCTGTGTTATCTCTATGAGTCACTGCCTTGGTGCTCCTCAGTGCTGGCCAGGAAAAGCAGTTTTTGGCATCCCAGTCTGCTGTTAGAGAGGGCCAGCCAGGTTAGCCCATCAGGCTAATGGCCTGCTGTGAAGGGCATTCCCACACTTGCACAGTGCCTCTCCCCTCTCCTGGCCGTATGGACGTCATGGAGACAGCCTCTCTGATCACCCTGGAAATAGCAAGGTGCCTATCAACCTGCGTCTGTATCAGCAGCTACGAAAGGCAACCTTGATGTTTCACACTACACAACCAACCAGTTTTCATCTTGAATGCCTGCAATACATATTTAAATCTAAGGGCAATTCCTTAAGCATAATAAACCCCCCTGTGCTTCAGTGCTGAGCTTCATGGTGCAAATAGCCATGCAGAGACATCACCCAAGAGAGCTGGAATCCACCTTTGATGCTTTGGGGCTGAGTTCAGCAGAATGGAAGCAAGCTTTCCCAGGTCTGTTCCCAGGCAGCTGTGTAGCTCATGGCAAGTGCTGTGTTCCCTTCAGGTGATGCACACATCTCCATCCAGCAGCCCCTGCCATCACAGGTGGCTTACAATGCAATGATGCAAAGATATGCTTACATAACTGTTATGGGTTCACTCAGGTGAGCCCAAATTTAAGTTCAGAGCAGGCCTGAAGCTGTCAGCTGACTTGAGCTGGGTTGAACTACCAGCTGACTTCTTCTAGCCAGTAGTATTGTATTCTATACTATATTACGACATCATTCTCCAGGGAAATAGAATCAGTGTGGGAGTGGCTTGGTCAGTCACCCCACAGCAGTCTTGCCGAGAGAACATACACACGGTGCAGTCCCGGGAGAGATGGGGAGGACCAGGCCCAGCACTGGTCCAGCAGTTGTTTTGGGAAGTAAAATGTTTGTTGTGGGTTCTTCTCTCTCTGCTCGGGTCTGGTTTTCTGGGGACTGAGTATTCTAAGATATTTTGGGGTTAAAACAGTTGAATTTGTGTGTGTATTGAGAAATAAGGAATTGTTCCTCGTTGCTTGTAACTTGTGTGGGTGTGTATTTGTACCTTCTTCTAGTTGTCTCTTTTCTGTAAAAATACATGTAGTTTTAGTATAAATGTGGCTTGAAGTTTTTTCCTTCCCCTCTCTTTTCCTCCCTTTCCTGGGTGTTGGGGCGGGAGGCTCTGACCCTGTACTTGGAAGGGTGGCAGTTTGCCAGCTCAAACCAAGACGATAACAATGCACTGTACTACCTGAATTTCTCCTACGCATCTAATATGGGTTATTGTTGTCTGGCTTTTTTAATCTCTGTTCTTTGCCACAGTGCACATAGGCTAGATTTGGGAGAATGCCTTCCGATAGGAATGAAAACTGATGGCATATTTCCTTCTCTCATATACTTCTGTGGGAAGCCAATACAGTTCACTCTTCACAGGTGATAAAACACTACTGTCTTAATTCATAACAGCTACAAACAGGACAAACCCTATACAACATTATAATTAATAATATTAATAATATATTATAAATAACCACAATTAATTATAAACTAATAATTATTAATAAACTAATTTATATTAATAAATTAATATTATAAACTTCCATTGAACAACAATTTAGGAAAAACCCCATTATTTCTCCTTAATCTCAGATTTCAGAGCACTTAATCACATCATGTCTGAAAGCAAAATATTCACTCTTTTAAGGGACATCTTTTAGAAAACCAAACAGAATTAAGAGTTCTCAAACTGAGAAAGAATATTTCTCAAATTTTTTCTGGTCCTTACAGCTGGCATGTTAAAAAAAAAAAAAAAAANCATACACACGGTGCAGTCCCGGGAGAGATGGGGAGGACCAGGCCCAGCACTGGCCCAGCAGTTGTTTTGGGAAGTAAAATGTTTGTTGTGGGTTCTTCTCTCTCTGCTCGGGTCTGGTTTTCTGGGGACTGAGTATTCTAAGATATTTTGGGGTTAAAACAGTTGAATTTGTGTGTGTATTGAGAAATAAGGAATTGTTCCTCGTTGCTTGTAACTTGTGTGGGTGTGTATTTGTACCTTCTTCTAGTTGTCTCTTTTCTGTAAAAATACATGTAGTTTTAGTATAAATGTGGCTTGAAGTTTTTTCCTTCCCCTCTCTTTTCCTCCCTTTCCTGGGTGTTGGGGCGGGAGGCTCTGACCCTGTACTTGGAAGGGTGGCAGTTTGCCAGCTCAAACCAAGACGATAACAATGCACTGTACTACCTGAATTTCTCCTACGCATCTAATATGGGTTATTGTTGTCTGGCTTTTTTAATCTCTGTTCTTTGCCACAGTGCACATAGGCTAGATTTGGGAGAATGCCTTCCGATAGGAATGAAAACTGATGGCATATTTCCTTCTCTCATATACTTCTGTGGGAAGCCAATACAGTTCACTCTTCACAGGTGATAAAACACTACTGTCTTAATTCATAACAGCTACAAACAGGACAAACCCTATACAACATTATAATTAATAATATTAATAATATATTATAAATAACCACAATTAATTATAAACTAATAATTATTAATAAACTAATTTATATTAATAAATTAATATTATAAACTTCCATTGAACAACAATTTAGGAAAAACCCCATNAGAAATACTATACCACCAGTAATTCTAAGACAGGTGAGAGACTGTAGACTGTGAAAGATAATAAGCAGCATTTCATTAAAGTCAATGAGAGTCAAACAAAGCAACATCATTAGAAAAGAGATTCTCGGATTCTGCTGCTTCCCCAGAGTCTCAAATGCATTTCTAACTTTGGTCATCCTTTAACCACTGTTTAACACACACTAGGGTTGCTTAGGGTCATTTGTTGAGTTGTATGAAAGATGATAGCCCAGAGTGATCTGTAGACAGGATTTGGTTTTTAAATGCTGGTAAATAAAGACTTCAAAAACTGACTCTCACAAACAATGAGAAAGACTAACCATGTCAGGAACATCACAGCAAAGTGAATCAGAGACAGAAAAGACTGGGACAGAAAATCTGTGCCCCTGATGAGTCTGAATGCAACTCGCTTTCCTACAGAAACACATTAGAAGATTCACTGGTCAAAAACTTGTGACTAAATACAAATCTTCCCAGTAAATCTACTCCCGATGTGATTAAGCAAACAAACCAACTGCTTCACTAGACAGAAGTTAGGACCAGGAAACAGTTTTTCCTGGATCTGCAACAATCCAGAGTCCTGAATTCGAGTTTAATACAAGGGTGGAAGTGGAAGCTTAAGAGTAATGTGAGACAGAAACTTTCGGCTTTCTCGTAGAATAAACAAAACATGGTTTTGACTAAGGAGCATCCTGAGAGTTTCTGTTTCAAAGTCTCCTAGTTTTTGCACAAGCAAATCCATTTGGAATTTATAAATCTCTTTGAGTGCCAGCTAGACATCCCTTAAACTGACAATACTCACATGAAGAGCAGGGAACTGCAAGATGTTCTGCTGCCCTGTGGGACCACAGCTTGTCCTTCCCATCCCTGAGCTGTTGCTGTAGATGTGGAGGAGCACTGTGTCCTCTGTGAAAGGTTATGGAGTGCAGGTCTCTATGCAATCTTGTCTTGCCTACCAATAGGCCAGTCCTTGGGACTTCAGTTAGCACTGATTTACAAAACGATTCTCAGTTCTTTTCAAACTGAACAATTCATGTCCTCACCTAGCCCTGCTCCAGGACCACTGAACAGATATTTCTGTTAAATTCTAAGTAAACTAACTACCTAAATTATTAAAGATCCCAAGAGTTCTGAGAGTCCTGAGTTCTCTTCACCTTCCCCCATCAAGTCCAGGCACTGACAGTAGGAGAGGGGCATACAGACAGCAGAACTTCTCTTTCTCCTTACAGCTGGAGTAAAAAGGGCCAAACCCAGCTTTTAACTTCTGTTTTTCTCACCACAGAAGCTTGTGACAGGAGCCATGATGCTCTGTAGTCTGGCTTTGCTGGCAAAAGGTTTCAAAATCAAAATACAGACACCTCTTTCATAGATACACATTTGTTATATGTGGCATGGATAGACAGGGCACAAAGTTCTTAGTGACACTCATTTGGAACAACACAAGTACTTCCTTCTGGCTTCATCCCCTCACAAGCACTCTGTCACAGAAACGCAGGCTGATAAAATCTTCATGCTGTAAAGCCTTATTTTCCTATGGGTGTGTTGCACATAGGTTTAGAGTAGGGTTACAGCACTTGTGTATTGCTTGAACCAACCTAACTCTCTCCCACAGATTTCCACCTTCCTCCCTTTTCACTAAGGCAAAATTAATGACTCTTAAGCTTGCCAATCCATACTCATTTGGAATAAGGTTTATTTATCCTGGCTTCACTTTTATAGTCATCCTTTCACAGCTCCATAGTACTCCCAAAGAGAGTAGGTTTACAGTGCATTTTAATGGATATTTTAGAGGTTTTGCAGATTCAGAAAGGAGAATCGTATCCACACACTAAAGGCAAGCTGAGCTGCTGGGTGTTAGAGGGGACATCTCTTTTGTGTGCTTGCCAGGCAATACAGCAGGGACAAAAAATACCAAAATTCCCAAGGATTTATCAAAGCAATCTGTCTTAGCTGGCTGAAATCTGCTGGTCACCTTTCAAGCAAGTGAAAAAAAATTCCTGCTGCTTCCACTGATTGATTATACGCTAATATGTATACATCTTCCCCTGATAAATTCCCCTCTGTTTTAAGAAACTCATGCCACATATGTATTTGGATATCTCTCACCCCATTCATTTCCCAGTAAAATGTTAACTCTTAAAGGATGCACTTTTTTATTTGTTGCATCTATTTCCTCTATGATTAGCACAAGAATTAACTTGAATATCTGCTGGAGGCCAGGAAAAACAGCTAACAGAGAAGTTAAAAGGATAATGTGGTGTTGATAATACACTGGAATCTAAAGCAAGACAGAAGAAAGATAAACTGCAATATGTTGAAGTATATAGGCAAGAGAAAACCTGGACAATTTGATGAAAGTCTTTAAATATTGTACATGAATAGCAGGAATATGGAGAGTAACCCAAGAAAACATAATACTTCTATAGACAATCAAAGCTGTGACAATGGAACTTCATGGGGTAAAGAGGTCTATAGAATATGGGTATAGAAGGAAATTTTAAAAAGTGATATATTTTATCTAAGAAACAAAGAAGAAAAGTAGGAAAGAAGTAAAATCAAACAGAAAGAAACTTGCCCAAAACGATGCAAAGACTTACAATGGTGATTTTCTGAATGAGCTTAAATAGGTAGAAGACCAAGTACAACAGTTTGAGGTGGACCTCCTATTCAGGAGAATAAGACAGGGAGACTAAATAGCTGACAGAAGCAGAAGATCTGCTTCTATCTTCATCAAAAACTTTTAAATAACTAGGTGAAAGAATCCAGAAACAGTAGAGGTCTCCCTTTTTCTTTTCTTTCTTTCCTGTNTAGGATTTAATTTCAACTTTCTATGCAGAAGCTGTTGCTTAAGACAATTTTGATAAATAGCCTTGAAATTTTAGTCCATTGACCATTTCTTCCCCCTCCTCTTTAGCTGTTTTTTGAAACTGGAATGGAAATCAAGTTTCCAGACACACACACTTCCTCCTATTGTAGCTGCACTCTGCTCAGAAGACAGAAAATATCATCCATTTAAAAATCTACCAGCACTGCAACATTCTCTCGAAAAGTATGACCTAACAGTTGTATGGTGGCCTTTCTGCTGGGGTCACAACTCACACACACTGTTAGCAGATCCCAGTGCTAGCTTTTGAGTAGCCAGTGTCATTTCCCCTAAAGTCATCTTTGCCATGCTCTATCCAGGCTCACTGGTCACCCTGATCTGCAGTTCACTTCTGTAACAACTCCCTGTGCTGCCATTCATTCTCTGTTTCTTCTCCCTTTGGCATATTTAAGTGCTTTTTCTACCCTTTTAAAAACTTTTAGCTGCCTATCCTCAGAGGTGTGGTGGGATTCATTACAAGTTCATCTGTTATGAGGACTTGGTTCCTGTGCTGATGGTTTTATACAGCCATGGAAGTTTAAGCTGCTATGAGAATCTGCTGACCAGGTCCCATCCCAACATTTTTCTCTCAGGAATCAGAAAATTTGGTGTTCAGACAGTAAAGAAGAGGGTCTCCATTTTGGCAGGAGGAAGAGATAGTGACCAAAGCACTGAGCTAAACTGAAACTTCCATAAAACACTGGGTACCCCTGGGAAACAGTGTAAGGCTTCCTAAAACCATCCAGTTGCTGTAAGGAATAGAGCCCAAGGGATGCACTGTTGAGAGTAATAAAAAATGAATAGACTTAAAAGGGAAAAAAAAAACCAGTAAAGTCAAGCAGGCAAAACACAATCTCAGTCCACCAGCTTGTTCAGCTTTTGTTTGCTGTTTCATGGAAATTTCTCTGGAAGAGAAAGCTACCAAAACCACCACTGCCTCCTCCTGAAATCTTCAAATCCCAGCTCAAAAATGTGCATCCAAAGAAGCACATATACTCCTATAGAAGCTGTGAGAAGACAGAATAACCTACTTATGTCTGAAAACAAAGCAAATCAAAACAAAACAAAAACCCAAAGCACACAAAAAATGCAACAAAAATTTTCCTTTTATGTGCAGAGAAGAGATATATTTTAAAAAACATTTAACAAATCCACAAAGTGTCCTAGTGCCTTTCTGGCAAGCATGGTGACTTCTCAGTCTGGGGGTTCTTTCACAGATCAAGATGATTCTCATTAGAAATAGCATAAACAACATAAGGTAGGAAAATCTGTAAACCCTTGTTTTCTGCAGCAGTAAGACAGAGCTCAAAATGCCCAGTTTTCTTCCATCCTGCAGTACGCTCCATCTTTTCCAGGAATTTCATGCAGGTCAGACATGGCCCCAGATGAAAATTCCCCACACAGTTACACTAGCATCAGCAATTTACAACCACTTCCATTACAAATAACTCACAAAATGAAAAGGAAGGTTGAGCTGACAGTTAATCTTCAAGCAATTTGACAGTCCTAAGGAAGGTATTATGAACTTGAAATCACTCATTTAATTTTGATGTCTTTGTTTCATCCATTGCAAAGTTTAACATTAAAATCTATTACAGTTTTGGATCAAGAAACCACCACACCTAATTTAAGGCCCATGAGCTCCCACAAACAGCACACACTACAATTAGGCAAATATAAATTAATCCTACTGCGCAAATGAAAAATAGCTAATATGTTAGGATTTTTGTGTTGCCAAGTTTGTAAAAGAACAGTTCATCCAGAAACAGATGCAGCAGTGAAAAAAAAAAGCAGCTGTACTAGAAATTACTTTTACACGAACAAAGCAACGTAACTCTAAAAAAAACATTCACCAAATCTTTTCTGGGTACTCCTTGGTTGGCTTCTGTTCATCCTTTATCTATTTAAATTATGAAAAAAATTACAATTAATAAGTCAAACAGAGAGAGATTGAGGAAGAGGAATGTGACCAGTGAGAGAGAGATTGAGGAAGAGGTGTGACAGCCAATAAGCAGGCTTATGGGCTCTAAAGGCTTCCCATCAATAGCTGTCAGAGTACTGAGCTAAAAATTATCGCTCTAGAACACTATGGGAAAGCAGCTAATAAACTGATGAGGCCAAGATTGAAAGCAGTTGCAGGGAATGCACATTAAGCCTGGCTCAAGATACAAAGGATCCCTGCCATGGTGCCAAAACCACATGAATCTAATGACACACTCAGTTTATATGAGGACATATGACTCAAGAATGCCTCTTAGCAAGGAGCTACTGCCAAGTTGCTCTCTATTCACTTTGGTGGCAGAATTTGTTATTAGTGTCAAAACTACACTTGCAAAATTTTTTTCTTTTAGCTTTATTTAAACACACAGCTTCCTGTAGGTGAATAAAGGAACTACTTATTTACAACAGTTATGGAATCTATTCACGATCTATAGACATGGAAAAGCAAGTAAAATAGTCTTAAAAGAGAAGTTTTCCAGGAAAATGCATTTTTTTGGTGGGTCCGTAATGACGATTGACACTGGCACCAGTTACACAGGGAACTTTGCAAAGCTGAAAACTAAGTAACAAACTGTCCACCATCCTAGATTTCCTTCAGATAGTGAAAGGGACAGACTGTAACAGGATGAACTGACAAGATACTCAAATTTTTTCCCTCAATGTGTCTCTGCTCAAGTATATTATTTATCTGTGTAATGGAACAAATTTCATTTTGTAGTGACAGTTTAACAATGGTAATAAGAACTTACAGCGTTAGCCCTGGTAAAATCAACTGTCGGTAAAAAGGAGAGGGTAATGCTTGCTTCATAAACAATTTTGAACTCATCACCACGAACTTGGTCAGGCTGATACAATTGGACCTGGCAATGACTTTTATTTAGTTAGGACAAAGCAGCAGCTCTCTTGTCTGCTAAAAATCTGCTACAGAATGAGACTTCCATGGGATAGGGGCAAGACAGATTCCAGAAATCAGTGTCTGCAGCTTATACTGAGATCTGCTGGCTCAGTGCAGCAAGTTTCCAGTGACTGCACATTGCTGTGAAAGAATTTTAGGGGATACAGTGTGTTACCACTGTAATTCACACCTGAAATGTGTCTCATTGCCTAAAAAACTTGTCGTGAATGGTATACCACTGGATATGCCCTCCATGGTAAGGAGGACTGACTGTCACAGATTGTAGGAAATGTAGTTTATATAGGCATTACTGCAGCTAAACTCAGAATCACGAGAATCACTTCCTGGGCTGTAACTAGCTTGAAAAGCAAGTAGTGAGGAAAAACATCTTCCCACAGTCACAAAACAAATTGAAATGATCAAGAGGGAAATTATGAGCTGGAATCAGCTTGCAGCTGAGTGGCTGCAAGAGGTCTTATCCTCTTCGTATTTTACCTGTCTCTTATGGACACTAAGGAGCACCTCAAATTACTTGTGTTGGTATTGTGCAACAATTTACAGCTGGACATATTTATATATCCTTTCTTGGGATTCAGTTAATTTTCATAGACCCCTGAACTACAGAGGATTAGGAATTGTATAGAACCGTGGAAGCCATTCTGTACAAGTGGGAACTGCTCCAGAGTAGTAAAGACAGCTGAAGGTAATAAATACTACAGTTATCTCAGGTTATGGCATTCAAAACTCTCACTTGGGGCCCTCAGATGGAATCCTTGTTGTACAGTAACTTTGAAACTGTCTCTCTCTGACTGAAACCAATATGATCTACAATGCAACAAGATGAACCCAGCCTAAGAGTCAGCAATAGGACAGTGTCTCTCCTCAGAATACATAATTCTTCAGTAGTGAACCAGCTGTATGGATAGCTTGGCTTAGGCATGGTTTTCCCTCCCAGTAATATGTTAAGATTAAAGACTTGTAAAATTTCCTTTTGTGACTTTCCTCCTAAGCTGCCACTGCTTAGGTAATGCAGCACTCTTAAAAATAGAAATCTCTGGGATTCAAGCTTTATTATATGTTAAAACTGACCCTGAATCAGCTCACTCCCATACAGGGATAAAACAGATTATGGAAGAGAACATGCCAATATCTTAGCAGGGAGTGGAAGGACAGACTCCATCATTAGTAAGCATAGCTTCTTTCAAAATGGAGCAGATAACGCTGTTTCAGGTAATCACCATCCTTGCTTTGCTTTCTGTTTTGATTAACCAGTGAAAAGATTCTGTGTATATAAATAAACATTCTTAATGTACCTCTTCTATCAGCCCTTGTTTTCTTTCTCTGGCATATATTTCTTTCAGCATCACTGACCATTATCCGAAATGCAATGAAGAGGCACAGCTTTCACAGGTGTGTTTCTAAAACTGAAAAGGAACAGAAAATATGTAATTAAAAAACTAAACAAAGGCCTAGAATAATAGTTAAAGCTCATGGCATTGTGCCATTTTATGTGGTTTTCAGAGCACAGACTTATTATTGCTAGGTATGTCACAGTAACTTTTAGACTGGAGATGCCTGAATTTTATGCCTCCAATATCCTAAAATGCAGTCATGTGATAAGAAGCAGCGAACAACACTGTGAAGGTCTGTTTGAAACATTACTCTTCTCTGCTTTCAATACTACCCTTTTTTCTGAAGTTTTCCTTGGATGTGATCCCTCTCCACCAGAGCAAAAAACATCCTTGGATTTCTTTCTTCAATATTCTGACCCTTAGCATTCTCCAGTGCATATGAATCAAATATGAGACTCATGTCTTCAGACTTAAAACTCTTCACAAAACCTTCTTGACCTCCTTTCTTGTTCACTCTATAACAGTAACATTTTCAGCTTTGATGCCCTTTCATTCTGCCTTCTTCTACACCCCTGACATGGCACTTAGTGCTGTGGTCTAATTGACATGGTGGTGTTAGGTCAGAGGTTGGATTTGTGGTCTCTGAGGTCTTTTCCAACCTAATTTATTCTATGGTTCTGTGATCCTACATACAGAGGACATCCTTCCCAAACCCAGTCTACCGCATTTCTCTTTGATTATGTGTGTCCTCAAGGAAATGAGAACTAGATTGGTCAGATCAGTCACGTGGTCCCTCAGTTCAGTTGTCTTTCAATCAACCACTCCTGTTACGTTGCACTGTGTTTAATGCTTCACAATTTTACAGGACGTTGTCTGAGATTGGAATATGAATATTAAAGCATGAGCCTCAATTCCCTAAGTTCAAAGGCCCAAAACTGAAATGAGATGGTATGGGCGGTTTTTTTCATTTACAGAATAGTTGACGTCCTTGGGAGAACCAGGGCTTTTACCTGTGAGGCTACTTCCAGTTGCCCTTAGAAAGCCTCATCAACTTTGTCCTCCTGATCAGAGAGATCCATGTGTTACTACACGTGTCCCACAAGCTGCAGCACAGGAGTGAACAAGGGTGTGCTTAGGAGCCCCAAGGGCCAACACTTGCAGACAACAGTTTTCTTTCTGGGATACCAACAAGCTTTTGAATGACAACTTCAATCAGTTGTAATATGGCAGGAGACATTTTATGTCAGGATCTTATAACAGAAAGTAAAATTAGTCAGCAAACTAAAAGGTGTGAGCACAGAGGCTTTGAATTTGGATAGAAATACAGCAGTACTAATTACATCAGCAGCAAGCTAGAGAGATCCTGCCAATGCTGCCACTAACATCCTTTAGCCAACATGACAAAATCTTTTGTGGTGACACTCAGACCAGCTCCCCAGTATCTGCTGCTGCACCGGCCAGGACTCCACACACTCACGCTACTCTTGGAACCACCCCTGGTGAGACAGTACCACACCTTCCACAGGATGGAGCGGAGAGTTAAGCTGTGCTGGGTTCCCCTTACAGGCACACTGAGCTGGCCCAGGTGTGTTTGCATTGGATTGTAAAAAGCAGGAACATACAGTGACTCAAATGCTTCAAATGAAGCCAGCACCGTAAGAGAAGCCACTGGAAAATGAAAGCAGCAGAGAACAGGAGCAGAACTCTGCCACCTTTTGGTTAGAACTAAGTCTGTCCAAGGCCAAATTAACTTCCTTTGTATATTATGCTCCACAGTGTGTCCTGCAGCATCTTTCCCGTGCAGGTCATGGGAACATCAGCCAGCAGAGGTGGCATTCGCTCATGGTGCATGAAAGAGAATGTGCAGAGGGACATGTCCACTCTGAAAGCAGCTCAGCTTTGGGGTGCACCTCACAGGCCTGCTTTGCCAATGCTCTGAGTACCCACCTGCTCTCTTTTGTTTCAAAAATAAATATGGCGTTGCAATGGGGTGATGTGTACCTAGGTCTTTTCCTGTGGTATGAGCAAAGCATGACCATTACTACAGGTGCATGGTGAAGGGCACTCATATTGCAATAGAGCCACAGAAAACTGCAGTCTTGAAGGTAACACTGTTGGTGGGGTCTGGGGGAAGAGAAATGCAGAGACATACAGAGCTGTCCACTCAGCAAAATGTCCAGAAGCACCTGAAACACTGGGGAAAAGGAGGGGATTAAAATGTGTGGGCATTTTGCAGTGCAGTAGCATGCAAGGAGTGCCTACTGTGAATTGTGGTCACTTTCCCACAGGAATGTACGATTTGTTGCCTAAGTAACTAGAATTAAAAGGCTGTGCAAAAGGCAGATGCAACAGCAGGAAGCTGAAGTTACCCAAAGGGGTCTGCTTTCATAAACCCAAATGTAATAGTTATAAATGAAAATAAAAATCAAATTGTCACCAAAGAGTGCAAAGAGGCAAATACAAAAAAACCCTCAAGCCCAGAAACAATTCTCTCAAAGATCACTACAATAGTAATTTCCTTTCATAAATAGAGAAGGTGGTGGGGTTTTTCCCAAAGAAAAATGGTTTTGAGAATCCAGACAGTAACATCTCTCGGAACTCAGTGTAATTCCTAGTCTCAGTGCTCCCATCACAGCTGTATCAGTTCTATGTTACCCCTGAGTTTTAGAGAAAGCAGCACTAAAACTATCAAAGAAACTGTTTCAGTCAAATGCCTCTGGGATCCTGTGGTGGTTTTGGTTAAGGTAGAGTCAATTTTCTTCAAAGTGGCTAGTACAGGGCTAGGTTTTGGATTTGTGCTGGACACAGGTGGATAACATAGAGATGCTTTTGTTATTGCTGAGAAGGACTTACACAGAGCCAAGGCCTGTTATGCTTTTTGAACTGCCACGGTGGTGAGAAAGTTTGGGGGTGCATGGGGTGTTGGGAGGAGACACAGCCAGGACAGGTGACCCAAACAGACCAAAGGATTATTCCTGACCATATGACATCACGTTCAGTATATAAAGTGAAAGGAAAAAGCAGGAAGTGGGAGACATTTGGAATGACAGTTCTTGTCTTCCCAAGTCACCATTATGCATGATAGGATCCTGCTGTCCTGGAGGCAGTTGAACAACTGCCTGCTCATGGGAAGCAGGGAATTTATTCCTTGTCTTGCTTTGCTTGTGTGCACAGCTTTTGCTTTACCTGTTAAACCAGCTTTATCTCAACCCATGAGTTTTCTTGCTTTTACCCTTCCAGTTTTCTTCCCGATCCTACTGCTGAGGGAGTGAAAGAGCTCCTGCATGCTTCTTGGTGTCTGGTTGAAGTTCAACCATGACAGATCCCAAAGAACATTCATCTTTTAAAGAGTCCATGTACACATTTTTCAATGTTTCCAAAGGAAAAAACACAAAACTTCTGGTATGCCCTTTGGCTTCTTATTTCTCTCTCAAGCCAGTTAGATATTGTCGCTAATTTCATCTTTCCATATACGGTAATAACAGCACTTCAATACATCAGCTGCTTATTATCATCTGCTGTAAAACAGATAATGGGTCACAGCTTCAGGAGTCATTATGTCTAAGAAAAGTTAATATATCCAGCATTAGCTGCTGTCTTTGGCTAGCTTCTTCTCTTCTTCTGCCCATTAGATCTCTGAACTTCCTTTGCATTGCTGACCAGGTGAACTGAGATACCCAGATCTGTTGTCCAGTTTATGTTTGTTGAGAAGTCTTGGACCAGGAGTTCACTCAAGCAACAAATGCAGAGGAAACGCTGATCTAGACTTGCTGATCCTTGAGGAACTAATAATTTAAGTAGCTGGCTAGGTGACCTAAATGAGTTGTGTGCCAGTTAAAACATTCAGCTCACTCTCTTTAGCATGGAAGGTGGCACTTGTTTTGTGCCTGTTGGGCAACAAAGACATGCAAAGAACTAGGCTAACAGATCAGAGTGTGTGCGCAGCTTGGCATCAAGCATGGTGATCAGACAGTACCACTTAGCAGCATTGTGTGATAGCTTAGGTAACAGCACCAGGGCCACAGTGATGCAAGGCAACTTGCAAGCAGAATAAGGTTCTCTAAAGATGCCATGGAGATAAATGACCGGGCAGTTTTTAAAACCTATGTATAAAATAGCTTATTTATAAATCTAAAGAAAAAAAAAAGAGGAAGAGTTAGAGCTTTTTGACATTTCCCCCTTCTTTCCACTCCAATCCCCCAACCCACAAACATCTATATCTATCTTTCACTGACTCCTGGCAAGTCCAGGAAGACAAAAGCCTGATAAAATAGTGGATGAGCCAACATGCTGTGCTTAGTGCTAGCATGATTACTTTGTGTTAGCATGGTTACCTCTTTGTATTTGACATGTCAATTTGTGTCCCATGTTGTTCCTACTGAGCAGAGGTATTCTGTGCTCATTTTTGTGTGAATTTTCAGAGGGTGGAACTAATCACTTCTACTGTTATCTGCTTGGCAACCACAGCAGTATGTGCTGCATTATTATGCTATAATGCAATAGATTGTTATCTATATTTCTCTAAATAGACCTGTATGTATGATGAGTCATGTAAATAGCATGACAGCAGTAATTCATAGATCAGAGAATCACAGAATGGGTAGATGCTCCTCCCTCCCTTGCTCTTTGTTTCCACAGCTATGGAATCTGTATCAAACCCTCTACAAGTTCAGAGTTTAGATTGGAATTTGAATAGCATGCTGACCTATTGTTGTTTAAAATACACTCAAAATTGCACTGAAAAAGGCAATTCAATTGCAAAATCTTGTTTCCTATCTCCTGTTCCCTTGCAATGGAGGATCCTAAAAAATTGTTTCTTCTTCCTCTGTGTGACACCCATTGTGCCTTGCCCTGTTCATTCTCATGCAGTTCCTGTAGTCAAAAGGATTAGATCCCCAGAGAGAGGAAAGAACCTCCAGGCACATTTCTCTCGGCATTGCTCCATTTCAACATGTACAATAGAAAACATCAAATGGGCACTGCTGCTGCTTCCCTTACAGGGCTGACTTCCCATATACAGCATTCTGGGTTTAGTGATATGCAATTAGTAATACACATACTGATGGCCACATGTAATCCTCAGCAAAAGAGAAAGCAAAAGTTTACTTTCTTTCAGAGTGGTCAGAGACAGTATTAAAAACCACAAACAAAACCAATAACAACAAAACCACAAAACAAACAAAAGTGTTGACGGAAATCCACCCTCATATAGTGGTTTTCTAATATGCCAGAAATGGGTCAAGAGACCCAGCGTGTCTTGCATGTTCTAAAACCAAAAAAAAGGTTCCTCAGCAAGATCCCTGTTTTTCTTCTGGGGTGTCAGTATCTCTCAGTAAAACTTCTTCCTCAAATTTCTCCTTTCCAGACAACAATTTCTTGGTAAATAAATAAATAAGCACCACTGTACGATCTGCTGGTCTCCTGGATTTAAGCTTAAAGAAAATACCAATGATCTAAAGCTCTGTGTTATACTGTATCAAACACTCCTTCAGTCTGACTAAAGTTGTGATTTTTTTTCATAGACCATATGACTGTAAGAGTCATAACTCTACCAGTGTTGAAAAGATGAGGGCTGTGCAATTTTCATCCATGATGAGACAACGGTTGTTCCATAAAAATAAAAGTGCCAACACTGTGATGGATCTGCAGTTGAGAGCACACCCTCTGTGCTCCATTTTAGCTCTGGTTTTCTGTGCATATCTTAGGAAATATTTAATATCCCACTCACCTCTTCCTTTCCACCTCTCACTTTCTGCAGTTTCTGATTAAACATGTGCTCTACACTTGCAATCTGATATCTAAATCCCATCCCTCAGTGCAGCTACACAACTGTTCTATTAAAACTATGTCTCCAGCTACACATTGCTCCCTCTTCTCTCAGAAAAATGTCAGGGTTGCAAAGCTCTCCCTAAAAAGTCACTACAGTGCTTTGGGCCAGATACTGCTGGATCTATCATCCAACCAGGGAACTATCAGCCCCTCAACACTGTTAGGCAAGTAGCAACTGGTTAGAGCAAGGCCCTTGAAAGGTCACTGTAAAGATTAGTGATCAGTCAGAACTAGCCTGAACGATCCTACCATTACACTCCTAGTTTCCTTACAAAGATACACATTGTCAGATTCTGAATCATCAGCAAATCCTTGGTACCGTCAGTCTCCACAGAAGGAAACCAAGAAAGGAAAGTCTGAGTAACCTCCACAAGGTCACTAACATCCAGTAAAGACTGAACCCAGAGACAAGAAACCAAAATCCTTAATGGCTGGACTCCATGAATTTAGAAGTCTTTTCCAACCTTAACGATTTTATGATCTTTAAAAGAGATCTCCCTGATGGGGGCAGAGAGATAAAAAGCCGTTCATTAAAAATGACCTTACCCAAACAAGGCATCAGCCCCAAATCCATGTACTAAATGGAAATATAAACCTTTCCAAATACACCTGGGCCACTACATTACAAAAAAAAGGAAATTAAGTTTCTTCTGATACAAGATGCATTTAACAGTTTCCCTCTGCAGCCGTTAATGTAATTTTTCTGGTAGAAGCATTAACAATACCTCTCCCATCCCAGCCATAGTTATTATTTTTCCACTACTGTGACTGTTTCAGTTCTTGAAAAGTTATTGCCTTCTTTCTTGGTGTTAATGGTGTTTTTTTTGTCTTTACCCAACAATCAGAGTGCAATATTTATCGTGACTTTTTGCCTATGTCTCTGACATAAACCCAGAGCACATGAAAGCAGTGCATATACCACTCTGGCTCATACTGATGACCCATTTTGTTTTCACTACACATCTCCTACTTCACCTGTAAAAACTTACAATTTTTGTTCACAGTATCACATAACCCAGCTGCTACTTTTTCTCAGAAATGGGCAGTGTTTGACATTTTCTTTCCAGTGTACTGTTTCCAAGTCTTCATCATATAAGGGGATCAACTAGTCTGTCAAAATTTTGCCCCCTGCTACTCTCTAGCACCTCTATTAATGTAACACAACTGGGCTTGAATCTACAAGAATGTAATAATTAAAAATGCATTCCAGACAGTTACACCTGCAAGGAGTGTCAATAAACTAACTTTGCCAAGCAATACAAACAAAACACTTCTGCACAAACACAAAACAGGTTCAGTGCTCCAGTGGCCTCTTCTTCCATGTTCCCCTTTTTGCTACTCAGCAAGGGAACAAGATGCAGGCACCCCAGAACTACATTTGGACATACAGAAGAAACTGCAATGCCTATTGATGAGCTAACCACCCACTGAGCACTCCCACAGCAGTGCACCACAAGAATCAAGCATCAGTGAAGATTAGGGACCAGAGAACTGGGTCTCACCACCTCCTCCTGTTAGTCTCATCTTTGACTGCCTCCTCTCTACTCCTCCAGTTAGCAGGAGGTATCAGTTTCATTCTCCCTCAGGACATGGAAGCTTTGACTCAATACTTCATCTCTTCCACTGTGGCTCCAATCTGTAGCCACAGTGTGGGAGGCCTGGCATTTGTGTGACTGTCCTGCTCAAATATGCTGCAACCTCCACTAACTCGTCAGGTCCTGCAGGGACTTAGTGGCCCTAGGCAACTTGGATGGGGACCCCCACTCACCTTTGCTGTGGGCCCAGAGGTTCCAGCCCAGGTCAGGGTGCACAGCCCAACCCAGCCCTATGTCAGACTCACTGCAGGGAGCATGTCCACAACCTATCCTTGGGGCCTTTCCCCTCAACAAACCTTGGACACAGTGCTGGAAGGTCCGAATCCAGCCCTGCCTCCAGCCCCCTCTCCTGCTGCTTCCAGCTGGATCCTGGCCAGGTCACAGATCTGACTCATTCCTGGCATGTCAGAACTGTCACTGCACCCCAGCAGTGAGTGCATGGCCTGCAATGGGGTCACTGCAGCTCCCAGCTCAGCTCACTGCGTAGAGCAGCCCTGTTGGCATGAGGGGGAGGATGTGGAGGAAACAGCAGTCAGATACCATAAAGATGAAGAGTTTTGACAAAATAGCATTTCAGCCTCCAGTGGGTTCTCCCTCCCAGGGCTAGTATGCTTGACAGGGCCTTTGAACCAAGCATCTGTTAGTTCCTGCCTAGTCCAAGAAAACTAGCAAACCCAAATCCTGCTATAACTCAGAGGCTAATGAATTCTCTAGCACTTGCTGCTGCCAAAGCTCAGGGCTGCCTGCCCTTTGCAGTGTTATTTTTTCCTCTAGTGCTAGATCAGCCTGAAATGGTCTGTGCTACTTAGATTAACCACAGGACTGCTCATGCTGTAAATTAAAGATCCCTTTCTGTAGCTTTGCATTTTCTGCTCTTTGTGCCACAAATCCCTCTAGCTGTGTTGTTGATATACCAAACATTTGGCAAATAATTTTCCTAGGAACATATTTCTACAGCCTCAGCTGTGTCCATAGCTAACTTGCCGTCACAGCTTGTGTCTGTACAGCCTATGTCTGTAATCCTTCTATGCTCTTTCAAAGCTAACACAGTGCTGTCAAATGGCTGCCTTTCTCTTCTGCTCAGCTCTACAGCAAACAGCAAGACACTTTAAAAGCTTCCATCCTCAAACTCTTTAATTCCAGCTCTCTAACAACTGTCTAGCTGTAAGGCCTGGTATCTGGTGCAATAACCCTGGATACCTACCTATCTGCATGAGATACATAGAACATATCAGACCTGCAGTGCCGGTGGCTGTCCCTTTCTCATTTGAGAAAGCAGTGTCATGACGAATCCTTGTCTCTCAAGTGGTAAAATGACTTTCCTGTAATAGGCAGCAAAATTGAGAGTTGATTACTTTCTCTCTCACATTGGCATTTTCTCCCTCTGGCACTGCATCTTTTTTGTTCTCTTTTTTTATTTTGTCTTTGGATTGCAGTCAGGACTTCTAATGCCATAAAAACATGAATGAAATCAGTCATAACAGCACTACTAACCAGAGCAGCAATGCTCTACTTGAACTTAATTTCAATAGGGAAGGAGTTTCAAAAATATTTTATTTTTTCCCCAGAACTCTGCAACACAATTCTAGTTAAAACTAAATAACTTGCTTTTTCTGTAATTTCAATCATTCTATTAAACAAAAAGAAGTCTACAGTCTTTCTAACTGCTCACTCTAACAGCACCAGAGACAAAACACACAGCACCTCTTACCTTTGTACAGAACATCCTCCTGTCAGTGGGCAATCTCATTCTAGATATGCAACAAGTGTGCTGACAGCCCCAGCACATGCTCTTGGGTTAATCCCTCAGGAGACTCACAGTTAGTGCAGGCTATGTACTCACAAACACATCCTTAGGAGAACACCTTCACAGAAAAATAACCTGCCTATCAAACCATGCCAAGGAAATGTTCTAGAGACAATCTGCCCTCCAGCCATTGTGAGCTGAACTTAGCTCATGTTTTATTTCTGATCACATGGCACCATGACAAGAAGTTCAGTATGAATATGGAAAAAATGCCCTGAGATTTCCATTATCCAGAATGCTTTTCATGACATGAGATTGACAATGCTTGGCAGCACCTCCTTCTAACCTGCACCAACTCTCTCTCTCTCTCTCTCTGTCACCTGAAAGCTAGTCACAATATAACTCAAACAAATGACAACCAGTCCTCTAAGGATGTGGTCTGCACAGCAGTCTTGAAAGAAAAGCACAAGCCACAGGGAGAAAAGAAACAATTTAATAGCTGAGAGATGACACCTTTCCTCGTTAGTCCAGCAGACAGCTTATCAAGGGGTATTACCTTACCTTTCAACATGTACTGTGAGAGCAAGGCATGGAACTATGGAGCTGCACAGGGTAAAAGGGTGTCTGGATTGTAGTTAAATCACCTCACAGAAGGAAGAGAAGATCCTCCCTTTACTCTTCAGCTGATATTATGCCCTGAATGACTTTTATACTGCATGAGGTACATGGGAATTAGCCACCAAAGCAGGGGTATGAAAGCATCTGTGCCCATCTACCTGAAGTGCTCATCTCGAGAACCCCTGACAGAGATCAAACCTGTCTTAACTTCTTGCCTAGAGAAGTAAGGCAGGCAGACCATACTCAGGCTGTGAGATACTGAGAGTCTACTACTGACAACAAAGGAAAATGCATAGCTACAGCATGTAAAGGAAGCTCAAGCATGCACAGAAATAGGGAAAAGTACTGAAAGAGTAGCTGACTTTCCACTGGTAAGGCTTGGCAGTTCAACTCAAAGACAAACCAATGGAAGCGGGTACACTTGCCACAGGGATGACCTGGTGCTACACCAATGCATCCTGGCTCCATCTGGGGTGCCACAGCAACAGCATCACAGGAGGGACTGGCTAAGTCTTTACCAGCAGTTCAGCCTAGGCACCCAACATTAGCTGGGAAAAGACAAACTCTATGGACTTCTTGCATGCTTATTGCAATATCTCCCACCAACAAGCACTTCTTTTCTGTCAGGGTTTGTGTAAGCCCTTCTTTTCTCCCTTCCACCACCATGAAGAGGTGCCATCTTTTTGGCACTGAGGTTTGAGGGATTTGGGAGGAAAGGGTCTGCCTTCCATCAAGCTGCTGCCTTCCCCAGGTGGCAAGTGCCACCCCCATCAGCTGTCCTGTCTTCCTGAGATGGGGACCTCCACAGCCTTGCAGAAGGTGACCTGTCCCACCACCACCCAAGCCCTTACTCCAGACCATCACCAGCATCAGCCCCACCACTGCCCTGAGTCACACCACCACCACCAGCATCCCCACAGCTGGAATTTGCCCTGCTGAGCACATGGCTGTGCTCCTCCCCTCATACAGCAGTGCCCTTCTCCTGCCCATGCTCTGGGTACTGTGGGAGGCTCCCATGAGCTTTGCTGAAGTCAGAGTAAATGGCAGTCACTGCTTTCCCCTTGGCCCACTAGGACAGTCACTCAAAGTAAGGCTAATGTTCCCAGCAAAACTTGTCCTTGGTGAAGTTGTACTGTCTGGTCACTGCTGTCACTTGTCCTTCATGTGCCTCAAAGCCATCTTCTGGCAGATGTTATCTCTAGTCTTCCCAGATAATGAAAAGAGAGTGACTAGTTGGTTACTTCTGGGATCCTCATATTTGCCTGTCTTGAGGATGGGCCCAATGCCTGCCTTTTTCAAGGGCTTACAAACTTCATTGTTATGATCTTTAATGTGACAGCCAGCAGTCCTCACAGACTTCCACCAACTCCATCAACAGCCTGGAAAGTAGCTCCTTTTTATCACTTAGATTTGTGCACATGCATTTGGCTCACCCACTTCCTAACCTAACCTTTTGTAGGCAATGATTTATACCACTTTTATATGCTTTTGTAGGTCTGGGAACTGGGAGGCTCGAGGACACACCTTACTCTTGGGATATGAGGGAAAGCATTATTTCACAGTTTATTGATCTGGTTTCCTCCTCCTGATGATTCTCACCAGCTTCTACATGTTGCTGGAATTTTGCCTCCCTTCTGACTTGGTCAAACATATTTCCTTTCAAAGCAGGAGAGAGAATTTAATCTCCTGGTCTGCAGCAGGTAACTCTTTGCTTCCCTTCAACTCCTTTAAACCTGCAGTAGCATCGCAAGTTACATCTTACTTTTTCCCACTTCAGGATATTTGAAGAATTTTTTTACTAGCACTATGGCTAGCCATTTCCACAGCAGTCTTACCAGCTTGTGATGAAATTTTGTTGTCTCTTTCATTACAGAAATGTGTTTTCTGAAAAGCACAATATACGAATTCAATTCAAAGTCCTCCATTATTTCTGACCAGACTGCAAACAGAGCAAGACATGCCCTACAGAACCACTATCTTAAATAACTATTTCTATATTGATCTTCTAGACGTTGAAATTGTTTTCCTCACCCAATACTGTGTAGAAAATAATTCTTTTTAACTCCCACATTCACTTCACTATTACTAGTTTTGGTGTTCAAAACAAGAAATGCCTTCTGTCAAGAACAAACAGAGCTTGATTTCCCCCTAGCATGCACCTCTACTCTTCGGTTTGATACAAACCATTCTCTCAAGTTTGCTATGTGCTTCCTGAATGTTAATAATCAAGAAGATTTCAAAGCTAGACTGCTTTTTCTAACTGTGCTCCTCTTACTTCAAAACAAGATAAGTATCACATGTACAATATTTTTTTAGCCCTGCATTTATGTACTTATGAATAGCAGGACATAGATCAAGCTGGGATTAACAACAGTAACAATTTGATTTTGGACCCAGATGAGACAGAGTTTTAGTAAGATACTGAAAGGTTCTTGCAACTAGAAAAGTTTCAAGATCCATATTGTTTTAGAAAAATCATTATTAATTGCACATCTGTTGCTTTGCTGCCCTTTTCCTTTCAGAAAACTAAGATACACTGCAAGGCAGGTGTGGTCAAATTTTAATTCCCCAGTCACACATTCCACAACAGTAGCCTTTTCTGAATTGTTCAACAGCACTGCCTCAGCATTTTGGGGAGCACTGCTCTCCCAAATTTGGATATTTAACCAGCTTAGTTTTGGGAATAACATATTGGATTTCAAAGTTTCTCTCTGAATAACACATATTTCCACACAACAGGAGTAGAGTGTTTAAAAGAAAACAAAAAACCCCACCAACTAAAAAACAAAACCCAAACATACTAGATACAACTCCAAAGCCTAGAATTACTAATATCTGTGGGCCTAAAACAAGCAGGTACACAAAAATTCTTTTGGGCTTGTGGTACAACTTGGACGGCTTATCGTTTGCTTTCTAGAACTTTCTGCAATGATTTAACATGCACAGAAAAGGCTCCTTGTCCAAACACACACTTTCCAATACTGATTGACCCATTTATCTATCTCAGAACTTCAGGAAAACACCTCACCTTTGAGGAGAAAAATCAGGAAAAGAAAACAACAATTTAGAATCCATTCCTGAAAAAGCATTTTGTATCTTCAGATTAGACCAAGATCTGATTTTAGCTTCAAGGGGAAAAGATTTACAACCAACAAAAGAAAATACAAAAAGAGGTACACTAACTATAATGCTAAAAGAATATGTTCTATCCTTCATGTTTAACTCACCTGTCTTATGGAGGTTTTGCATTAACTTAACAACAGCATCACGTTAGAGAAATTATCGAAAAAGTGGCAGGGAAGGAACAGAACATTTTGGTTTTGTTGTTGTTCTTGAAGACTTATTTTTGAGAAAACAGTATAAAATAGGGCTGTGAGGAGTTTCTTGCTGCTTGTGTGGTTGATAATATTATACATGCATAGTGTTGCAGTGAAGACTCTGATGTGAAAGATACAGAAGCTTACTGCAACACTGGTCACCACCACAGTTCTACTTAGACTGAGTAGAGACCTGAGTCAGTAAATGAAGATTCTAAAATGTCTTGCTAAGCTGATGCTCAGAACTATAGATATGTAAGAATTCTGCAAGTCTTGACAATATTTAGTTCCATGAGATTTATTTCTGCACGTCCAAAAAAGTATTAAAAAAATTCAAATAGACTGAGCATCTTGGACTATTTTTCAAGTGTCAGCACAAATGAGAAATGACACATTCTTTCGCCTTAATCCTTTAGTGTTCACTCTTGTCACAAATCTCAGAGCTCACTGGATATTCCTCAACAGCACCCATGTCCCACCATATTACAGCTTCTTTGAGAGTGAGTTTATAGGAGAGGCAAGGCATGAAACACTGCCATGAAACCAGAGTTCTAGCTGAGGAAATAGGATTCAAAATTTCAACTCCATTCTAATTTTTTCCCACAAGTAATTATTCCTCAGACAAAGCCTAAAAATAATTTTTTATAATACAATGTATATAAAAATGGCAGCTTGATCTCTTTGAAATTGAAGTGTGGAAGGAATACCATTCAGCAGCTTCAAGAGAAAGACGTTACAAAACAATATAATCCAATTCAGACTTTCAGAGTATGCACAGAGAGGCTTTTTACCATAGTAATCTGCCTTAGTACAGCACTTGTAAACATATTTTTGCTGTTCAGACTTTTAAGGGTAACTTGACACCACCAACACAATCTAAAATAGTCAAAAGGAGAAAAAAATTTCCTTTCTTCACTCTACCAGCACAACTGTTTAGATTCATAAACGCAGGGTATAATTTGAATGCTAGCCCCCTTGGAATATTTATATCCTTTTTCCTCTAAAAAACAGATGAACTTTGACCATAATGAATTAAACTCATTTAATCTATATACTAGGTATTTATATGAGGCTACTTCAGGAGTTTTCAGATGGCAGTCATTAATCTTTGGAACACTGAGATTTCCTCACTCCCAACAGTGCCAGTCTCCTCACACAAAAATATTAAAAAAAAAAAAAAAGGAAGAAAAGCAATTCATTTTAAGATACTTTAGTTTCACTTTGAAGTATGGAAAAAAGTTATTTGGAAGATAACAGTAACAGCAAAGCTGGCAATTTCTATTCCTAGCCTTCCATGTATCACATAAACCAACTCATATCCGCCTTTTATTTCTAGGACTTTGGCTCAAGCAAAGTACATATGTCAGTTTGTTTCTCACAGTTCTCCCATCTGTCACCTACACAAACCTCTACAAAGGAGACAGATAGATACAGTTTATGCAGAAATTTTGAAGTTGCTCTCATTTCAGTCACCCTGCTACTTGGAATCCAAAACATTCTCATTCAGAATGCTGATAAAATCCAGAGGTACTTTTATTACTCATCTCCAAAACACCCATTTTTTAAATGGGTGATGCCTGCACTTCAGGAAGAGGATTTTCTGATTAAACAACATTGATTAATATAATTCCAACAAACAGGGTTAGCCAAGGATATTCATTCACTCTTTCTGTGACAATTCCTTACAAAATCACTGATTACAATGGAGTACCAGAACAGTTTATCAAAAGGTCTCAATTAAAAGCACATCGATTAGGTACAATCCATAGAAAAAGTCTTATACTATTTAACACTAGGTTTTGCTAGTGTCTCAGTTTGGTTTTTTTCCTACATTTTTCTATATTTGTCACAGCCATGAAAAAACTAAAATGTTTGAAAGGGATCTAGAGAACAAGTCCCATGAGAAGTGGCTGAGGCAGAAGTCAAGAAAAGGAGGTTTAGGGGAGGCCTTACCACTCTACAACTACCTGAAAGGAGTTGTAGCCAGGTGGGGGTCAGCCTCTTTTCCAAACAAACAAGCAATAGGATGAGAGGAAATGACCTCAAGTTGCACCAGGGAAGGTCTTGATTGGATAGTAGAAAGAATTTCTTCATTGATTGGGTTGTCAAGCACTGGAAGAGGCATCCAAGGAAGTGTTTGAGTCACCAGTCCCTGAAGTATTTAAAAGATGTGTGAGTGTGGCACTGAGGGACATGGTTTAGTGGTGGACTCAATAGTGTTTGATTAATGGTTGAACTTGATCTTAGGAGTCTTTTCCAACCTGGGTAATTCTATGACTCCAATATCTTCCTTTCTCTCAACAAACCCAAGAGATTCCTTTCTGTATGTTTGGAAAGACCATTACAGCTGCCCAGGCAAAAACAGGAGCTGGAGAACAGGGGGAGGAGGGCTAACAAAAGGGGATGAACACAGCTTCCTTAAATGACCAGGCAACCCTGCACTACTTAACAACTGCAATAGCTGCCCACTGGCAGCAAATAAAAGGATGTCTGGTTTTTGGATAGGCATTTATCCAGGAGCAAGACCAAAAGAACCAAGTACCAATGTTTTTCTCCTGGACAGAAGTCCAAATTTATGTACCGAAACAGACTATTGAGTTCACATTGAAGGGGAAAGCATTAAAAGGGACAAATAAATTTTGTTATCAAAACTTTAGTTTCAACATTGAAGAAAGGTCATGACTTAACTAAACTGAGCCACAAAGTAAGCCTGTGCCCAAGTATTGCTTGCCTTCTCTGACCAGTGTCTGCATCCATCAAGCATCTGGAAAGTCTTTTTAGAAGTCCCACAAAAAGTTTTGTAATGTTTCTACTCCTTTAAGTTTGCTCTTTTATTCCATTTTCTCCATAGATACAGTAGAATTACCTCTTTTAAAGCTTTCTCTAGCATACACCAGCATAAGAACACAAAAAACTAGATTTACCTGTATGTTAATAGGCAGCAGAGTGACAAAATTTTTTTCAGGCTAGGAAAATGCCTCCTCTCTTCTCCACTCGTCAAAAACCCTGTAGGCTCTGCAATAGCACACCACTTTATCTAATGTTATCTGTGTTGAGTCTTGAGAAGTTTGTTTTAAAACCCAACTTCTAGAAAGCAGAATCAAGTGGGAAGCATCCCTTCCATTCAAAAATAAAACAATGGTTTTTTATATCTAAATTTTGTGGAGAGTTTGGCCATACCTGGAAAGAGGAGGGGGGAATTCCAAACTGTTTAATATTTCTTGATTATACACCAAAATTACATGATTATTTTTATTCAGAATTTTTTTGGATGGCAACATGAAACCAAAATAAATTGATTTACTATCAACTAGCACCAATCTAGATTCACAACCAGGCAAAAGGCCAGCAGTGGCTGAGCACAAGCTGTGTATTTTTCAGAGCACTGAAAATTGAGACTGTTTCCTACAAATTTGCCCAAGCTTTTGAGACGCCTTAGAGAAGATCTGCCTGCTACCTCTTGCTCAAGGCAAAATCCCCTCACTTACAAAGAAATTAAGTTGTATTCTTCCATGCCTTGTAAAAACATTTCTAATTAGTCTTGACAATGTACACAGAAATTAAGTTTCAGCTTCATAAGGGCATTCTGTCCATAACCGAAATTTAACTGAAACAAAGGAAACCAGAGTGACTCCTCAAACCAATAGAAAAGATCAGTGTTAGGGACATCAGCTGGCCGCTGAAGTTTTTGTCTCTGCATTTTGCCCTTCCTGGCCCCTCTAGTTCCAGGGCCAGCCATGACATTAACATCTGCTCAGGAAATTAGATGGGTTGCTTAACAACAGATACAGGTTGAAATTCTGTCATATCTCCTTGTCATGAGAAGACCATCTGAATTTGTTTTCACATCTCTCACTAGAAAGTATAGAAAATATTAATGCCAGAGTAAAAGTGAGCAAGCAGCCAGCAGATAGAAGCCACCATAATAAAAAATACAAAGTGAATTAGGAGTCATTCATTCATATATTTCCAGTGCAAGATGAAAAACTGTGCCAACTACTAACTCCAAAAAGCAAATGGTACTCCATCCATGCCACAGGGAGGAAAAAGTTTGGCTGGAAACTATAGATGAAGACCAATATCATTATTTTAACAACACAAGTAAATGGCTCTACTAATAGGCACCCATTTAGTGGTTAATATTATAATAATAAATGTTTGTTGCTCTTCAACAGGAAAGCTACAAAATACAAAACAATGATTTTTTATTGTGAGGGGGCCTATGGCCTGGAACAGACTGCCCAGAGAAGCTGTATAGTTTCCCTCACTGGAGGTATTCAAGAACTGCCTGAACACAATCCTGTGCTCTGGGATGATCCTACTTGAGCAGGGACGTGGGACCAGATGACCCACTGTGGTCCCTTCCAATCTTACCCATAGTGTGATTCTATGATTTACATTATTTCATCCCAAAATTTTAAAATCCATCATGAAGTTAAAAACTTGCATCACTAGTGAAGTCAGAGTGAAACTAACAACAGCCCTATCCATCCTTTTCAGCTGCAACAGATTCCTACCATGACTACTCAGCCAACAGATGGTCCCACAAGACTGATTTGTAATCCTCTGTAAGTAAAACCAGACAGCCTGATGTTGCCTGTGCTCAAACTTGATGCTCTGGTTGCAGCTCAAATTGTAACATCATCAAACCCAGGTGGTACCCAGCTGCTGTTCACCACCCACCCCAATGAATAGGCCATGGGAACCAGAGTAGGTGTCATGGGATGGCTGACAGGAGCTGATGGCTTGCTAGTATGGCAAGGAGCAGTCCCATTCCCAGTCCTTTGTCCCCATCTCTTATATGGGACAAGGTCTGCAACGAATCATTTCACTATGTGGTTAAAAGAGCTCAGTGAAAAAGTTCAAAACTGCCAAAAAATTAGAAAGTTTTCTGCCAACTGGCAGGGAGGCCCACAGCCAAGATCTGGGAAGAGCAGGTATCAGGTCCATCTCTTTCAGTGACTAATTGCTATTGAGACAGCCTAGCCACTCACAGTATATGTCTTGATGTGAATTGTCCTACATAAACCCCATTGTATTAGCATAGCAATAAGAACCAACAGAGCATGAGAAGTTTTGAAACCCCAGAAAAGTTGCTTTTATCTGTATTGCCAAGAGGCTCAGTTGGGCTTACCCTTTCTTTCATTCTTTCCCATCCACTGGAGCCACGGGAAACTACTCCCTGTGAGGTTCTGCCACCTCTTCGCTTTTACTTAACCTTTTCTGAAGAGTCTTTGAAACTTCCTAAGACATCTCAGCTTCCTTCAGTCACAGCCAGGACAGCCAAGATACGTGGGGAATATTTCCCACCTGTAGCCCATTGATGGCTGAATCTGCCATTGCTGTTTGCCAGAAGATGTGAATGTCAGGAAGAATGCATGCTGTCCTGAATGTATTTTCTGGCAAAATCATTAGCTAATTAATACTATGTGCAGCAAACAAAAACTTGTTTTGCACATGGTATTTATAAATTACTCTCTGCAACTGTGAAACTGTCACACTAACAAATCAGTAAATTAAGTCATTTAGTGATCAGAGCCAGGAACTCAGAGCAGAGACTGCTGAATGCTGATGTAATCAGCAATTCAGTTACTGCACAGTTGTTCAAAACACACAATTCATTGCACATTGACAAAATTCAACATAAAGGTTGCCTTTTCTGCTTTGCAAACATCCTGCTCATTTAAATATACCAGGCTTCAGAACCAAGGGCTCCTCCTATACCTAGTTCAGCACATTTTCTCTTTAAACACTAGTAAGAGATATTTTGCAAGAGTAGATTTAACTCTTCTGCACAGCTCTAACCTGGTAAAATGCCATCTATTTTCCATATGCTAGTTATTCTTTAGTAAGGCCATTTGATAGAAGCAAAACAGTTTTTCAAGTAAATGGATAACAGTCCTATCCTGTGAAAGGTAACAAATTTTATGTTTTATAATCTGAATTTGCTCTCAGGATCATGCTTAAATTGCTCAGTAGTCAAAAAAAAACAACAAACAAACAAAAATAAATTAAAAAACCCCACAAAAAGCTTGGTGACACAAGGTAGGTGCCACTGCAGAAGTAAGCTGGCCTAGCTGGCAGAAATTGTAAGCAGTCCAAAATGAATGTGTTGCATTTGGTTGTCAGTTCCTTGTCACATATCTGAGAGGAAGAGAAAGGGAAGTGATTCTAGTGGCTTCGCAGCAGATTGGAGGTGGTGATAGAGTCGTGATGAAGAATAATCATTAGCATGACAGAACAAATATTGCAGAAGGCTTGTGGTTTCCCTTCAATATCTATCCTTTGCAGGCAAAACATGACATGTGCATTAGGCACATTAAAGAACAGAGATGCATGAGAGATTTGGCAACTTTCTTGCCTTCCCTTTCCATGCACACTGTGGTGTAGGTCATTCCTGATTTTCACAAAGAGAAATTCATGCCACAGAGGCTGTAATGTGGCCCACTCAGTTTTCTTTGCCTGTGTAGCAGAGACATTGACATTCCCATGGCTAACCAAGGAAGGCTACATTTCGCAGCTAGGACACAGCCTGAAGACAACAATTCACACTTACGAGGTCACAGGAAACAGCTTTGCTGGATTTGTGTAATATCCACCTCCCATATGGAAGTGTTCAGCCAAAGCTCTCCAAGTGTGGGAAATGGAGGGGTGGAGTGATGAGACAACTAATATAACTTCTTACATGTGTTGCTATTTACACCTTTATACAGTTACTGCTGTCCATAGGGGAAAAATCACACTGTTTATGTTCACACATCCAACTTAGGTGTCTGAGTGATGTGGACTTTCTGGCCAAGGAAACCAAATTCAGAATAGATCTGCCTGTTTTGGCTTGTAATCACAACTGACAAACCAACAGTAAAGAAAATTGTGTGAACAACTTTTCAGTAGCACAAAGCTTTAAATCCTCACAGAAACAACATTCCAACACCTATTTCTTTCCACATCATCTCTGACTTCCAGTCCAACTTTTACCACCCTTCTTCAGAAACACTATTTCTCCTGCCTCTGTCTTTTTCTATCCCAGCCAGCTGGTCCACTTTGAGTTCCTTTGCAACTCCCCATGCATTTTGGGCTTACCTTCCTGGGTGCTCCAGTGGGCCTGGGGCCCAAATTATATTTGTGAGGAATAAAGGGGAACATCCAGAAGATGGGGAATGTACCTTGTAGCAGACGCAGTGCTGTCTATCATGATCCACTTACAGTAAAATGGGCTATCAGTTAACAGCACAGGGGGCTTCCCTGAACTATACAGACCTTTCAGCTTCAGTGGTGGGGTGGTCTAAACTCCTACTTCAAGTGTCTAAGCAGAATGACTCAATTTAGAAAGTGTTGGTAAAACCTGCCAGTATATCTGCCTGTCAGAGCAGGCTGTCTTCTCTCATCTAGTTTATTAATGTTTCTCAAATTTCATTAAATAACCTAGGAAAATGTCTCTTGGAGAGCATCCCACTGAAGTATATAACACAGCTGGAGATTCTCTGCCTCTCACATGGTGATGACACATGCCCAGCCTTGCTGTGACAAGGACCTCAGATTCTATTTTCCTTCTCCAGAAACAGTCTTCATTCCTCCCCCTACCTATACTCTTTCATTTAAAGACAGAACTTTTCCCTTTTCCCATCCCATTCCTCTACAGAAACCACTTTCCCATCCTTTTGTAAAGAGCCATGTTGTGATTCTAGTGATAAGGTTAGTTATTCACACTATGGGAGACCTAGCAATTCTGTATAACTGGACTGAGAATTCACTGTTCCTTTTATCAAAGAGTATTGAATCCTAGAAATTTGTAATGTGTTCATTTTCCTAATGGTGCCCTGAAGTAGTGGGGCACAATCCACTTTTTGCAGAGGCGCAGGTAGCTGCTGCAGCCATATGTAAGAGCTGGGATCTTGCAAGGTGTCCCACAGTTTTGATCCTCTGATGTCCATATCAAAAGCCCTAACACAAAAAAAGAAAAAAAACCCACAAGCACATCAGAAAATGCTGTGTGCACAGATTGTCTCAGCAGCCATGAATGTTCAAGGCTAGCAGCTGCACTTGGGAAGGGTTCCTGGTTTAAACACACCAAGTGTGAGCAGTATCCTCCCTGAAATAGATGTCAAGCAAGTCCCAAATTCTAAAGGTACTTGTGCTGCTTTTGAGTTTAGGCCTCACCAGTGGGTAGCTGACAAATGTTACATGAAACTGTCTCCATCCCACACTCTTCAGAATTAATCCTGTAAAAGCCTTTGCAGTTTCCCTGGGAGATGGCACATCCACCTCTGCTCTGCTCACCCTCAGGTGGTCTCCCACTTCACTCCACAGAGGATTCCACCTCCACTTAATGCTGTTATCTTTTCATCCCCAGTAGAAAGTGAGGGGACTTCACTCCCACCTGGCACAGAAGCAAACAGGCCAAACACCATTCAGCATGATTAAGAGTTCTGTTCCCTTTGTTTCTAACCCAGAATTTTTACAGTTGAGGATGACTAGAATGCAGCTGTGCTGTTCCACATCCATCTAATCCAGGTTTATGGAGGAAAATGGGCCCAGAAAGGAAAATTTCCCTGGGGAAGACATCACACATAGAGCACTATACTCATGTGCAGTGTTCATCTTTTCTTTTTTTTATTATACCTGGCATGATTATATGCTAAAATCATCTAACAGGACAGCCCCCTGACTATTTCTCTCCATCAGACAAGCAACATGTTCTCCAGGGATCACATTGGTGAGACCTGGCAAGTAAAAAACAATTTGAGACAGTCTATGATGGCTGGAGGGAAAATTGTGTACTCAGAAAACAAAACCTCAGAAAACAAAACCTCAGAAATTTCCCTCTGCTGCTTGAGGTCCATGCTGTGACTCCCACAGTGTGTATCCAGGTGAAGGCCTGGCTCTTCCTGAAGCTGTAGCTGGAGAAGTAACCAAAGGCTTTCCTGCTACCCAGGACAACAATTCCAAACCCATTTCATTTATGCTTACTGCTACAAGTAGGGGGTGGTCCCGTGGTGTAGTGGAGAGCACTCCAGTCTCCGAATCCGAAGGTTGCGAGTGTCAGATCTCGGATGCGAAGCAGGGTCAGCCCCGGTTAGTAGCGGGTGCTGTAGATAGTCCCAAGGACTTCACTGTCACTGTCCAAGCTCGCTTGGCTGTGGCAAATGAACCTCAGGACTTAAACAGTGGGGCTAGTTCTGCGCACGCTGTGCCTCACCTAAAAAATCCCCTGCGCAGGCTCGAAGGGCACATCCACGGGGGGAGTGTCCTTCCCAAATCTTCGTTCGTGAAGACTGGCCATTATATATTATTATTATTATTATTATTATTATTATTATTATTACTGCTACAAGTGGGCTGCCCACCATCAGGAAGATGGGGAGGCAGATTAACCAATTAACCTGATTCTCAGCCTCTTTCTGATGCATGTACCAATGTTGAAACTCCTTGGGGCTGCAACTCACATTTCCATAGGCACATCCTCAGGATCATGCCACTTTGCACTTCACAGGACCTTGAAGCCCAGAACACAGGCAAGATGAAGACAAAGAAGATCATTCAGGAGAAAGGAGTACAGCAGGAATTTTCTCTTCCACAGCTACAAATGGTCACAGAGGGGCTTCAGGCAGTCTAGACCTATGTAACCAAGTTCTCAACACACCCGGCTCTGTACCACTACAAATGATTCCCTGAAACCCCTAATTCTGTTCCAAAAGTGTAGCTGGAATTCACTCCACTCTTTCGGCTTTCTCGGAGTTGCTATGCATTTACTCTGAAGTGATCTAATACTGGACATGTAAGCAAACAGGAATTCATGTTAGTGACCCTGTACAAAATTCCACCCTTGCTGTTTACCTCAGAAGTTAGATTTGTGGTTAAATTTTCAGAACACACAAATATTTATAACAGGCTATCAATATGTTTTCAACTGCATCTCTTAGTTTGCTATTCTACTTGTATTTTCAAGGTGATTTCTCACTTGCAGAACCACACCAGAAAAATTCCTTGCATCTGAAGAATCACTTAGCAGATAGAAAATTCTATCAGTGACCATAGACAGAAGATTCCCAAATTACTGGTACTTTTTAAGAAAAAATGTGCTAGCAACCTTTTATTATTCCAAATCAAATGTGAAGGGAATTTAACTTGATTAGATTAACCAAATCATATGCTTAAAAAGAAAAAGAGAGGGAAAAAAAGGGCAACAAACAGGGAAGCCACAGGAAAACAATCAGTTGTGACTCATTTGGTCCCTTTCTATTCTTTCTCTGTAAATTATAAATAATGATTAAACTTCTAGAGGGATCCCTGCCACCCTTAAATTCATTACTGTTGGAGGGAAACAGGGAAGTGGAATTGAATAAAAGTCAACTCCATTTGAATGGCACTGTCACACAGTAACAAAACACAACAATTTTCCTTGCAAACTACTCCCACTACGAGATAATAAATCCTGGAGCTACCCTTATTAAAACCAGATGAATAGGAGCTGAAAATGACAGAGGATTTGTCATCAGCATTCAGCTCAATCAACAGTCACCCTGGAATGATAGACTAGGATCACAGACAAAATGCTGTAAATAAGCAGTGCCTAAAAAGATGAAAGTCTGTATTAGCAGACAGTTTATCAGTGTAAACTGGGCTCTTCCATGGCACCTGACCTTTATGCTCAGCTTTTTTATTGACAGGCATAGCTGAAAGTTAGGAAGTTCTTCAATCTCTCACCCTCCCTCTTCTTCACGAGTTGGTGAGTTAGCCCTGGTTCCACTGGTATCTCTGTCCTCAGCACTGCAGTGTTTAAAACATGTCAGGTGATGTATGAGTGAATGCACCAGCACCTGTATAAGTATTGCTCTGGACACAAGCTGACTCCAAAGACCAAATTGCAGATTTGGCTTGGGTTCACAGCCTGCCAGAGACAGGCCAATCTTTCAGCTTGTTCCTCTGCTCTGAGTTCCAGCCCATGGCACACCTCTGCTGGAACTCAGCCTGTTAAAGGCTGTTTTTGCTGGGACAGCAGCAGCATACTGCGGGTAAACAGTCAGCTCTATAATAGGCCACAAAATATTTTAAACCATCAATGTTTTGCCTTGCTAGTTAATCAGTTCTTAAGTAACAAAATATAGCAAATCAAAAGAGCAAATGTTTGCCAGTCAGTTAGGACCCATCCACATCCTTCTGCAAAACCAGTTTTCCCATCTGAAAGCACAATTCCTGTTACAGTAACACTTATACTTCACTTTCCTTATTTCTTCTTTTTTTTTTTTAATTTTATTTTTTCTCCTCAATTTTGAATTCACAGTTCAAGGTGACATTAACTGTTTCTATCAGAATCTTTGCAATGCTTTCCTTGGGAAATCAAGAAATCAGCTTTTTCATTCAAAGTTTCTTATGGGTAAAACTCTTCCCTTTTCAATACACTTTGCTCTTGGCTTAGAGAGTAAAATATGGATTAAATTTCTCAACACAACAAACATCTCCATTTCATGCACCTATCTTAGATTATGACACCTCATTCTGAGAAACGCAAATATTGGTCTGATATACAGGTATTTACATTACCACAAAGTCAATCAATGCCTTCAACAGGCTTCAGAGGAAAACTTCAAATGTGTAAAAGCTATGGCACATCTTCCTGTTTTTCTCCCTGATAAGAGCAAGAACTCACGGATAAGAAAATCTAAAACTGCACAGAAATGTGATCCATGCTATCATTTATCAAAATATTCTTATTTATCTTGGAAGGGAGCACATTGGGGAAAGCTCTTTTGCCATGAGATGCTATTTAAATCTCACTTGGCTGCAACAAGAGAAAGTCAAGCCATTCTAAACTAAACAGGTATGGGAAACATTTGAAATTTAGTACTTAAGACAAGGATTAAAATGCAGCTCTAGCTTCTCTATGTTTTCCTGGATTCCAAGAAATATTTTTTTTATCAGTTTCAATGCAAATAAAGTAAGGCTAATGATTCTGAAGTTACACAAATGAATTTGAAAGAGGTATTTGCCCAATGGCTATGCAACTTCTTGCTAAAAAAGAGATGAGGTACTGATCTTTTAAAAAAATCCTAGCTAATATGTTTTGAAATGTACTTCCCTCCAGGTTAAAACTGGTTAGGACTAAAATTGACCATTGTTTATATTTGCTTAAATTAAGATACAAAATCTCGAAGATGAAAAAATTGCAAATAATACATTGAGGTAATTGTAGGAGGTGCTACATCTTTCCCAGGGTTGTACATGCCTCTGGTTGCTCATCCTGCTTCCTGATCTTTCCCTGAAATCCTCACAGTTCTTTACATGACCAAATTCAGATCCAAAATTAAAAGATGCAAATTGTGTTTCTCTCAGTGTAGTTGTCTCTCCTAAAAGATAATGAGCTGTGGAATGCAAATCTTGGGAAAGAATTTTTCCATAATGGAGGAAACTTTTGCACATCATGAAATCTAAGGTCCAGTTGGTAGGAGCAATTCTTTTTGGGTTGCTTTTATTTTTCTGCTTCCAGCTGCCTGAGAGTTTCTCTTGTGCTCTAGTCATGTCTGCTGGTGTCAGCACACAATTCAAGATTAAGCCCTATCATCTAATATAATCAACTTAGACCTTCTCTGTTTCATTCTATTATCTCTCAGGCTTGATGGAGTTCTGCTATCATTACCCACCTCATTTTATGACAAATGGAAATTATTTTAGCAATCATCTCTGTAAGCCTTGTATTCACTCTCTCAAAAGCTTTTAATTTCTTAAATTTTGAGATGGTAATCTGATAATTTAGTATTGGGTTTGTTTTTTCTCAACTAGGTTTTCAAAACCTGGTAGGCCTAATAAGGAAAAATGCCAAACAATATTTCACCCCTTTTGGATCAGGTTGGAATGAAAAGCTTACACCAAGATGATTCACATTTAGAAAACCAACCCCTGAAATTACTACACCGTCCTTTCCCCCCAATAATATCCCATTCATCGGTGCTGGAAACCCTGAGTCCATTTCCTGATGAGTTTTTTTCAAGTACATAGCCAGTTTTTTCCAATAAGGTCAATGTTGAAATACATCATGGAATCCCAAAATAATTTAGGTTGGAAAGGACCTAAGAGTTCATCCAGTTCAACCTGCTGTTCAGAGCAGGTCCAGCTATTGGATCAGGCAAGGCTGCTTAGAGCTCTATCCAGTCTTAACAACCTCACAGGGTACAGACTACACAACCTTACTGGGCAGTCTGGCCCACTGTTAATCATCGCCACATTGAAAGAACCTTTCCTTCTATCCAGCTGGACTCTCCCAGGCTTCCATTTCTTTCTCTTGGCTCTCTACTTCCAGCCATGCATCACTATGAAGAGCCAAGATCCATTTTCTCAGTGATCTCCTCATGGGTATTGAGGAAGGCTACTGTTAGGTCCCTCCACTGCCCTCTTGTTCAGAAGAAGAAGTCTTCTATCAGTTTACTGACCCTTTGCTGAAAGGTCATATCTTCCAGCCCCTTGACTATCTGATGATCCTCTGCTGAGCTTACTCCAGTTTGATTCTTGCTTGTGTTAAATGGCCCAAAACTGAATTCTGGTGCTGTAGATGTGAACTAACAGGAGCTTGGTAAAGGGGGAGTAATTAATTCCTTCAGTCTTCTGGCTGAAGCTCTGCATGCTGTTGTCCTTCTCAGCTGTCAGGGTACTCTGCTGACTCTCATTCATCTTGCTGTCTACCTGTAACTCCAAATCCTTTACACCAGAGATTCCAACCTGTGCTGCTGAAGAAGGTTCTTCCTTTCCAGGAGAAAGACATTGAATCTGTTCTTTTTGAATTTTTAAGGACCACTCCAGCCTGTTCCTCCCAGCTGTCTGGGTTGTTCTAAATGGCAGGCCTATCATCAATCACTTTAGCTGTTCCCAAATTTAGTATGACCTGCTCACTTCATGAGAGATCATTGTTGCCTCCTTTAGGTTAGTTACTGGAAATGATCTTCACGATGTTGTCTTCTCAAATACAGTAGCTTCCTGCTCTGGAAGGAACATTAACTGCAGAAAATTGCTAAACTGCTAAATTTTTGAAAACCATAAATTCCTAAATAAGGGGCAAAATAAATTGCAAATTCATTTGCTGAAACAAGGTTCAGATCACCTAACTCTTGCTGATTTTAGTAATTATATTATGTTTGGCAATGAAGAACTGATGCTTGTGGACTCAGCAGTTACTACTGGCATAAACACACAAGGCAAAGGGAATTTTTCTTTCTGCTAAAAAAATGCTACTCACCTTTCCAGTCTTTGGCCAAACAAAATGTTGCTGGAACACACCATTCCTTCACTTTGCCAATAACAAAAGGCTGATAGCAAAAAATATGTCCAATTTTATTTTCCTTTAGGACTATCTGTTCAGTTTGAAAGAAATAAACCCTAGACATACTAAGGACACAAGAATCTCCTTGAACTAGAATACACAGAGGCTATAGCCTTCTGCCAAAAGAAGCAATTAGGGAAATGATATAGAGAAGATTGCTTCAGAGATAAGGATGAAATAACCTCAGGAGATTCCACTTTATTTTAATACCTTTTCTTTATGGTTTTTATTGTGCTAGAGAAGCATTATATTTAACTGGTGGCACCTTACCAAGTCTATCACTTTTCTGTTTTCCCTTTGCTATGTCACAAAGGGTTTTACAAAACAATATACAAAACAGACATCACTTTCTCATGCACAGAAACCACACTTGTTAACAGCAACAGCACATCCATCTGAGGCAAATCCACAAAGGGCACTGCCAACAAACCTCTTTCTGAACCAACTTGTCATTTCTGTAGCAGAACAAGACCTGCAATTACCAAGAAAGTTGTAGTTATGTCTTGCATAGATTTTTTTCTTTATTTCCCCTAAGGATTTCTCTGAAATTAAAGGAGCATTTCACAAACAGGTTAATAATCTGGAACTTAGATGGCCTGTCTCTTCCAGACTCTGGGAGATTTTGGTCACATAATACATTTTGTGTCTCTTTCTTCTCCTATCCTTTGTCTGCTTGTGCTGAAGATGTTGTGTGACAGAGTGTCTTGTTATACGTGCAGGTCACATACAAACAATAACGTTTTTATAGACAGCTTTTTTGCAAACCACAAGGACCATGAAATACTGTTCCTCCTGAGACTAGAGATCTGCCACCACTTCTGACACAGAAATGCATTAGCCCTCCTGAAATTACAGTATTCAAGGAAGAAAAATAAAATAAAAAACTGTGCCTTTTGCTTAGTCATTCCAGTAGGCCACAAACTAGAAAGTGGTGGAAATTACAGGGTGTGTCAGTCACATTACTGGCAACAAACCAGTACTTTGAGGATCCCTTTCTCTCCTATAAGACACAAGGAAGCAGCAGCAACGCCATCTGCAAAGTACAGGTAGAGGAGGACACCTCCAATCTCTCCTTATCTTCCCCCTAGAAATATAAGAAAAACAGCAGCTCAGGCACTGCAATTTAGAAGTTTTCCAGAGAAGGTGCATTCAGCCACTTGCCTGATATGTTAATAATTTTAAACTTTCTCTTTGTGAAGTATTTACCTAAAACAAGCTAAAATAATAAATAGTATACAACCCCTTCCAGTCATGCCCATCACAATCTCCCTTTAAAAAAAAAAAGAACAACCAAAACTCCAACAAAAACCAATTATGTAAAAAATTTAAGGTCTTTTCTAGTTGTCAACACCAGTAAGCAAAATATAAAGTTCTTATCTGAATGCAGTGAGTAATTGAGCAGGCCTTCAAATAAGTGTTTTGTGGTTACCTCAGAGGATGACATGCAGTTTTTGCCAGTCTTCCATTTTTTCTTATATGGACCAAAGATTAGGAAGCACTAATGTAAATACACTGCCAAGGAGACTGTCAGCTTAGTATTGTAGGCAAATTTGTGCATTTTGCTGCTATGGCTGTTGTGTTATCTCTGCCCACACTGGAATAAAACTGCAACTCCATGCAGTTTGCTTGCTCACACCCCAAAAGAAAAGAGACCTTCAAGTATATGTTGCATTTGTATGCTAAAAATCCAATCACAGCACTCAGCTGCTGGCAACATGAAGTGTTTGCTATTTTCAGAACACTAAAACATTACAGGAAAATGCTAGGTAGGAAAAAGTGTATGCATCAAATGTTTTTGTCTCTTTGAGAAATGTTGTTCAAAAGATATAGAAATCTCTGAGATCATCAGTGTTGCCTAGAAGTCAAAATGATTGTTGTGGCAGTGTTTCAATCACCAGAAAAGGCCTAGACTTTGTTTGAAAAAATGGCACTCTGCCTTGCATCAGCTCCACTCCAGTGGCTTGTGATGAATGACATTTTGAGTAGCCAACCCTGTCAAATATCATGGTGATTCAGCAAGATGCAAAGATGAAAACCTACTGAAACAGTACAATGTTAAATGGATGTGCTAAAAAACTTCTCTAATGAGTACTGTGCTGAAATAATAAAACAGGACTGGAGGACATGGTGAAAAGTGCACAAAGGTTAGGAGACAGAAGACATGCAGCAATGTGAAGACTGCTATGAGACTGGGTTGTACTCATGGTTGAAGATAATGAATACGAAGAAGGCTTTGTTCCCACACTGAATAACAGTTAGATAGATGAACCAGATCTGCATGTCTTAACTTTACCTTAGTAGCTGGCATCCACATCTAGAAGTCAATGTAATTTGGGGATTTTGATTGTTTTGACCCAAATGCATTTTTTTAAAACATAGGCAACATTGGGGAAAAAATAGTGTGAAAAAATAGGGATTACACATAAACATAAAGTGTAACAAGCAACCTCCTCCATTGACCCAAAGCTTAAAATCATTCAGGGGAAATGCCTCTAACACACATGAATCTACACACATTGGTGAAGTGGCCAAGATGCTGAGAACAGTGAAGGGACAAGCAGGTGGCAGTGTTTGGTTCAGTACTTTATAAGCTACTCATCAGAGAAGGAAAAGAAAGAAATGCAGCAAACAGAGTCCTATTTAACATTGATGGGACAACATAAGTGACGTTCCAGTTGGCCCTGAAGAGGTTGGAGTGACACTAACATGTCTTTCTCCTGGTATCACAAAGAACTAGAGAAAGATAAGGAATGAGGTTACTAGAGACTAAGAAAGGCAAGAAGGCAGAAGCATTCAGACACTCCTAGAATCCAGTATTAGAAAGAACTGAAACTGGCCAGTGAGAAGCTTGACCCACTGCTAGAGGCAGGGAGATCAAGGGATTAAGGATGCTGCTGAAATCTCGCAACTGTCACTACTGAAAAGCAGTGAGGAAAGAGGCTAAGCAGTGAGGAAAAGTAGTGAGGAACAGGACGATTTTAGTGCTCACAGTTGTGTTGGAAGGTGGCAATGCCTGCCATGCCTGCCACCTAGTGATTCTAAACCTAAGAAACTACAGACCTTTGGAAGTTTTGTAGGAATGAGGTTATAATAGCTACTTTTAGAGTTCTTCAGGGTGGGCAGATACTATATAACCTCTCTTCACAATGTAGAGAAGCAGGCCCTTCTCTCCACAGATTTTAAAAAGATAGTCCCAGTGACAAGCTCAGGTGTAGTTAGATGAAAGGATCCTCATCCTCTGAAGCTATACTAAGAAAGAAGAAAAAAAATTGCGGAAGTGCAAACATTTTTGTGATTTGGAGAAAAGGGTCTATCATTCCCACTCTGTAACAGAATCACAGATATCCTGGATTGGAAGGGACCCATCAGAATCATCAAAATCCAACTCCTGGACCTGCAAGGGACATCCCAAGAATCACACTACGTGGCTGAGAGCACTGTCCAAACAGTTCTTGAACTCAGACAGCCTTGGTGTTGTGACCACTTCCCTGGGGAGTATGTTCCAGTAACCCATCACTCTCTGGGTGAAAAACCTTTTCCTAATATCCAATCTAAAGCCTCTTCTCCAGACTAAATAGACCAAGTAACTTCAGCCACTCCTCATACAGCTTTCCCTCAATACCCTTCAGTGTCTTCATTGCCCTCCTTTGGACACTCTCTAAGAGCTTTAAATCTTTCTTACATTGTGATGCCCAAAACTTCACGCAACATTCAAGGTGAGGCCGTCCCAGAGCAGAACAGAACAATCTCCTCTCTCAACGAGATGGTGATTCTTTGCCTGATGCTCTCCAGGACACAGTTGGCCCTCCTGGTTGCCAGGACACTACTGATTCATATTCAACTTGCTGTCTACCAGGACTCACAGGTCCCTTTCTGCAGCACTGCTCTGTAGCCTCTCATTCCCCAGTCTACCCCACTGCAGATCCAGATGACAAATAAAGAAGCTAATGGCCAGATGTGAAAGGTTGTTAGAGGTTGCATGTGTGTCAGAAACTAAGTTACCAGGGACCCTTGAAGAACCATCATGATGCTCAGACAAAACTGAAGCACTCACTGTAGAAATGTAATCTGGGTCTTGCAGATTGCCTGCAATTGTTCCCTTTGGGGACCTGGCAGGGAAAAAATAAAAAGCACTTATTGAGAGAACAAAAAAGAAAAAATATTTTTTCTTGTCGGGGTGACAGTGTGTGTGTGAATGTCCTAAGGTCTGAAGTAATTAAGTAATGCACCCTTAATGACCAGAGAACTACCTGTAGAATGAAAAATGCCTTGTAACCAGTATTGTAAAATGCCTTGTAACCAGTAGGATCTTTCCATGTATGGTAGGTGAAATAGCTGACCAATTGTGTGCCAGCATGTCATATACAGGAGTAGATAAAAATGCAGCTGTAACTAAAAATAAAGTTCTTTGTCTTCAGTGAGCCTTCTGATCAAACGGCTGCCTGAGTTGTCTCTGTCTACTCTGACCGCCACAAATCTACTGGTACCTCAATATTTTCTCTAAGGGAAAGAGAAATACTGGTTGAGTGTTGAAGCCCAAGGCATTACTTTGGGCAATGGATTTGTAGATGTATACTTAGCATTAGTTTCATTGTGAACTGTGTGAGCATATTTTAACCTCTCAAGAGTGTCTTTTTTCAAGTCTTCAAAAAAGTGCATCTGTTACTGTTAATTGACCTTCTCTGATGATGTCGAGATGCATATGATTTTAAAAGCAAAAGTAGAGTATTCAGCTAGTGCTTATTTATCACATAGTGATGGTGGCGTTCATCATATTAAAAAAAGCCTCAAAACACAGGAAGCTGGGTTGTCTATTTTAAGTTTTAAATAGCAAAATAGTTAATATTTTCTCTATTATTAATTAATGCCTGAAGTTAACCTAACTGCACTGTGTAGTAATTAATCTTCCTAGCAATATCCTGATGGACAGCATTTCTACTAGAGGATTTTCCCAAACACTATATAAAAGAGAACTTTTGAAAGCTTAGTTGATATAGGGGAAGTCCTAGCAGTAATGTATGTTTAATTTGGTAAGACACTGGTATTTCTTTATCAGCCTGTTAGAATTTAATTGGATTAACTTACGCTATGATGACCAACATTAACTCAGGTTAAAGTAAAAATAATTTGGCTTCAATATTCTATGTACTACACTACGTAGTACTGTCTCTATGAATTATAACTTGCCAGGACCTCTTAGGAATGCTTTTAGATCTCCTTATTTGGAAGCCACTAACAAATATAGGCAATGCAACAGTTATGAGCTTATTTCGCTGATTCATACTATGCACAAAATACTAACAAAACATTTTCAGTGATGTTTGAATTTGCTGTACCTAATCATATTCCTATCAAAATTAGGGATTTAGAAACAAGATATTCAAAAAAATTAGAGAATCCTTATTTGTTAAGTATACTTTACTGGAAATTTTTAAATTTAATTTTAAAAGGATTGAATGGCTAATGCCTTAAACTGGGGTTTTGAAAAACGTTCTGCAGATGAAAAAAAGAGGCCCAAATAACAACCAAAGCTACAATCAAGCAATCAAGCCTTTTTCAAGTCACAAAGATTTAGAGATCACTGATCTCCCTAAACTGAATTCAACTGATTAGACACTGCTATTGATATCTAAAGCATCTGATCCTGTGACAAAGAATTACTGAAGCACTTATGTGATAGACCTAATATGTAGCAACATTACCATGATCCACTGTAAATGACAACATGGCTAGCCAAAACTACTAATTCACTGTTATTTACTGCAAGCATTTTTATACTCATGAAACCAGGAATTTGAGAACAAATTAATCTGAAAGCTATGAAAACAGCATCACAACACAGAGTATTGAGAAAACTGGCAAATGAACTTGCCAAACCACTCCAAATCATCTCCCAACAGTCCTGGGTAAGTGATGAACTTCCAGCTGACTGAAAATTGGCAAATGTAATGCCCACCTACAAGAAGGGTTGAAAGGATGACCTGTGGAACTGTAAGCCTGTCAGCCTCACCTCGGTTCTGGACAAGGTTATGGAGGAGATCATCCTGAGAGTATTACATGGCACATGAAGGACAACCAGGGCATCAAGCCCAGCCAACATTTATGAAGGGCCGATCCTGCTTGACCAACCTTATCTCCTATGACAAGGTGACCCACTTGGTGGATGAGGGGAGAGCTGTGGATGTGGTCTATCAGGATTTCAATAAAGCCTTTGATACCATTGCCCAGTACCCTCCTAGAAAACTTGGATGCTTGTGGCTTCGATGGGAGGACTCTTTAGTGGGTAAAAAGATGGCTGAGCCCAGAGACTTGCGGTGAATGGAGCTAAATACAGTTGGCATCTGGTAGCTAGTGGTGTTCCCCAGGGCTCAGTGTTCGGGCTGGTCCTATTTAACTTCTTTATTGATGATGTAGATGTGGACATTAAGTGGACCCTCAGTAAATTTGAAGGCAATACTAAGCTGAGAGGCAGTGTTGATCTGCTCAAAGATAGGAAGCTTCTACAGAGAGACCTGGACAGACTTGATTGATGGGCTAAAGACTAATGTATGAGTTTCAAGAAGGTGAAGTGTTGGGTCCCACACTTAGATTACAACAATGCCATGCAGTCCTAAAGGCTTGGGGATGAGTGACTCAAAAGCTGTTCAGCAGAAAGGGTCTTAGGGGTGCTGGTTGACAGCCAGCTCAATATGAGCCAGCAGTGTGCCCAGGTGGCTAAGAAAGCCAGTGTCATCTTGGCTGTATCAAGAATAGTGTAGCCAGAAGGACCAGGGAAATGATTGTTGCCCTGTATTCAGCACAGGCCACACTGAGTACTGAATTCAGGTCTGGGCCCCTCACTTTAAAAAGGACATTGAGATGCTGCAGTGTGTCCACTTGTGGGGTGATGGCCCCAGATAAGGCCTGATGGGTTGAGGGAGACATCTCAGCCCCCTTGAGGGATGCTCCTGGCCAAGGACAAAGGCTTTCAAACTGGTAAGATTAACATAGGGTGGAGTGTTGTTTAAGGAATGACATGACCCCCCTTTGCGATATCTTCTATAACCACTCTAGGAGCCACCTCCCCTCAAGCATCTGCATCACCCCCCCAATTGACTGACTATTAGTCACAAAGCCACATGAAGGAAAAAAAGGGTATAAAAAATGTGGAGTTTAAACTCCAGCAGAGAGGGGAAAATGCCATGTCTCTGTGAGGGTAACTGCTGCAGCTTGTCCTGTCTCGTCCTACCTCCTGGAACAATGTAAGGGTGAGAAGACCATGTGCTTTCTATTTTTCTATACTTTTCTTTCTTAACTTTACTTTCTTATAAATCTTATTCCCTTCTTACATCTTATGCTAACAGCTACTTTGATTCTTGCTTTATAAGCATCTTCTTTCCTGACTGTGTTTTGCTGCCTTTATACTAACTACAGTAACTTGCTTCACACTTTGCTACTTTATATTGGTTATTGCTTTTTGCTATTCTTACTTTATAAGACCAGCTCTGTTTTGCAACTACAGTAACTTGCTTTACTTTCAATGTGCAGTTTCATTTTCAACATGTGTGTTGATAAGAAGCAGTTCTGTTCTTTCCTTTTGTTTTGTGTTACAGAGAGAGTGGTGTGCAAGATATTTTATTGTCCTATGTTATTGCGAGAGTGTCTAGATAAGTGTTTTAGGTGGCTTGTTTTTAGTTAGTAGTTCTTTGTTGCTAGTTTCTGTCTATTGTGAAAATGGGATACAATGCTGTATTGTAACTTGAGTTTAGTGTGTTTGTCTCTGTAGAATGTGTTTTGTGCTGGTTTCTTTTGGGGTCTTTTATTATCAATTAAATACAATCTTGCAGCTGAATGTTATCACCAGCAAAGCAGAACCCACAATAACTGTCACATATTTGTATTAATAAATGTTATTTTGGGAGTGGTTGTGAGAAAAGTTCTTTTCTAGCTTAAGTGTGACTTCATATTAGAAGTCAGAAACCCTTCCAACCTGTGTGCTGTCCAACAGTTCGACAGACAGTGTTGGGGACATAAGGCTCTGATTGTCTAGAAGCACTTATTGCTAATAATTTCTCCCTGGCTTAAGTGTGGTCCTCATAGGGGAGTCAAAAATCTTTCCAGCCTGTTTTCTGTCCAGAGTCCGGCAGGCAGTGCTGGGTTCATAAAGCTTTGATTACTCCTAGGGCGCTTATAGCTATTAACTTTTATGAATACAGTTAAGACTAGAAATCTTTGCATTTCTGTCTCCCTCCTCCCTTTCACGTGACACCACTGAAGAGCAGCAAGTCTTATAAAAGGACTAGAGAACATGTCCTATGAGGAATGTCTGAGAGCTGGATTTGTTTAGTCTCAAGAAGAGTAGGCTCAGGGGAAGCCTCAGTGCTCTCTACAACTACTGAAAGGAGGTTGTAGTGAAGTGGGGGCTGGTCTCCTCTACTGGGCATGCAATGAGAGGACAAGAGAAAATGGCCTTAAGATGAGGTAGGTGAGATTCAGTTTAGGTATTAGAAGAAAAAAAGTGGTCAGGCATTGGAACAGGTTGCCCAAGGAGGTGGTGAAGCCACCATCCCTGGAGGTGTTTAAGAGTTGTCTGGATCTGGCACTGAGTGATGCGGTTTAGTGGTTTAGGGGTCACAGTGGCAGTGCTGGATTGATGGCTGGACTTGATGACCTTAAAGGTCTCTTCCAGCCTTGATGATGTTATGATTCTATGATTGTCTACATGCACTGTAGTTATAAAAGAACTAGAAGCAAATAAAACATTCTGGTTTTGTACAAGTAGAGCATCTCCACCAGGGTGGTGTGACTGCATTAGAAACAAGTGAAGATACTTAAACAGTTGTCATTAATAACTTGGAAGACCACCTAAGATAGATGAATCATAAAATTCTGTGACTGCTACCTAACCAAATAAAAGCATTTCAAGTATCCATTTATGGGTCAGCAAGCTTTAAACAAAACAAAACCACTCAGTCACCAAAACTCAGTCTTCTTCATGAAACATCTCTTCTCTTTGCTTAAAAGAGGCATTTTTCTCCTGAGACCACTACCAGGTTTTACTTCTTTGTCTTAAAAGGACAGACACTGCATTTTACCTAAAAGCTTGGGTGGGGTTTGATTTGGTTTGGATTTTTATAATGGTTTTTGTTTGGTTGAGTTTTTTTTAAAGTTACTGACCTTCAAGTAATGCTACAAAATACACAGGTCCACCACTAATTTTTACATTGTGCTTCCTATAGAGGGGAAGTGCTGAAAAGTGTGGTTGGCAGCAGTTCTACTACTTCCAAACCAAACCATCTCAAAGCCAGGAAAAACACCAATACATAATTTCCTTCAGCAGCTACTTTTCATGTCCTTTTTCAGTCATCATCATCATCTTTCTCCCAAACCATCTGCTTTCTCTTCCTTGTTCTGTTTGTGAATTTTGCACCTCCCTTAGACCTAAACCTACCTCTGAGTTTCCAGCGCACAGCTTCACATTCCACCTTTTCCTTTCTATCTGCATACCCTCAATCTCTCAGACCAGCTCGAGCTTGAAGAACAACTTCTCACCATCTCTATTTACCGTTTGTGCCAACAAGTCATCCTTTTGTGCATTGCCTACTCCATGACTGTCCTTTCTCAGGTTCCTGGCTTGTGGTGCCCATGCTCCAGCTCTTACTATTTCTTGGTGTATGATTTTAATAAACCCCATTCTTTTATTTCTGTAGCCAAGCACTCTAACAACCACCAATATCTTGTCATGTATCTAGTAGTGCTAGTTATCAAAATATTGCTAGTTATAGTCTTCCTCACAATCTCCGATCTCCGCTTCACATCAAATGCCTTCACTGACCTAAACAATTATAAACAGCTCAAAATGAGAGAATCAAGGACTGACTGTCTTTTCTTTATGTCTAGTCAATTCCATCAACCAGGGAAACAGGACAAGTTACACCACTGGCTGATGGCATGTGAGATGCTCTTATAAGGCACAAAAAAGGCAATCGTACTGCCAAGTTACCTGCACTTTTCCACACTGCACATTACAATTTCCTTAAATTCAGTGTTCATGAACTCGTTTCTACCTTATCCCTTGTAGTACTTCTCATTAGCACCAGGAATGCCAGAGGCACTGAGCAACTCTGGGGACTTCTAAATGAAAAGTGAATCGTGAAAGTAAACTATTATGTGAAAAAGAACAGTAAGACTGACGGAGACTGCTCATTTGGGTAATAAAATGATTTGTAGGATGAGCAACTTCGGAAGAAAATATAATTTTATGCCATGGAACTCTACCCAAGGTGTTTGCACCCTGAAACACATCTAACAAGTTTAAGAAAGGTTTGTTAAGTGTTGATTTTATGGCCTGGAAATTCCAGTTATGCTATAAATCTGTTTATAAAGTAATTCATTGTGTGCTTGGAATGTTTTCACTGCAATTTTTATTAGCCTTTAGAGCATGCTTTCCACATCTCCTTTTTAAGGGGACCACAGGGTGACTCAGCATGGAATTTTTTGCAGCCTTATTGCCCATAAGCCCATTCTGATCTAATCAATTTAGTTGTAACTACGAGCTTGTTTCACTGTAAAATCCCTGCAAGTCTCTAGCACATGAGACACTGAGAATTCATGGTTCCAGCTTTTACTCAGTTGTTGCATCTAAAATTGAGTGACCAAAGCATTATGGACACAGAAAAAACAATCTCAAATAAAGTAACAGTAATGAAGCTACAGACAATTGCTGCAGGGCTGGAAGGTGACACTTGCAGTTTTCATATCAAATCTCCTAAATCTTTCCTGATCTGTAAGAACAGAGGGAAGACTTCTAGCAATTCTAGACAGAAAAATAAATGCAAATCAGCTTCTTTATCTTCTTACCTCCCAGACTCCTAGTATTTGTGGGGGAATGGAACTGTCATTTGAAAATGTGCATATTTTTGAGCCTTAACACTCACTGAGCCAGCAGTATGCCTCTGACTAGGGCTTTGCTATAATCCATATTGCTAACTACAAATTTAGACCAAAAACTAATTCTCTCTTCCTCCTGAAATATACTTGTTCTGTATTTGCCAGTTTCAATGAGAACTGGTTTCTCAGAGATATTACTCACTGCCTCAAATAGGGGCTCTACATCCTATTAACTTATTCAATGTTGGCAAACATCCATTATAAAGGATATGTCACCGACGATACAGGACATGGTGCCATCTAAGCCAAAAGCCTGCTCTTAAGTTTAGCCTAAACAGTATCTGGTAGGAAGAAAGTTTTGGTGGTTTTTTTGTTTCTTTGTTTATGTTTTGTTTTGTTTTTTAAATTAAAATATTGTAGGTAGACAGGCTACAAAGCTCATTTCTGATGTAGTTTGGAAATGGTATCAATAGTACCCATACACCTTGCACAGGCTGGTTGCTGTTAAATGAATCAATGCTTGGCTTGGAGGTGCTTTTTATCTTTTTTTTCTAAATTTTATTTTGATGTCTCCTCGTAAGGGTGGAGGAAAATTATGTTTCCCTTTAAAATAGCATAAATCATACACTAGAAGAAGAATTTGCAGTATATTTGTTCTAGCTCAATTAGGTTAATTTTGCTAGACAAGAAAGGAGAGGAAATTATATGAAAAAGATACAAATATACACAGTCAAACATTTAAAAACCAGATTATCTTGCACTAGAGAAAGAGCACTGTGCTTAACATACCAATCATTGGGCAAACTAGAGAAAGCAGAGCCAAATTCCATCAAGTACTCTTCATATCCTTTGAACAGCATGAAATCCTCTCTAAATTCTCAGATGGATTCATTGCATTGTAGCAATCATCTGCTTAATCCACAAGCAGATTTCCATTTCCACAATACATTATGCTTAGTAATAAGGCATGCTTTTAACAAGAATACTTTTGCATTTTACCTAAGAGACATGAGGCTTTCCACATCTTGTAAGGCTCAAAACTGCCACCGTTAAGGGCAGTGTTTCACTGCATTCACATTCTCCCAAGAGACACAGTTTATTAACACTATCCAAAAAAACCTCTCAGATTCCCACAAGTCTAATGCATATTGCAGTCCCTAATCCTAGCCTGCAGCAAAAGCGTGGATATTTATGAATTTTTTTGTGAATTAAGTCAAGCCTCATATCTCACAACAACCATGTCATGATATGATATATATGCTGCCAATTTATATTATCAGTTTCATAGCCTGGGCCTCTACAGGACTTTACTCTTCATTGAGCTGCTTAAGCAATGGGTAGGTTTTATAAATAATAAGAAATAGACGTAGAGCATTAGCTGCAAGCAGAAAATAAATGAATACATAAAAATTTGTTTTTGCCTCATTAGCTGATCACTCCAACAGCATGCCTATTTGGAAACACTTCCAGTTATGGTACCGAAACATAGTGAAAGTCACACCAGCTTGTGTGAATAAAAGCATCTGAACTGACAGAAACATGCAACTCCCCTCTCAGTTAGGCTGACTTGTAGGTCCTTGGCTCAGTGTATTAAAGGTTAGGTTGCCAAACTGGGATGAAACCCAAAGTTTTATATATTCGAGGACCTCCTAGAAATAGATATGTTAAACATGAATATTACTAACTGTGGGTATTTTGCGTAACATTCTTGACTTCAGCAACCTACAGAAACAGGATTCTCCCCTGCCAACTGTAACAACCAAATGAAACAAAATCATTCCCAAATTCACAGAGTTTTACAGAAAGGATCACTTCCTTGAGATCTATTCATAACAAAGTGCTGCACCTGCACAAAAGTAACTAAAAAATATCTTGTTTTTCTAAAAGGCTGTTGCAAGTCTCCTGGGTCTTCTGAGTTAATTGGATGGTTTGGAATTTAAGACCAAAGTGTGTTTGGAAGTGCAAGCTATGGAAATCTCAAATGAACCTTTTCTAGAAACAACCACCAGCTTTAGCCATGTGTACTGATAGCTGTGTTAGGAGTGTCCATGTGTGACTTGCCACTTCTTCAATCCACAACATATTCTTCCCAACTTTCCAAGCCAGCATCCTAACCAATGTCTGAAAATGGAAATATCATATATCAAGTCTTGACTTAAATAACTTCATTTCCCATGACAATTTGTTGCACTGCTTAGTTACCCTCCCTGCCAAAAAAATTAATTCTTTAACCACATCAAAGAACAACTTCAGCATCTGAACGAAAATATTTTTTTTAAAATGGTTTCAGACACTGATCTGATGTGAGTGCTGCATTGAACAGTCTCTTCTGATATCTTCCCATTTTCATCAAACACTTTAAAAAGAGACAGTGAAGTTTTGCTGCATTAAGATCCTCCATCTGTGCCAGCAAGCTATGAGGAAAGAGCCTCTGCTTGTGCAAGGTGACACCCATGCATATGACAGGCAGCAAACCCATTTTCAGAGTCCCCTTCCTAACAGAGAAGGCAGGCAAGACTTGGCAAGAGACATGAAGATACCTGTTTAAGAGTATTTTTTTTCCCACAAATGAACATACCATTACCTTTCTCTCCCCAGAGACCATATTGCCCATTACCCCTTTAGAAGGAAGCAAAAGAAGAGATCGCCACCCAGCCTGCCACACTTCAGACCTCATGGTGAAAGCAGACTCTAGCTAAGTTCTGTAAAGTTCATAATAATACCAAAAATACCTATATGAATCATTTACTAAGTATTAATTGCACCAAAAGAATATTGTCATGAAAAGATTCACATCCCCGAGAAATATAACAGAGGTGCTTTTTTGTTGTTGTTCTTTTAAAATCTGGTCATATTTTCCTCTTTCTTCCTTAAGAAACTTAGGTTCAGAATTTCATATTACTACCAAGAATCTGGCATATAACAAATGCCTTTTCTGTGCCTAAATACAATGCTACACTAGAGAAAGACCTGTGCATTGTCAAAAGCCTATTTCTAAGTTTAGAATCAATTGATGATTTCAGTTAATAACTCAGTTAAAAATGAGTGTTCATGCATGCACATACATATTCAGAATCAAATATCTCCCAAATGTCCTCAGAATGTCTAATGTTACAAAAATTGTTTTCTTCTTGCTCTAGAGTAAGCGTGGGGATCACAAGATGCAACTATTTAAAATATACTCAAATTTCATATCAATAAAATTAAAAAAGGAAAGATAAAAGGACAAGAAAGTGACAAAATTCAATGATATAAGAAAAACAGTTGACAAAGCTCTTGTACCTCAAAGGCTAATGAAAGATATGTTTGTCTTCATTAAACAAAATCAAAGTAATTCCATTGTGAGCAACTTGAAAGGTTGAATGCTACAAAGCACTAGCTGAATATTAGCATCAAGGTTACAGAATTATATGCTGTGAAATAAAGCTATAAAGTGCATTGACATGAGCTTCCATCCCTCCTTCAGAGGCTCAGTAATCATGGAATAATTGTATGAAGAAACATAAATGTCAATCTTCATTTCCTTAGCCAACTGAAATAAAATTAGTATCAACTGGAGGAGGGGAAACCACTCATGCATAAAAAATAGAAGAGAGGTTACAGGAATATTTTTCATTATGGAGATGTTGGCAATAGGTGTTCTTTCTTCTATAAAATATTTTAGAACTCTATTCACAAACAGAACCAAAAACAGAGGACTTAATACTGAAGCCTCAAAAGGAAAAATGTTTATGCGTATTTGCAAATCCAAACTGTCAAGGAGACCATCCAAAGAAGCCAGATGATGCAATCATTTGACCATAAACACAAACCATAAAAATCAGAGGGCAAAATACTTTTGAAAAATTGCCTTCCATTAAAAACCAATCACTTATCTAAACCCAGGCAAAATCCTCACTGTGCACTTCCTTCTCCTGAAGTGAATGTAATGCAAGCGTGGTTGAATCTCCCATGGTTGCTGAGATGCATCTTTTAAGGGACAACTGCAAAGTACTCTAATTATTGGGGTAAAGGCTGCAGAAGAACTTCTATGAAACTACATTTAAAGTTTCTTTTTCAGAGCCCTCTAAATGACAAATAGCAGAGCAACAGTTAATTCTTTCAGAGTGAAAAAAAAAAAAAGGATTAATCACCTGGGCTTGAAATATACTGTCCTCTAGCAGAACACTGTACTGCTGGCATTTTACCCAAATGCTGAAACATGCCTGCCAGGTGCTTATTAGAGTTATTAATTTTAATGGAATTGCACATAAGAATGAACACTAAATGTGTCTTTTATCTGATTAATCTTTACAACACCTGTTGCCATGGCTCTATTAGACACAGTAGTGTAAATCTCAAAGCAACAATGCTGGGAAAAAAACCCCCATAATTAAAAACAAAGCAAAACAACTGAATAAAATGGCATGCAGATGAGGAGAGCCTGTGGATGTGTCCTGAAATCTCCGTTGCCCAATCACTGATGGGTTGCTCAAGCAATGCAATTTCCCAAGTACAAAGCCTTGAAAAGAAGACATCCTGCAGCAAGTCTCATAAAGGGACTGGTTCTGATTTCACATCAGCATGGGACCTAGGGTAACTCTTCTGAATGCCATGGAGCATTGCTTGTGGAATTATTAATTTTCTCAGTGTATTGGATTACCATTCATCGTTATGGTGCTCTAAAGGAATTCTTCAAGCTCAAGCTTGTGAGCTGTGCCCATACAGCTTCCTTCAAACAGGAAGCATCAGTCTTAATGGATGAGCTATCTGCAACATCTTTTGCTCCCTCTGAATACTTCCCTGGAACTCAACAAGGACATGAAAGCAAAATTCTAAGTTGATGTACAGGTCAGAATGTTGGCTTTACTTGCCTTTTTTGTTATAAAACTCTTTGAAAGACAAATATAACAGATCCACTACATAAAATTGAAAAATTTCCCTCATCAAAAATAATTGGAAATTCAGAATTTAATCTTTGACATATCTGTTGTTTTATATATGTATGTTAAGATGCCTTTTATAAATTCTCCTAGACAGGGTCTAATATGCAATGCAGCCATACAAATTCCTTGCATAAGTTTGCCTGAAGATTTAGCTAGAACTACACGTTAAATTCATATTTCAATTCTATCATCTTGTTTGGTTCAACTGAATGATCTTGACAGCTTTCTGCAGATTTAATTTCTTGAGCTCCCAGTTCTCCGAAGCCGAACAAAAATCATGAGGGATCCATTCCTTACCTGTGTTCACACCTCACCACTGGTCTAAGTGCACGATATATCTATTTCTGAAGTGCAGGAGTAAGTCTACCTTGTGCTTTAAACCAGCAAGGGGCTGTGGGGTGCACTGGGGTGCAAGCTGCGAAGGATGCTCAGTCCCATTAAGCACCCAACATTTGACTCAGGCATAAATCTCTGCTTTCTGCTGCTGCTGACTGAAGTGGGAAGCATCCCTTCCTATTCAAACAAAGAGTAAACCTTCAAGGTAGACAGTTTTGGACAATTAATTTCTGTGTGTGAGCCATTCTGTCTCATCAGACTAATGCAAAAAACCAACCTGTAAAATATATTCATAATGCAGTTACCAACTCTGTGTGTTTGTGAAACAATGTTTTTAGTGTTTACTTACATTGCTGGAGTAGCCATTGATTTTCCATGGAGTACAGTAATTACATTCTACCCAAAGTTTTCACATTATGCATCTTAATTATTTACATCATAATGTGCTTAATGGTGCAGTGTATTACTTTCTTTGAGTAATATGTCTCAAACACTATGATACATCAAGCCAGGCAATAAAATTATTATGCAAAGAGAGACAGCCTTACACTTATCCTTCATTGCTGATGTCCCTACTTGTCTTCTAAGCCTGTGAGTAATTTCCTTCTTTAATTTAGTCAGCTGCCTGGAGGGTTTTCTAGAGAAGTTTCTGGTGATCTCAAACTTAACTGAATATGAAATGGAAAGGACATGCCATTCAATTTAGGTGTAAAAAGTTTATTACTGAGATGTTGGTCCTTTGATGGGCCATTTCACATAAGCAAACACCTAAAAAATTGAAGCCTTTTGGCTAAAAAAAGAAGTAAAAATTATAGATTCCAGTAACATGATGGCCTAGCAATTTCTTTTCTCCTTTGGTAATTTAAATTTGTTTTTCCTCTTCAGTAATCCAAATTTGTAGGTGCTATTTAAAAAAAAAAAAGCAAAAAAAAAAAGCAATGAAGAAAGAAAGAGATTTAACTCTAGTTAACATGTAAGACATCTCTAAATCATACATTCTTACAGCAACAAGGTGTTATGGCACAGAAACACCAGACAAAACTTCAGAATACTCAAACAAGAACGTGTTTAATATTGCAGTTTGGGCTCCAAACTGCAAAGTCAGAGGGACAATGCCTTCTACAAGTGTGATTTTTAAAACCACTGAAATGTCAAGAATTTAAAGACAAGGAATAGTGGCAGAGGCTACTTTATGCTTAAGACATCTTTCCTTTCCTCGCCAAACTTGTACTCCTCTACACTCTGTCTCATGCTATTCCAGTGTCTCTCAGGTGAGTAGCACTCCCAAAAATAAGAAGTGTGTGCCTGCACGGTGGTGGCAGCATGCCCAAAGCATGAAGTGTGTGCATGAATGTGTTTGGCTATGAAGGAAGAATTTATGGAAGCAAACTTATCCCAGCTGTCCAAAGGTTCTGCTCCTTACTGGAAGCCACAGAAGCCACAATGACAGTATATACAGCCTACAGGAGCTTAGGGGAAGGAAGATCATCACACCACAGGAAAGAAGACAAGGAAGAAAGGAAGAAATTCCTTATTTGAAGTAAAATGGTTCCCTGATCATACTCACAGGTTTATATACTTCAGCTTTCTGTGGACTGTATTAACACAATCATTATTTTAGTCCTTAAAAAACAAAACCAAACCAAACCAAAGAAAACTACAAAGAGAGGAAAAAAAGCTAATATATCATCAGCTCTTTGTAACCACTGACTGGTTTTCTTCAGTGATTTAAGTCCAGCCAAACCTAACCACTGTCCAAAAACAGAACATGTAATTCCTGGATAGTTTTGTTGTTTCTGGAGAAGTGAAGGTATTAGATGATCACATCAGGGAACTAGCTCAGATATGAGATGTATAGAAAGACTCCTTCTGTAATAAGCATTGAATGTAAGAAACAGCAGATACATTGCTTACTGCGTCCAAATCAACATAATAAATACTCCTGCATTCACCTAAAAATAGTATTTAAAAATGGAAAGCAGTATAAAATATTGGCAGAGTTTCTGAGGTTTTCTATAGACCGATAGTATTAATTCTCTTCTCTCTTTGCCTTGAAAAGAAGTAGAAGCTGCAATGCTATGCAAATACAAATCATGCTGAAATGCTATCCAGGGATGGATGTAACTGGTATCCCAGAGTGACAGGATGGCTGTTCTGCAGTCCAAAGAAATAACAAAATAGGATACTTGTGTGAGCTACTGTGGTAAAGTATCTAATTCACATTAGTGGAGGTTACTTTTTTCAGTGACCTCAGTGGGCTCCAAGTTGGGCTTTGTGGCAGAAATATTATAGCAAGATGGACAGTGATTCTCTGTGTACACTGCTACGTGTGAAAAGGAGAGACCCAGGTGTATGCAAACACACACACTTCATAAATCTCTCAGCAATTCCCCAGGGGATCAAATGATCAGCAACTATGATCAACTATGTGTTGGGCACCACTGAAACCTTACCTTTCCTCTTCCTCCCTGATGCAAAGGGAAAGGAAATGAGGTCATGCAGCCCTTCACCTTCCTAAACATCGTCATGATGTGCCAACACCCAGTGCTGCTGCGGGGCAAGGGCAGAGGGGAGCACACAGCAGAGTTAGATGAGCAGACAGTGGGAACACCATTGCCTGATATGGAAATAAGAGAATTGCCTTGAAGTGCTTAATGAAAGTGCTTGTAAAAAGTATTCTGCCGCTAGACAAAACTGAATTTTGTCTATTTGGCTTAAAAGATTTAAAGCACTCCTGCCTTAATCTGGTATTAGCATAAGAAAAAGAAAAGAAAGTGGGTATATTTGGCAGGGGAAACAGCATCAGGTAGGGGTATTACCTTTTCAGGAGAAGTAACAAATTCCAAAGGAAAAATTAAAAAGCTGTGAAAGGAATAGAAAAAATACAAGACATCTGAATCAAAGAGTGAGACACAAAGCTAGTAGATTGCCAGAACAAGAATTCAATTATATTTGCCTTTCATATAACTTCTAATTGCTAAAGATCTGTGTTGAAGTAAAGCATGAAGTACTCTGATCTTAGATGTATAAATTCATGCTCTGATAAATAAAACACCTCTGAAGTGAAAAGAGAGGAAAGTTGCAAGAAAAATTTGAAGGGAAATAACTATGCCTCATTGCAAGGTATGCTAAATAGGAATTCTAAAAGCAGAAACTGATTAGCATGATTAGATCTGACCCCCTCCAAAGACAGATGGGGCATTGGAGGTATAAATGTACAAAAGACACTGAGGCCAGGTGGAAACATCCTAAGGTAGAAAAGGAAATTTTCCTGCACCCTGCAGCATAGTATGGAGCTTGTTTGGCTCTCTGTAAATCTGCCATATACTAAATCTTCCAGATCAGACAGAGCAATCACTATTGGGCATTCACTGCCCTGAGTTTTCCCCCGCTCACCTCTCCACATATAAAAGTCTATCCTCACTTGGCTGGTCAAGAACACAACGTCCACAACACTGCTGTAAAAACAGTCAATGAAACTTGGCTAAGAACAATATTTTACCACAGCCAAACACCAGTACGAGTCAGATTTGGGCCAGGCTTATTTAACTCCATGCTGTTTCTACCTTCCTAGCTGCAAGGCTGAAATTCAAAGTCAATAAAGAAAGAGGAGTCACTTTTTCATTAGGCATGTATTTTAGTTACTTAAGAAAACACAAAACTTACCCTAAGCAGTAACACTGCCCAGGTACCACAGCTACTTTTTCCTTTTCCCTCACAGAAGGACAACTGACAGCAGTTTCCAACAACTTGTGCAAGGAAACCTCACTCTCTGCTCCCCTGGGGCTGGCAAAATTTGTCCAAAGCTCTTAATATTTTTTTTTTTTCCTCTCCCTAGGAATGTGTCTTCTAGGAATAAGCTTGGGTGCTGGAACGGTTAGCAATTAAGACGTGTCATGTTAATGACAGTAAATACCAGTTGTCTGAAGACATTTCTAGTTTTTAATATTTTTTCATTATATCAGTGACAGAATCCTTTCTCTCACTGGCTGAAGTCTTCAATCCTTTCCCCACCCCACATACCTCTACCTGATGGAACCCCTGAAGCTTTCCTTGGGGTGCAAAAGTGATTGCAATTGCTCTGTGCCTTGTGGGGCAGACAAGAATTTAAAAGGTTTAAGCAAAGTTACAAGGGAAAATGTAATGGTATTTGGAACTTTTAAAATGATTTACCTTTCATGTTTCCTTCCTAGCTCAGCTCAGAGACTGCCCTTTCACAATCAATCTCTCCCAGCCATCTCTCAATACACTGCAAACAAGATTAAGTTTTTGTTACTGTCTCAAAGTCAATCAGGGTCATCTGCAGCAGGCAAGGATTGAGGGTGTTTTTTAACTTGCTCCTTATCCTTTGGTGATAAGGTTCATTCCTTTTCAACTACATTCCAAACTGGGGGGGAAATTTTTCTTCCACACTTCTTTGCAAACTTTGGAGGCTTCTTCCCTGCCTTTAGAGCCACTGCTTTTGAAAAACATTTTGTCTGAGGAACTTAACTTTTAAATATCTTCAGTCTGTTAACAGCAGCAGTGTATCCAGCTCATTATAGTTATTTTACCACACATGTTCATCCATCTCAACTTTCAGGAGATTGCTTTCCCTTCTTGATACTTTATTAATTCCACTGATATTGCTGGGGTTTTTTGTTCTTTTTCTTAGGTTGGCTGAATTTTTTTCCTTTTTTTAAAGGATTGTGATTTGCCTTGCATATCTAGAGCTCACCCACTGTGTATGGTACATTCCTTCAGAGGAATTGTTATAGAGGCAGATTCATAAAGAAGATAATTGAAGTCTATAAAGACAATGGCTTGCATTTCAAAGGGAGGTTCAGCTGAAAAAAAATTATTCCCCTTTCCTGAACAAATGTTTCAGGGATGATGCTTCATTGCACAAGCACTTCACCATCTCTCGAGTCTTGGGAAGTCACACAAAATGCTGATCATTATGTGTAGCTATTAGCATGAGATAGTGACTCACTTCTCTGGCATCTATCACACACATTTGTGCCATAATGGCCTTTGTACACTGCTCAGTATCTCAGCTTGTTTGCAGTTCTGTCTGTACTTGACATAAGTAGTCCAGGCCCAGTGAGATAGTACCATACCACACTGAAGAAGGAACATATCCCTCAGCGTAGCCTCGAGCTCAAAGCCATGCTGTGATCCAGACTGCAGAGACTGCCATGCTGGCTTCAGGTCAGAGAGGTTCAGTAAAAGAAATGAGGTTCTCATCCAAAATCCTTCATGAGTGAAATCAAAGTTATGTGATTAAATGACTGATAAAACATGTGGCGTGTTCTCTGAATTTGCTAGGAACTGCTCACTTTACACTCTCTGACTTAGTCTATTGGCTTCAGTTGGCCATAAAGTGCATAAAGCTTTCAGTGTATGAAGTTAAACATTTTTACTGTGATACTGCAACCTTAAGCTGAGGGCTCAGCTGCTAGATGTAAAAGAGCAAGAAAGAACCAAAGAAGTGTGACAGCAGAAAAACATTCTGTCTGCAAGAAAAATGGATGTTAAGGTTTATATCTTGGAAAAGATCGAATGTTTGGTTTTGCTTTTCTGCTCATACACTGAAATTCTCTTTCTTGAGAAGATGAAAGCTGTAGAAATGAACTCTTGCATGGTTTGTGAGAGCAGTTATTCATTTGGAGACAAGGAAAAACTGAACATAACAACATACTGACTTTAAAGATACCCCATTCTCCTTTTAGGCTGCAGTCCCACCACAATGTAGTTACCATGAGTCATCACAGACACGTACACTCAGAACATGCGAGGTGAAATCTGTTCATAAAGAAGATGGCAACTACATTCATTAAAATCTATGCCTGTCCTTGTGGCTGTGAAAGTCAGCAAGAAAAGCTGAATTGTATAATTGTGCTTTATCCCACAACAAACCACCTAGCAAGATTCCACACTTGCAACCACTTTCTCAGGGCTAACTTCTGTTTTCAAATTGATGTTAACAGGACTGTGGGGCATAGCTGAGCACAAATGCATGAACTCTGATTTTCCAGTGTTTCAGACAGATTTCTGGATTATTGCTAACAACCTATGCTAAGATGGCATTGGGATGTTAGACCAGGTCAGGTGATGAGTAGTGAAAGAAGGCTGTTTGTACCTTTCCATGTCTCTTAAGAACTTCCTGTAGCTTGTGTATCTGATTTTATCCCCTCTTGATACTTCCATTTTCTCTGCCATTTTCAGCCACAAAATTTTGAACATCACATTTCAAGTTGTAGTAAGTGAAGAAACATGTATAGGTAAAAGAATATATCTATGTGTGCCCACACACAAGCATGTATAAACACAAGAAATATATAAAGCTGTACAGTATAAGCTGTGCTTTAGAAGAGCATGTACCAAAGATTGTATCTAGTATTCTCACTGTGTCATGCTCTTCACTCCACCTCCTGGAGATTTTTTCATTCTATGATTCCTTTCTGAGCATATGCACACATACAAATGTGAATATAGAATTAAACAGCAAGGTATTTGCAGCGTGTGGGAAAACTGAGGAGCATAAACTGTCCTGACTGCTTGTCTTGCTTTGATACAAAGCAAAGGCCATTCATCACATGCACCGTTGCCAGATAGGAGCTTTCAGAGACTAATCCTGAATCCTGGCACTAAGATTTGTCAGGTTTTGTAATGAAGGAAGCTGCTGACAGAACTGACTGAGTTACTGCACTGCTGCTTTAGATCTCTGTTCCTCCCTCCAAGGTCAGCTGTCCACTTTGAAAAGAAAGAAGAGCTCCAAACAAGTTCAGAGCTCGGCAGAAGTTTATGCTATCTCCCCTGCAATCACGCAAGGCAACAGGACTATTGCATATATACAGAGGAATATGGAGTGGGAAGACAGAAGAACTGAGGAGACATTTCAGCATGGAGATGTTATGAAACGAAGAACACAACCAGCGAGACTTTTATGTTATGGTTATATTAGAATGCACTTTTCCCAGCTACAGCCAGCAATTGTACTTGGTTGACAACCAACTCTGCACGAGCAGAAGCCATTTGCAAACATCTTTCTGATAAAACTGGAAGCACATTGATTTCCATAAAGAGAATGTACTTCAGAAGTCCACTTCTTGTTTGGGCATCTATGACTGTCACCACATTTGACATAAACTAGCACAAGGGGAGTCCATGACTATGGTCCTCCTTCACCTGGAATCTGAAATAATTAAAATGACAGCCTCAAATATTGACAGAGAGAGTTGCCAAAAAGAAATTTGATTAACTGCTCAGGGACATCCATCTTTACTTATTACTCTCTGAAATTGCCTTGTCAGTCAGAGCAACACAAGTTTTTCACATGAAGGATTTGAAAAAAATCAGACTGAGCTGGAACCAAGGGACCTTCTCTGCTGCATTTACAGTGGATATTATTTGCAAATCACTTCCTTCAAGGAAAAAAACCCTGCTGTTAGAGAAGAGTACAATGACAAGTTGCCAAATCTTTTTACTTCTCTTAATCACTGCAGTAGGAAATTGATGCTTTGAGATTCCTATTGAATATTATAAACAGTCTTAAAGGCGGGGGGAGGGAGAAAAACCAAATATGTTTTTGTTATCTCCTCTCTCTTTCAGTTCCTTGAGCATGTGACTGGACTAAGCCACTGACTTTGCTAAATTTTTGAGCTGTGTCCATCGTCTGCAGAGCTGATGAACACAGCTAAGCCCATCTGTAGGAGAGTACTATTAATGCACTTCTTTATTCAATTCCCAGGGCAGAGGAAACATCACACACAGTATGAAGGCTCTTATTTTAGCTAAAGAAAGTTGGCAGGAGTGGTTGGATTAAGGTTTGGGAGGGAGTGTTAGCAGTTGTTCTTTTTTAATCTCTGGAAGTTCCTGTTTAACTTCCTTATGTCAGGCTACAGACACCTGCCAGGACAGTACAGTGAGGGAGAACTGAGTCTCACTGCTGTACAGAGGCACAGCTGAAGATAACTCTCCAAAATGCATGTCTGTAAAAGCCAGTCATGATGCAGGAACCCATTAGAGACAGAAAATTTATCTAGGTGGTTCTCCACTCTGTGCCTCATAGCATGCTGCAGACATAACCTGACTGTGGTTCCAAACAGTACCAGACAGCACAGTTTAATTTTTCAGGAACTTGGTTAGGATGGATGGTCACTAATGAAGTCAGCAGCAGACTTTTAGCTATGTGGTATAATAATGGGAAGTTTCCTAAAACATTAAAAAAAAGCAGTCAGGCGAAGGTGGTGTATGCTTTGTATATACTAATACTCAGCACAGCTTGCATAAGAACATTCAAGAATGGCATAATGACATTATTTACTGATAGATATAAAGTTAAAAAATATGAAATATAGATTGTTCTTCACTTGAATTTCTTTGGATAGGTCTAAGTGCTTTAAAATATCAAATGAGGCTAATTCTAAATGATGATTTTACAGAGAACTATCTAACACTGTCTGACATTTAGGAGTCTTTTCTCTGAGAAATGAATCGTAAATGGGCACTTTAAAATATTTAAAGGCTTACTTTTTCCCTTGACATTGCCTCTTTGTGCAAAGGCATGAGACAAATAGATACTGAAGAACAAATAAGGCTTTGAAACGTTGCAAACCTCACTTTGCTACTACACTGCTGCAACATTCACAAAATGTCAAAAGGATCTTCTTGCCTCTCCATGTTATACTGCTGCCTTTGAAGAAAATAAATGTTAGTTCAGGGATGCTGTTTCAAAGAGAAAACAGTTTGTTATTTCTGGTTTCTGTAGTAGTAAAATAGTTACTCTTTGTGAAAGTCTACATGGCAGACATTTACAAAATATAAGGACACACTTCTTTTAAAGCTCCAAGTTCATACTAGTTTGGGGTACTCCAGCACACATCCCATTCCCTTGCTCCCACAAAGTGAATCAGAATAGGCATTTTTATGATTAAACCCCTCAGGGTTTATATTCTTGTGAATATCTTGTGAATTCTTACACCCTTTGCCTGCCCCGGGAAAAATACTATCTCAAGATGCAGTGCAGCCACCTTTCTCAAACACAATGGCTGGGCAGAAGTCTGCAAAAAGCTCTGGAGTATCTGTGTTATAGAAATACTCTGCAACTCGGCAACAGAAAGAGCCAACAGTCAGATACCCAGCACCTCGCCTTTACAGAAATATCTCAAGACTGCATATTCCAACTAATTGACCAGATATTTTCATTGGAATTCAATTTAATTGACAGGAACTGATCCATATTACATTTAAAGGTGGCAAGACACACTTCATCTGCTGTCTTGAGTCAACCTAAGTCTGTGATAGGTTATAGGCTTCTTTACCTTGCATTTGAGTTCAAGAGAACCTTAGTTAGCTGTGAAAACATGATCCTTGCATGAGCAAATACAGACTATTTGACGTCACAGTGTTTCGGGAAAAAAACCTGAGCAAGGTATTTCAAAGAACTGTTGCATTTCAATACCAAATGGCAAAGTTACCCAAAACAGAAAAATAAGCTTTCCCATTTCTGGCACAAACTTTTGGGTCAGGATGTGTGAAGGAAACATCTACAACTAGCTGTAGGTTGTGGCACACTCTGACAAACATAAGCCCTGGAGACAGCAGCCTGAAGATGAGAAGTTAACAGAAGAGTACCAAAGAGTAGCAGAAGGAAAGATATTGAACCCTCTGTCATCCTCTTTACCACAGCCTAACTCCTCTGGCATGGAGCATGACTTTGAGATGCAATACATTCTGAGGTAATTGTAACACTTCTGAATGACATTCTGGGGGAGGGTGCTCAGTGTTTCTTCTTCTTCTCCTAAAATCTCCTCAGGCTTAATAGCCAAAGGCTCCTTACTTGTGTGAGAACCTTCTTCATACATCTTTGTACTTACTACACTGCACTTTACAGCTAGAAAACAAGACAAAGCAAGCCTGAGATCTCTGAGGGCAGTGTAGATCAGTATAGACTAGAATGGCATAATGAGGAGAGAGTCATTACTTTCCATTTCAAGAAACTGTGTGTATCTCTAACAACTTGTTAAGGAAAAATGGAGGGAAGAAGTGACCTTTAAGCTGAGCTGGCTAACATTTAAACAAGTAAAAGTACTCATGCTGGTTCTTACTCTCAGCTTATTTGCTTAACACACATCAAGTTTGTATTTCTCCATCTGCATGTGCCAGGTCTGGGCTTTTCATTGTAAATATTTCACATGAAGGTGAACAAAAGAAAAGCCAGCTCATTTCTCTCTTCTCTAAGAATATCAAGTATCTCATTTAAGCAACCAGCTTGTGCAGCTCACCAACCACCACAAATATTTACAGAAACACCAGCACATTTACCTGTCACAAGTCTAACTAGGGGCAAAAAAAGAAAAAAAAGATTAAAAAATGAGAGTACTGCATGAACTGTGCTGGGCAGTAGGGCTCATGGCATCATTCAATGACATGATTCAGCAATGACACTATAAGGAGAATGAAGTAAAACCTTCAAGTGACTTGGTTAGCTATGAGGACAGCTTGAAATTACCTGTGCCTCCATGAGGAATTTGAGAAGATCTAGAGCAAACTGTGAAACTTCTGTCTGTCAACTGCTCTATCTCCCTGCAAAGTACCTGCACAGTGCAAGAATTCTTGATTGATCAGATCTAGACAATGAAAGTAAAATATCTATAATGTTTTGAGTGATGATAACTTTCCCACAAGATAAAAAGAAAACATAACTCAACTGGCAAAGTTTGGTTTTGTTGGGTTTTTTTCCATAAAAAAGCAAAAGTCACGAAGAAAAATCCAGTGGATGATAAGAGGCCCTGAAAGAGAAACCAGCATTCCAAAATACTTTTGATTACACTAACAATTAATTTTCCTTTGTTCAGGTGATGCCTGTGAGCTCCAAACACTTTGTCGGTTTGATGAAGTTTCAGTACCTTCACTGTCCCAGACCAGTTTTTATCTCTGCCTGTCCTGGCACCCAGAACAGAATCAAGAAAGCCCCAAGATCATGACTCAAACCAGCCCTGCATACTTCAGAAATCTTGTTATGGCCACAGAGCTCTTGGGTAGTGTTTCTCACAGAGAACTGACACTGGGAGCAGCTTCTTGCCTTAGTCTGGCAACTGGCTTCTGAAGCCCCAGACACCATCAAACAATTGAAGACTTGCTGATGTTTCCAAAAGAAAAGTTTTGAAAAATGGATTTCTGAAAAGTAATCACTTTGGACTGACTCAGATCAAAAAACCCCACAAGTCCTGAAATGTCAGGATTCCATTTCTTTAACATCACAGAGTGGCTTTGAAACTTGGCAGGAGCAAGTTGGTTCATCATATGTCTGCTTGATGGTGTCTGACAAGACAAAACAGATTTTCTGAGAGGAGTATTTCTCTTGATGTTACGCCTGATCTCTTGTTTTTGGACACAGATGGACATTCGCATAAAAGTTTGTGACCATATTCTTTGTGTACTCTCAAAGAAAATGATCTACAATGTACATAACTTTCACTGTTTGATGATGTCATCTCTAGAAAAAATCCTTCTCTATTTCATAATTTCACCAGCAGGTCCCATTAGGACATCCCCATAATCGGATCAGATTCGCTAACCCAGGAAAGTGCAATAAAAAGGCAAAATGATCAACACAAAAGGCAACAAGTAATCTACTCACATAAAATCTCAGAGGTTGCCAGGCAATCACCGAAAGCACAGTAGATGCCTTAAACTAATGATATTTTCAGTCTTGTATAATCATGCAGAGCTGATAAAGGCAATCCTGGGACTTCCTCACAACAGGGAGATTGTATAACGAACTTTAATTTAATTTACTGCTAGAGGAGTTTTATATACTAGGGAAAACTCATCCCACAGAGCTTTGTAGAACTAAGTTTAAAAAAAAATATTGAAAAAATCTGCATATGCATGAATCTGAATTTTCAGGCACGAACAACGGGATTTAGATCCATGACTCTCAGATGGAGCAAAGCAACCCCTAAAAGTTGATTCTTTTGTTTCTGCCACCACAGGTAGGTGCACAAGACAGGGAGTTGGTGCAAAAGGAAAGGGTCCTCTTACCCTACATGTACACCTCAAATAAGGGTCTGTTCAGAGTATTCACTAGCTTTTCCTTCTGCAAACATTGGGAGAACTAAAGCAGTCTTTTATTCAGTGGTGCCATATTGTTCTCTTTCTCCCTCCTGATTTTTGGTTCTGACGTTTCCTGGCTCACATTTAACACGTCCACCACAAATCAAAATTTCAGTAAGACATCAAGCAGACAGGTACAGCCAGAAATTTCATGGGAGCACATTTTTGTCCATAAATTATTTAAAATCCACTCATTATTAAGAAGTAAGCACAAGGCTGTCACAATGAATCCATCTCTCTTAACACAGGATGATTATCCATTATATTTGGAAACAACTCAGTATAACTGCAGAGAAGACCCAAGAGGACTAAGACTGGAGCATGACCTAATGCTTTTTAATTGTTGAGGCAACAGAGGCTAAATAACTTTGTTTTCCTACCAGGTGAAAATAGTGTAGTAAGGCAGCCACAGGAGAAAAAAGAAGTAAAACAGAGGATAACTATAGAGAAATTAGATAATCACAGGTCCTTTTTTGCTTCCAAAAGGGGAGAAAACACAATATATTGAACTGTGAAAAAATAAACATTGCATTTTGCAATAGGTGACATGAGTTAAAGTAGTTTAAGAAATAAGCTGGAACACCAGAAACTAGAACTGTCATTAGTCATTATTTCATACTTCCATAAATTTCCAAAGCTTAATAGCTAAGTTTTCAAAACCAAGTATCTATCTAAACAGTATTCACTGTGGAATCTGTGACTCCAGGCTCACAAATTCCCTGTTCTGTAAATCTATGTGCATAAAAACCTGAACACCAAAGGTGTGTGGGTGTGCACCTGCATGTACACACACAGTCATGTACACACAGAATCATTTTTGTATCTACTTTCAGATCAGGGTCTGTAGATGCTGGCAAAGTACACAGATTTGAAGAGCAGCACATGTCTGCTGGAAGTGATAAAAGGAAAAACATCAAAGTAGGTCTGACTGCCTATTGTTGGCTTTGGAAGTTGCACACGGCTGGTGCTACCAACAAGTGGCTAATGTAATTTTCTTTAAATCAAATATTATATAAAAATAGTAATAAAAATATTTAGAAACATACACTAAACATCCCACTGATAAGTCTTAGGCCCACACCAGTTTACCTGAATTTTTTCATGAGAAACCCACTTCCTTTATCCTTTATTCCTTCTGAATCACTTATTAATGAGATCAGAGCCCCACTGAATCAGAAAACTTGTCAAATAAAAAGATATTGCCTAGCAATACATTGGATGACACCACTGTTACAAAATGTCACTTCAGAGGTGAACAGACTCGGAATAAGTTCAGCATGGTTCCTAAAGGCAACAACTTCTACAGCTCTCTAGTGAAGAGTTATCTGGGATCCATGTGACTGCTCTTTGGTCCCTCTGTTGGTTTTGGTTGGGGTGGAGTTAACTTTCTTCACAGTGGCTGGTATAGGACTGTGCTTTGGATTTTTGTTGAACAAGGGGTTGATAACACAGAGATGCTTTTGTTATTGCTGAGCAGGACTTACACAGAGAGCCAAGGCCTGTTCTGCTTCTCGTACTGCCATGGTGGTGAGGAAGTTGGGGGTACATGGGAGGTTGGGAGGAGACACAGTTGGGACAGGTGACCTCAACTGACCAAAGGGGTATTCCAGACCATATGACATCATGTATATAGAGGTGGGGGGAAGATGAAGGAAGGGGGGGACTGATGATATTTGTCTTCCCAAATCACCACTACACGTGATGGTGCCCTGCTCTCCTGGACGTGGCTGAATACCTGCCTGCCGACGGCAAGAAGTCAATTAATTCTTTGTTCTTCTTTGCTTGTGTATGCAGCCTTTGCTTTCCTTCAACTGTCATTATCTCAACCCATGAGTTTCCTAGCTTTTACCCTTCCAATTCTCTCCCTGATCCTACTGGTGGGGGCTTGAGTGAATGGCTGTGTAGTGTTTGGTGTCTGGCTGAGGTTAAACCACAACAGTCCCGAATTTCAAAGAAGGGCAACACTGAGGTTTGAAGCAGGCTGACGGCCCACTGTGCAGCACTGGAAATAAATTAAGGCTGGGAAGGTTCTTCTACTCTAACCCCTGATTTTTCATCATTCTCTAATGCAAAGACAGCCTTCTGTGAAACAAGGAATTTGGAAAGAAAACATGATGACTGAAGCTGATTTATCTCACTGGTTAATTTTGATAGAATAAACATGANAGTTTCCTAGCTTTTACCCTTCCAATTCTCTCCCTGATCCTACTGGTGGGGGCTTGAGTGAATGGCTGTGTAGTGTTTGGTGTCTGGCTGAGGTTAAACCACAACAGTCCCGAATTTCAAAGAAGGGCAACACTGAGGTTTGAAGCAGGCTGACGGCCCACTGTGCAGCACTGGAAATAAATTAAGGCTGGGAAGGTTCTTCTACTCTAACCCCTGATTTTTCATCATTCTCTAATGCAAAGACAGCCTTCTGTGAAACAAGGAATTTGGAAAGAAAACATGATGACTGAAGCTGATTTATCTCACTGGTTAATTTTGATAGAATAAACATGAGATAGCATACTCAGAGACACTGAATTCCCCTACCTAATTTTTTTTTCTCAAACTCTTAATTAATTCTCTTACTCACTGCCATAGCCTTACTCAAAAAAGTGGGATGTGTATGTATGCCAGCAAGTTCTACATTTGTCCTTAACACACAGTTTAACTAGTGAGGAAAGAAGAGGGAAGGGAGAAGTGAGATTGCACTGATTTTGCTGCCATAGGCAAAGGGGTCCCCATACCCTAACTGAGCCACTGCAGTAATGCCAGTTCCTTTCTGATAAGGAATGTTGAAGCCATAGAGGAAAACACAGATGAATGAGTGAAAAGATGGGGCCTGACCAGTGGCAGAGAACTGCAACTGGGACAATTTTGAACTGCTCAGGAGACTCAGGCTCAGAGGCAGCCAGCCCAGGTGGCCTCAGGGAGCCACTGAAGCTCTCAGCTTTGAAGGTCAGGCCTATTTACAGAAATAACATTTAATACTCACTGCCTTCTTAAAATGGTATGAAATGTACACAACATGTCCCATGAAGTTGTCTCAAACAAAAGGCTGGCATTCATAGCAGCTTTCTCTAAAAGTCTTCTTATTCTCCATCTTATACTAATTTAAACCTAATACAAATACACTGATGTCTATGTAGGCACTTTTGATGAAACCCCAAAGAAAACAAGTTCAAAATTAGACCAAATTATTTTTATAACCTACAGGGAACATGTAAGACACCTTTATAAAAGAAACCCAAAAATATGCTTCTCAATTATGATGTGACATGAGGAAAGAAGTCCACTGTGTGAAGTCATCTCTGTTTATGTGCAATGTTGATGCCAAAGTCCAACACAAAGCAAGAATAAACCTCTTCAAAAGCATGACAAACACCAGCTAGGAGTTTTTTCTCACTGCCTATTTTAAAGCACACAAAAAATGATGTAAGAATAATCCATCCCATCTGCAAGGAGTAAACTTAGTAGTTGCACATACCAAACCAACTAGAAATTTACTTCTTCATTAACACCCCACAGACAATAACACTTTAGAATTTAAACATTTTTGGCTGAGCTTTATGAAGAGTAAGTTGAAATGAAAACCTAAGACCTGCTATTAGCATTTTGCAGAGCTGTATTCAAAAAAAGTCCTCATCCTTAGCATCCTAGTGTTTCCCAAACTTAAGGGGACAGAATTACTACAGGGGATCTTGAGGCAGCACAAAAGAGAGAAATGATCCCTGTGGGTTCCTGCAGGGCAGCTGTTCTGGCTAACAGAATGAAAAAAGGAGTACTGAGGATCCAGGGGAAAGCCAGGAAAGCTCCCCAGGTCCAAGCAGTGAAACCTGAAGAGCATGACATAAAGGATGAGCCTGAGGGTCTTGAGGAGAGAGAAAAAATAATCAATGTTTATATTCAACAATTGACACAAGCATTTGCACAGAGGGATGAGGACAATTTGCAGATATTCTTCTAATTTCCAGAGCATTCCTTAAAAATGTACTTATCCCAGGTGATTCCAGCTTCAGCCTTAGTCAGCAAACACTAGATAACAGAGAGCACACACTTGTTTTGGATTAGTACCAGAAACATATGATGGCAGCATACTAATCCAAGAGGTTGCCATTAAAATCAGTACTTCAAGCAGAAAAACTTCCATTACTGATTTTTTTCTACTCCCTCAAGAATTAATTTTCTGTTGCTGTCTAGGTCTCTGTGGCCATTTTTACGTACTAGGTCACTTTATCTGAAAAAGTACAGATTCTAGAGAAATGAAAGGTACTTTTGGTCCACATTTCTTCCTCAGTCTTCCTTCACAGTCATGACTGCTCCCTGTACTATTGCAATCAGGTTTTGGCCTGAATCTAGGTCTTGCATGCAATCAGAGACAATATTTCTACTTCTTTTTTCATTCAGTAGATCCACTGCTGGCAATGCCATGTACTTTTTACTGCAGTCCTCTGAATTACTCATAAATCTCACATTAGTACCTGCATATCTTGAGGAACTGCAAGAGGAGGCTTTCCCATTCTGCTCTGTTCTCCATCTAACAAAATGAATTCTTCCTTGCATGGAGGGATATCTGGCTCAGGGTATTAATCTCTCTCCCGACTACATTTTGGGTTACGCGCAGAACATAATGAACTAAACCTAACATATGGCTGGCAGGGCACATCTCCTCAGCCAGCTGCCCTTTCTGCTCTGAGACAAATGCACCCAGACCAGGCACAAAAAATACACCTCTTATTTTATCAGCAGTTTAACTTTTGCTAACAGCACAAACCTATGTGCATACTGTAGTCATAAGCTGGCTCTGAACTACCTGAAGGACTGCTCTAGTACTTCTCAGAACCTTGAACTTTTGAAAGCACTTCTTACAAAATATCTTTCTAGTCAGTGCTATTAATTGCTATTAGCATTGTTCTGATTCATTGTGTCTAATTCTTTTTCTGCAACTTCTACTTGAGTCACAATTGGTCATATTTACAATGTGTTTTCATTGTTTTAGCATGTAGTGCTTCTTCCACTTCTAAATGTGGTTGTTCCATTCGCATAACATTCCAAATTACAAATTCAGCTCCCTTGGAGTTTTATTTCTGTAAAATTTAATCTTGAGCTAAAAGATATAATAAGCATGCAGGATTTTCATTTTTTCTAACTATTGCCAATAAAACTATATACGTTTTTTTTCAGATATAATTGTATAGCTCTATGGAATACCTCAGAGTAACAATTACATAAAATTATTTAAAGTATTCTTTTAAATCTGTCTCGAGATCTGTCAAATAAAAAAGACTATTTTTTTAATATTAACTTTATCAGAATAGTAATACCTGGTATTCTAACCAATTTTAATTAACATCTCCTTATGATGGAAAGTTTTTACTTGTGGAGATACACTGTGTGCATAAATATGCTAATTTTTTCCCCATAATTAATGTGGGTGAAAGATAATATGGGGAATCTGCCTTTGTACGATACATGAATTTCAATTTGATTTTATAAACCATCTCTATTCTTAAACCATTTACTGTGTTCTGTCTGTTACTCAATATACTTTGGAGAAGGGGGGAATCTGTCTCAAAACAGGCTGATTATTAAAGATTATCAGTACCCAAACCAACGCTACCTGGGGAGAACAGAAGAGTAGAATATCCTTCATAAAGCTGTTTTTCCCTAACTTCTCTGGAGAAAGCTGAAAGAATCATATTTCCACAAAAGCAGAACAAAGGCTCAGGTGTCAGGTTGGAGACCACAGAGCTTAAAGAGTTGGGGGTGAGGGGTGGAGGGTGAGGGGTGGAGGGGACACAGGAAGGCCAATGCTTGAACAAAGGATGGAAAGTTGAGCAGCACAGGAAAAAATGGAGAGGTGACTGTTTGCCTACACCATCAGGTTAAAACAAAACAAAACAAAAGCTGTCAGCAAACATTCAAATATGCAATTTACCCAAGAAGCCACACAAAAGGGAATCTGAATCCTGTAAAACTTGTGTCTAATGTCAGTTACTATTCTCCAGTGAAAGGGAGACTGAGACAGCATTTTTATTGCTTTATGCACAACTGCAAATTTCTTGCAGTAGCTCTGAAACAAACTGCGTGGTTTGGTAACATTCACAAAGCTTCTTTTTGTCTCCTTTTCCATGTTGTGTTGAATTCCAGAGCTGTGGGATACACTGCTGCCTGCACGGGGCTGGGGAGGTACCAAGGCAGCTGTATCATGAACTGATTTGCACATATAGACAGTGAACAGAGAGCACTGTGCCTAAGCAGCATGCCAGAAAGCCTGGCAGAAAACAGCGGTGTTTATCTAGGCTTGAAGCAGCAAACTTGCTCATCTGGTGTGCTGAGGCCCACCAGGACCTGCCTGGCCCCTGTACCCCTGGGAAAGTTCAACTGGAAACTTCTCCTCTGGGAAATGACTGAACAGCAAAGCTATTCACCAGAGACTGCAATATAGCACTGGCAAATATATTTAATATAATGTAAAATGCTCACCTCTAGCAGTTCAATTTCTGAACTTGTAATTGCCTCAAACTGCCATTAAACTACTTTGCTATAAAGCAGTATTTTAAGAGGCAAAAGTAATTACCAGTGAGATCCAGGCACTTAAACCCAGGCATGAATCTCAGGAAACAACGGGAAACACACCTCAACAAGAGCTGAATTTCAGTCCTCTACCTGCATGATTTGTTTGAGACTGTTCCTCCAGAACTCATGAACTCACAGCACTGAAACCCAAGGAACATGGGGGTGTGCCCAGATGCAGGCTAGAAACACTAGTCCCTTCCAGCTCAGAATATTCTGTGATTCTGTGACTGCCAACAGTTGTGCCACAAAGAAACTTATTTGAGGATATCATACTTACAGTTCTGTCTGAAGGTAGAAACTTAATTCCAGTGGTTTTCCGAAAAACATCTGAGCAATGTGGAGCAGAGAGTGCAACTCATGCTGTGAATGTTTCTCAGTGCCACATGTGAAACAGTTAGAGACAACCCCAAACCTAAAACATGGTGTAGCAGAACCATCAGGGAAGCAAGGATAACAAGGATCAAGACAACTGGACTTCTCATTCCCAACAATCAGGACAAGGTGCTCAGAGATCTGGTCTCAGAGATCTGGTCTCAAAGTTCGGGTCTCCCAAACAGTTACTTTAATTAACCTAACTGTCTCACTTCTATTCCTAAAATATGGGCTATCCTAGATCTTGCTGCTGTCTCTTGTGAAGCCTCTAGGAGAGATGCAGGGATCAGAAGACACATCCATATGGCACAATCCTACAATGCCCTAAGCTGGGCAGGTAACAGATGGAATACCGTCCACTTGGGTGCTGTCCCACCACCACTGGCTTCTGACTCCAGAGCCACCTTACTCACATTAGCCTGCACAGTGTTCCACAGGATAGGAACATCCACCCTATTCCAACCATACAAATATTTAATTACTGCTATAGAAAGGTAAGCACAGTGACAGCAGGAATCTCATCAAAACAAAAACAAAAAAGTCAACTACTTTATTTCTTTGCCAAAATTCAGAGACCTCCAAACCTACAAGACATTTAAGTAATAAGCATTTCAAAGAAAAATTAAGAATCAGAGTTAATGCACAGTTAAGACAGACAACTCATGAGGAGATAAAATCTCCACCTTTCCACAAACTAAGGAAAAATCATGGGTGCCTGTTCACTGAGTGCAAGCTGCAACCAGAAGGCTGATTGTCCTCAGCTTCAGTTCTGCCAGGAAAACACAGCGTAACAGCATCATCCAAACAGCTCTGGTGCCATTCATGGCTGGATCAAATGCAGTGGAACAACCTTTGATGTGAACAAAGCAGACCACTTACCCCTCCTTCCCCAAAGACTGTTTTTATATCAGGAGAAACAAAGAGTTTTTTGGAGGGACCTGTAATCTGCTCCCATAATGGGCTGTGGGTGTAGTAATTTGGGCTGAAGAAAACATAAGGTAGCTCTTCCAGGACATGAATTATGGCAGTGTTTGCACAAAAATAGGAGGTTGAAAAGCTAGAAAAGTCCACCTCAAATTTCATTAAGGCCAGGAGGGTCTATTCCAAAGCAGAACTAATTTTCTGGATTCTAGTGCACTTAAAAAATATAGCCCAGCTTTTTCAACCACAGCAGATTCATTTTCTTCACAATTTTAACAACCTGGCATTTTATTTCACTGAAATGCTACAGGTTCTCCATGTAAGAATGTGTCTCACATGCACTTCTCAACTAAACAGCCTTCTAAGTGCTGCTTGCATGGAGGAGAAATTTATATTGAAAAAAAATTCAGAAGTAATTCAGTAACCATGTATCTTCTGGTATACAGTTTCAAAGCTTCATGTAGCTTGGCTGTCTGTCAGGATTTATTAAATCTATGTACCACAGTCGAATAAACATTTGTCTCCACTTTTCATAACATGTTCTTCTGTACCATAACTGGCATACAACTATTTAAAGACCCCAGGCTGCAGTCCACAAACAGTAATATTTGACACACAATGCCAGTCTCTCTCCAGACTGCTCTTCTGTACATCTGTGTGAACAGCAGGATGGGCATCCTCAGGCTGGAACAACAAATTGGCCAAGGAACAACTGGCTTCAGCAACTGGCTGGAAAAAAATTCCATCCTTCAGCCTTGCCCCTTTATAGCAGTCCCTATACTCACTGCTATACCCTTCGGTGAGCTTACACCAGATTTTGGATTTTAAATTAAAAGTTGCTGCTGGAGTCACAGTCCTGGGATACATACAGACAGCTGGCTTGGCATTGTAAGGCAGCAGTGATCATTCTGCAACTAATAAAAAACATTGTCAGAAAGAGCAGCATCTTTAATGGCACCTGTTGGCACTTTGTATGTCACACATCAATACAAGTAAAAGATGATGAATACCCTGTACAATGTGCGTTTTCCTCAAAGATTTTACTACAACATTTGTCAGGGAAATGCTAGTGCTGATTGAATGTTGCACTGCAAGAGAGAAATGTTGCAAGTAGAAACCATAGGCAAAGCAGACCAACACCACTATCAGAAAGGCAGAACTACAAATAAACAACAAAGCATTGCTTAAAACAGGGTAGCAAATATGAGCTCCAGGTATGTCTACTGAAGTCACTGAAATTATGATAGAGGCCCCACTGCAAAGACAGAATTCCCAATTTGGAATCACCATGCTCTGCTCTCCTTGTTTGCTCCATCATTTTCCCAAGCACAGCAGAGCCATAGAGGATGGAAGAGGCCAATGTTCCTATCTTTCTTTAGAAGGAGGAGGTATAATAATTTCTCTCACTGCTATCATGTTTTGTTGAAGAAAATTTAATCACTTCTCCATCTCATGGTTTCTCTAAATGCCATTTCTCCTTTCCTAAAATTTCCTCTGAGCATTAAGAAACCATGTCCTGGAGAAGACAGAAGAGCAGTTGCTATTGAGGCGCAGTAAGGCATCCACCATATAACTTTACCATGCAGAAACAAATCTGGGAACCTAAATTACGAGCTTCTTTAAAAAGGAAGTTGTAGAGGAAAAAGCTGAGTGGGATCTATCTGATTCTCAGTACGGTACAACACTGACTTTTAAAAATACTCATTTCCAAATTTCTTGGTATGCTGAATTTGCAAAGAATAATAAAAAAACCCTTTTAGCTCTGTCAGCAGCATGAGGGGCCAATTTCAGCTATCTAGGGGCTCCACTTATTATTTGAGCAGTCATGGTTTGCATCCCACGCAGACATCTGGAGAGACTTAACTACTTTCATTAAGAGTCTTTATCAGCAACAGTCCTTCAATTACAAGGGAAGAAAACAGAAATGTGTTTTAGGTGGAGCAGAAAGGACTCAGTGGGAAACAAAATAAACTTAGGAAAGACAATGAGTGATAAATCAACTGTATCTTCTAGGTAAGGTACTTCATCCCCGAGATCTCTTGGCGATGCATTTAACTTCAGCCTTTCTCTAACATCTGTGAGTGACTATTGAACCAATGTTTCAGTGCTGGCATGAGCCATATCCCTCATCCTCCACTGTCACAGTTGCAGTTTGCTGTTCAGGTTCAGCTCTGGTCACTAAGAGATGAATGGCTCTGAAGGCACTACTTAAGGTTCTCTCAGCTGCAGAGCACATGCTTTTATTTGCTGGTAAGTAGAAAAGGAGTCCCTCACTGGAGGCCACCTCTTGATTCAATCACTGCCTTCCAGAGCTTCAGCACAAGCAATCTATTTCCTGCCAACCTCCTCAAAGCCACAGAGGCTCAGTACTGAATCTTCAAGGTGAATCTCTGAAACAACGGGTGCATGAAAACACTTAAACATCCCTTTCAGACAGTGATTCAGGCCTAGGGGGAAAAAAAGCAATAGCTGTTATTTTTTGGTTTGTTTACCCTGTCTTGCAATGGCAATGAGGTTGATGTAATCTTTGCCTGCATCTACCTCTTTTTCTGAGCTTCTTACTCCTTCTCTTACTTTTGTCTCTACCACTAGTAACTTTGGAACCTAGAAGAGTGATTTCAGCATGGTAGAGGTGCCTGAGGTTCTTACAGATTCCATAAAAAAATCACCTGAGTAGAGGAGAAATATCTTATAAGGCCCACAAGAAAAGGGAACTCGTACAATGGAAACTTGTATAGTTCAAAACACCAGGAAATCCAGAGGAAGAAGTTCTTACTCATGCTAGCTAAAGTTTATAGTCACAGAACAAGAAACCAAAAACCTCTTAGTTCTGGTGTTATGGGTGCGTTGCATTCTATTTTTCAGTGGCTTACCCTGAGCACACACAGGACAGTGCTGCTTCCTCAGTAAGAATGAATACATACCTGCAGCCTTGGTGGTGTAACTATCTGAGCCAAGTGCCACAGTCTGATAAATACAGTTCCTCTTCCTTGCATGCATTCACAGGAGCCAGAGAACACTACCTTTCCTTCATCTCTTTTGTCTCACTGGAGCCACAAAGCTGATCTGGGTCCTTTCCCTCACTTCTCAGAAAAAAAATGCAAGCAGCAAGCTCCCAACTGTTGAACTTCAGGCCCCAAATCATGTTCTGGAGCAAAACCCATCAAAGTAAGGAGAAAAAAATAAAAATAAGAGATTCTGCTTTTTAATGAGCTATTTCCCTGAACAAATAAGGCACAGAGGATTCAAAGCAGAAGGGAATGTGGAAACTTGGGAAGTACAAACTATCTACAGAGGGGTTCGTACTAAGAGGAGAACCAGGCACAGACTAGGGAACTGTTCGTTCGTCTCAGAAAATATCAGTGACTAATAATAATAAATTATAATTACGCAGGTGTTCTCCAGGGTCCTCCACTGATTTGGTGAGCCAAAATGCATGACTCCTATCCTTGTCCTGTATAGGATAAATATGCCACAGGGAGACAGAATTAGTCACCATGAGAGAGAGCATGGACAGTATAGGTTGATGGCTCTGCTCATGAATTTTAAGAGCCAGACTGCAGACAGGCATCTCAGCAGAACAGAGATGACAACCCATTAAGAAGAAATACAACACCTTTGGGGTGATAGGTCACCACAGAATTTCTATTTTAGGCCCCATAGTCAACTATATGATAGATCATGATTACCACCTAACTTGTGTGTCTGTGTGAGGGAGTGTGGTTTGGCTACCTCAGGAAGGGGACACTGTGAGATGCAGTGCTGAATGGAGGTCTGAATCAGGTCTGTACTTCATCAAGGGCCTACAGACATAAAACATACCTAGCTGTTATGATTTGGGTTGGTCATCTTTTTCCCTGGAACAGAGCCATTTGGTGTACTTTTGCAGCACACCATAAGTCAGAAGAAATAGTCAAGATTTTGTGGTGAAAAATTACTAAAAACATGCAAGAAAAAAAAAAATTAAGACTGACAGCATTCTGAGACCTTGAGTAAAAAAAAAATCTCTTTCTCAACATTTGCTTTGGCAGTCTTACAGTGCAGCATGCCAGACCAGTACCTCCTAGTAACCTGTTAAAATATTTATATGCTTGCACTACTTTAAATGCATTGGTATTTAAGGGGTTTGGGGAAGGCTGGAGAGACCAAGAGAAATAAAGAAACACATGTCTCAGCATCAGCCTGAAGCACAATGATGAGATGAGGAACTCTGGGCTAGCACAGCATGCCAGAATCCAGGGACCTGATAGCTAGACTTTTTGGGCTACTTTAATTGAGACAAACAGGAACTGTGTGGCCTGGAAGTGAGCACTGTGGTGCTGTCTCCACTGTTTTCCTGTGGGTTCCACTATGGTTTTACACCCCAGATCCTACCGCAATTTTCACTCTTTTCCCCAAAACACCAAAACTCAAACAATAAATCACCATTTTACAACCAGATGTAACTCAGTCTGGGCAGGGTCACCACAAGCACCAGTTTCCCCAGGCAAAAGTGTTTTGCTGTGCTCACTGTGAACCAAAGAGAAACTTTTTTGATTGCCTGTGCCAGGGCAGCACAGCCTTGCCAGAATAGTAGAGATGAGCTTCACACCCACAGAGCTCTCCTGCAAAGATTGATGCTGAAATCCTAGTAAGATGTGCCAACTCCTACTCAAGGAAAGGGGGTCTCTGGCTGGCTGACAGTTGAAAAGATCCTGACGCCTTCTTTCCAGCCAGCTGACAGATGTATAAGAAAGGCTGTCAACTCATTTCCCACAGAGCAATTTTAAAAAGTCTACCATCTTTCAGTTCATGTCGAGTAAGAACAGCACACTGAACCCCTAAGTCCTTTTTAAAAATTGTGTACTGATTTCACCAGTATGAACTTGCCAGGTCCAGCCAAAACAAACTGCTAGGTATTTTCTGTGAGGTCAAATAAACAAACTGTTCTGTTCAGTGAAATATCTTACCACAATATTTCACTCCATCAGTCCATTAAATTTTATGCTTCTGCATGTAGGAATGTTTGCTATCTGCAGACAGGAACTACCACTGCACCTTAGCCACATTAATGCTATTCAGAGGTAAGAACATTTCACTTGAAAAAAAACAAATGAAAACAAGTGAAGAAACAGAGTTTTAGCTGTCCTACAAGAGAAAATAATTGTACTTCCCTAGGTCAAGGCATAAACTCACCATTTGATTGCAACTCGTTTGATATCAATCTGTTAATATTTGTATAAAGGACCTTGAAGAATCAGAGGAAAAATAGCACAAAGAAAAGAGCAACATAAAACAAACTTCTAGACATTTGATGAATACCCAAGTAGTGGAAGAAGTGAAAATGATTAATGGTATAGTATCAGCACACAACAGCACAATGGAAGTAAGATAGCTGGGTTTAGAAAGCAAGGCCATTAACACACAAGGTGAAATGACCATGCACACACTGGTGGCTGAAGGACAAGGTGGCAGGAAACAAAACAAAGTTACAGTTGCCTGGAATACCTAGTACTAAAAAGCCAGGGCAGCAGGCCAACACGCTGATTAGAAAGAGCAAAGCACAGTAATTATTCCTCCCCTCTCATGAAATAGCAGCAGGGTTAATTTTATCCTGGAACAAAAACCATATGCCATTGAAGAAGCATTACAGGATCAGCTCAATATTCAAACCTAACTGCCTAATAAGAACTTTTTTTTTCCTAAGACCTTGGCAGTGGAAAGAAACATCACATGGCATCTTGCAAATTATTGCTCTTTCTCCAAAGGGCATTAAAAAGGGAACACAGGTTTTTTAAGTACAACCCTACTGAAAAAAATGAAAAGTTTTGTTCCTTTTAAAAAATCCAAAATCTAGATGAATTGCCATGAACTAAGGGAAATTCTGAACTTGTGCTCATATACTGAGCAAAATTCAGATCTGGAATACAAAATGTGACTGCTGCCTCAATTGTGTCCTTTAAAAAGCACACCTTGTGAGTTTTCTGCAAAATGAATTCAAACAGCCATTCCTCATAGCAAGGCAACAAAATCTAATACACTTAAAATTGCACATCATCCTTCTAGCTCTCATTTAGAAGAAAACCTTCTAGATGCAAAACAAGTGGAAATGATGCAGCTACATGTTATTATGTTGGCAGCCAAACCCAACACAATTCACAATGGACTTCAACTTCTTTTTGACAGTGGAGACAGCTAACTGCGATTCAGAGAAGCGTAAAGGACGTGGGACTTCGTATCAGTGTAAAGATTAGAGAAACTGCTCTTTTACACATGTCTTGGGTTGAGCTGGCAAAACACCAACTGCCCAAGAACAGAGAAAAATGGTTCTTCCCCCCACACACACACTAGCCAAGAGAAAAAGAAGAGGGAGAGGAAAAAAAACCTTCTAAACTAGGTTTATGCTGAAACTAACTACATGTATTTATACAGAAAAGAGAAAATTAAAAGAAAGCTACAATATAACACACTCTTACACAAGTTTTATATAACAAAAAATAACCTCCCACTCCTAATTAATATGAAATCTATTATTCTAGATTCATAAGCACACTCTAAAGACGCTTAGCAAGAAACAGAAAGAGTAACAACAAAATGTTTCTACTTCCCCGAACTCAAACAAAATGCAAGAAGCAGGAGCAAGGCCTAAGATAGCAGAAAAGATGTAGCACGTCCGGCTTGTACCTCAGCCATGGCAGAGCTGACTAAGCCACTCCCACACACTGGACTTTACTCTTACTGAGATGATGTAAGATGGTATAGAATATAATATTACTAGCTAGAAGAAGTCAGCTGTCAGCTAGCTCAGCCCAGCTCAAGTCAGCTGACAATTTCAGGCCTATTCTAAATTTTAGAACCTAAATTTAGGCCCACCTGGCTAAACCTATAACAACACATTAGCTTTATCCCTATTCTAGTACAATCCTCCATTTAATATTTCACATGAGGATGCCATACATTTTCCATGCTGTTTCTGAGCTCCTCTGGGATTTTACAGCTACCATGGTCACCACACCAAAGGTAAGCTTCCTACAGAATATGCAAGTGTTTTGAAGAGACATCAAAACAATCTTAACTATCTCCTCTTACACTATTCAAATCACACCTTTCTTGTTACAGGTGTACATCCAGCAATCTATCATTAAGTCCATTTTCAACACCTGGTTCTGTCTCTCACTATTTGCTATGATGCTTTGAAAATAATAGGAAATACGGATTCTTTAAAAATGTAGGTTATTGATCATCAACAGCAATACTTTTGGAACTGTCACTGTGTTTTGATATAGCAAAAGGTTTTTAAATGATCTTATCATACAGGTATTATAGAAACAGTTGCTAATAAAGTGGAAGCCTGGAGCTTATCTTTTTATTTCTCATTATTCCGTTTTGGCCAGAAACCTCAGCAAGCCTCTCTGCCACTGCAGCCAGTGCAATGCACAGCAACATTCCTGCTCAGTGACTGGAACAGTGATGATTACATTGTCTGTTTTTATGCTGTCCAACAAGCTTGTTAGTTCCCTTAGTGGTGAAGGACTTGTCTGTCCTTATGACCTCTTTCTCTCTGACCTTTATTCAGACATTACATCTACTCCAAGACCACAGCTCACAAGATCCACCACAAAAAAAAGAAAAAAAAGCGGTCTTTAAAATTTTTGTTGAGACTACACTCACACTGAAGGCATTTAATGTTTAGATACCTTCTCCCACATAATTCAAAATATTTCCCCTTCTATTACATGGGGTTTTTTAATGTAAATCCTGTACTGGTTTAGAGGTAAACCAGCAGGAGAAATGAGCTCAGCACGAGAGAGATTGTAAGTCAGAGCTACAATTTAATAATAATACTATGGTAAATACACTGACACAAAGGGAAATTGCTTCCAACTCCCAAAACCCAGCTGTATAACCCAGTGCCCTGGGGTACAAACCCAAAGGGGTTTGTTAGCCTTATGCTGAGACCCGTGTGGCTCCCCCAAGTACAAAGCAAAAAGAAGTGAAAAAACCTGTTGGTGCACGTGATGGCTGTAGTCTCGTCAAGAGTGGTGGTCTCCTCCTGTCGAGGTCCTGCTGCTCCTCTGGGTCCGACAAGAGGTTCCCGAGGTCTTCTTACCCACCCCTTATGTACCCTCAGGGAGCACCCAGTCCCTCCCCCGGGGCGGGGACTCACACAATGGGGGATTAACTCTGTGAGTCATGGGCTATTTTTGGACTGTTGATGGCCCATTAGCACCTACGCCCCCTCAGGCTGGGAGTGGAGGTGCTAACGACTCCCTGAGAAGCTGCTGCAAATGGGCCATTGACCTTGGGAATGAATAGAGGGGGTAGAATACACAGCTTTGATCACCCACACACAGTGACAACTGGTCCCACCTGCTGAACTAGGACAATCCATAGAACAAAGTAAGGTTGCAATTGGATGTCCCTCATTTCTGCACTAGATCTATTTTAATAACAATAAAGTATGGAAAAAAAAGTATTGAAACCTTTAAACTGGAAGGTAGCTAGCCTCAAACACTCTTGGCTTTAAAACATGAACTAAGGCGATCTTAATAAAAACAGTCTTGTCTTTTGTAGCTACTCATTATTTGGATCCTTAGTTTTCACAGCCTTTTACATGGAACATACAAGAGAGGGAAGCTGAAAGGCAAGGTCCAGAGCTGTTAGTGTGGTAAGCATCTCATTTTACTTTGCCTCCTACTCCATGAGTACAAATGCCAAGAAGCATCCATCTCAAAGATATTTCGTTTTGTTGCAGTATGGAAAGAAAAATAAGAACATATTACAAATGTAGTAGTAGTTATGCTAAGGCTAGGAAGTGAAGTAGGCCGCAGAGGGGGAACGCGAAACCGGTGGGAATGTGCTGATGTGAAAGAAACATAATCAAAGGAGTTAGTGAAGTATGCAAGGCAACAGCACAGAGTACAGGGTGTTGCTTAGAGATAAAAGGAAAGGCGGGTGGGGGAAAGTATTGGGGGCCATGGAAACAGGAGAGAAGTTAGTAACGGCCTGTCATAAAAATATGTACCCTATGTGTTTTATGATAAGATCTTTGTCTGTGTTTAGAGTCTGTAACTGATTTATTGTAACCAGTGTGTATTTTGTAACCTGTAAGCATTCCTAAGAAACAGTATAAAAACCCTGAATAAGATGTTGCTCGTTGGAATCCTGATTTGGGAGACACCTCCCCAGGTTCCCGGGCCCTTGAATAAAGCACCTCATAAACTGATACTCTGTCAGTTTGTGTCTCTGTTCAGCGGGCAACAGTTTCACATGAAACTGATAGTTACTGCTATTTTTTAAAGGTGATTTTTAGCCTGGCCTAGGGATCTCAACACAGCACTTTTCAAGAGAAGAGGGTGATCCATATCTGGGTAGGCAAAAGCTAGTGGGGACCATGAGACAACAGAGAGATCAAGCACCCTGAGTGTGAGAGCTGGCCAGCACAGCCTCAAGAAGGCTGCCCAAGGACCAGCACTCTGCCTGCAGGAAACCTGCCCTCAGGCAGCACACTCAGGGTCTGCTGGGGAGCAAAGGTGCTAAAATATCCCTCTATCCCCAGGTTTTCTGGCTGCTATCTTTTTGATCCAATGATATGATTGACATTAACAGACTTAGTCTCTCCCATAGGGAAAACATACACTAATTTGTGTCCTGTTTTTATAATCACTTATTCATAAAAATTCTTTCCTGTTTATATTTTATATGCTTTATTAGTAAAAAGATGTTGCTTCAATACTAGCAGTTTCTGGCAGAGTCTTAGAAGGTTACAGGTTACTGTGACTACTTGTCAAGTATGTTTTCCACTTGGACCTAATTTAATCATAATCCTGCCTAAACCTTTTGTTGCTTCATAATTTTTATAGCTGTAACTTACCTAGATTAGGTATTTTGAATCATGAAGCTATGATTATAATGAAGTTAACCATATTTATGTTGCTGACAGAAATTACACATAATTTCCTGCTTGTTTATCTTTTTAAACACTGAGATTTGAAGTAGAATTTTTCAAAGGCAGAAAAACCAGAGAAGGTTTTCCTGCCTAAGGAGTTATTTGAAATCTGGCACTGCACTTTTGTGTTAGCACAGTTCTATTCACAAAAAAAAAAAAAAAATCTAGTATAGAGGAGTACTTAGCCACACTTTTTTTCCCAGTTTCCATCTACAAAATAAAGTTCTCTTTGCCCGTTACAAGAGTTGAAATATTCCATTACAATGGTTGTTACAACAATCCTGGCTTCAGGTATTGTCAGATTCCCTACCCCAATCTCATTGTTCACTCCCACAACTAAACTAGCTGTGTTTGGATGACATTTCTGTGGTTCTGTTGTGAGCTGATCTGGTTTTAAAATATCCCTGTACTTTTGAGAGATTACTTCTGAAAGTGATTAGTTTCCAGAGCATGGCCACCAGTTTCAAAACTTGGCCACACCCTAAGCTTAAAGGATACTTTAAGACAGAAGACTATCCACCATGAGAGATGGCAACATTTGTGCTAATCTGTCATCCATAACAGTATGTTGTGGAACTGAAATGCCAAGCACCCAAGAAATGATGACTCTACCAAATACTCTGCTAAAATACATCATATTGACAAAACTGAACTGCCATAACAATACACCTTTATTCCAATTGTAATGTGAAACATGCTGTTACCTTTTAAAATGAGACACACAAGAGAGAATATCCAAGATTTCCTCTCCCATCCTACTTTTCTGCCCAGCGTTACTGTAGTAGTTTTGGCTCTAGTCAGCATAGGTCCCCATTTAGGCCTCAGTTTTCAGCAGGCCTCAAAGGATGTGACGCAGATTAAAGGGGACAGGTATCATCTGATTTAAGCAGCCAAAGAGGTATTTCATATCATCTGACATCATTAGGAAGTGTCGAGGGGTATAACAAGCCAGGGGGGAGGAGTTTCTGCCTTTTCGGTCCATGCTTCAGAGCAGGAGGGTTCCTACTCCCTGACTGCTGATATCAGGCCCTGCTGCTGGTCTGCGTGGCTGTTTACCTGGGGAAGTGAGCATATTCCTGTTAATTCCTTTTTCCCTCTTGCTGGGAGGTTTCCTTTGGGGAGGAGGTTTGGTTGCTTCAGAATTCTGCTTGTTAGCTGGGGCGACCTCGGTGAGCCCGTTGTTGTTTCCTGTCACTATGTGCTATTTCATAGTTAGTGTTAAGCTTTCCACCTCTCTATATAAATATAAGAACTTCACCATGTCCAAAGCCTCATTTCTGTTTTTTTTTCCCTCACTCTCCTTCTCTGGGAGTGGACCTCTTGACTGGGTACCAGGCAGTTGGCATTTTGCCAGCTTAAACTATAACAGTTACCCATGATACCATTTCAAAGTCACCTCCTGGCAGATGTTGCTGACAGTCTGCAAATGTGCCATCCTCATGTGTAATCTACCTTTCAGTTACAACCCTTCCTCCAATCTCCCTCATCCCATGGAGGGCATCCACTGTCGTGCAACAGTCCTCCACTCCATGGGCACATCACACCAGCAGTAGCACAAAGAATTCATTCAGCTTTGGAACTTTCTGAGAGGGCCACATGCTATTGCACTTGTTTAAACCTCTCCTTCTCAAGTAAACTCTGTTCTGGTTACCCTTAAATATTAGATTCTCAAAAGATATGTGGACAAGCTAGAGAGAGTCCACGGAAAGGCCAAGGCTGATTCAAGAAGTGGGAAGCCTGTCATATGAGGAAAGTCTGAGCAAACTAGGTTTGTTCAGCCTTGAGAAAAGAAGGTTAGGGGAAACCTCTTCATCATGTTCCAGTATTTAAAGTGTGGCAACAGAGATGATGGAGACTCCCTTTTTACAAGGAGTCACATGATAAAAATGAGGGGTAGTGGATATAAGTTACTCATGAGAAGATTCCAACTGGACACAAGATGAAAATTTTTCACAGTGAGAATGATCAGCCATCAGAAAAATATCCCTGGAGAAGTGGTGGATTCCCCAATATCAGACACTTTTAAGATTCAGATGGAGAGGGTGGAGGACCACCTTGTCTAGACTGCACTTTTGTCAAGACAGTTCGGACCAAATGATCCTTGAGGTCCCCCTACAAGCCTGCTATGCTACAACTCTATGATTATGATAATTATTTTTTAATCAAACTAAACATCCTGTTCAGGTAAGGATTTAATATGAATCCTAGGTAGTTCCCAATAGGCATGCTGGAATAACAGCTGAATCCCCAAAACCAGACCTGTTACTCAGATATGGCTAGCCCTTGGAGTTAAAACAAGAACAATCTCAACATGAAGGAATGAACATTTAGTCCTTTCACTGTTGTTCACGGTATGTACAAGTTTCTTAATTTCTGTGAAAATGCCCTATGCAAGAAAATATTTTGTTGCTTCCATTTTAATCATTCCACACTCCTGTTACAAAGATAACTTGGGGTTTAGACAAGTATTAACACATAGTTGGACTCTTTTGTATAAACCCATTCACCTACATACAGACTTTTTTTTATGAACAAAGGCATGTCTACATGGGGAGAAGCCAATGCTTGCTATAAATATAAGAACATAATATCTCCATTCTCCACTTTGCACTGTGCAAGAGAACTAGATAAGGAGAATCTGTTCAGGCCAAGTAGTCCAGCTGTGCTCTTTCTGTAGTCTAGAAAATCTACAGTGTGGTAACTTCTCCCTCTCTCTCTGCTTCACTTACTCTTAAAGAAAGTTGAAAACCACTTGTATTTTTCATTGCACAAGCCTGGCATGATAAAAAGACATTTTGCAAGTTTTCTCAGATACGATGCAATTTGCTGAATAGAAACACATCTTCTAGAGGAAGGCCTCTCATGAATTAAGTTTGCCAAATAGAATAATGAAGCTAAAATTTTAGATGTTTAACAACGAAAAGGCAGGGCAGCCATGCCAAAAGAAATACCAAAC